>BSBK01000312.1:1035000-1475000 GCA_027943335.1 Chamaecyparis obtusa | reverse complement strand
CAAATTATTTTGTGGTTTTCTCCCATATTGGGTTTCCACGTAAATATTGTGTTCATGTGCATAATTGTTTATTTGAGTAATTGAAGTTATCTTTGAATAAAAACATTTAAATTCAAAAAAAGGTTATTATACTGATTCACCCCCCCCTCTCAGTATAATCGTGTGCTCTTCAATGTGTGTATGTATGTATGTCTGTATGTGTGTATGTATGTCTGTCTGTATGTGTGTATGTCTGTATGTATGTATGTCTGTCTGTGTGTATGTATGTCTGTCTGTGTGTGTGTATGTATGTCTGTCTGTGTGTATGTGCGTATGTATGTGCGTATGTATCTATGTATGTATGTATGTGTGTGTGTGTGTGTGTGTGTGTGTGTATGTATGTATGTGTGTATGTATGTCTGTTTGTATGTATGTATGTGTGTATGTATGTGTGTATGTGTGTATGTATGTATGTATGTGTGTGTGTATGTATGTATGTGTGTATGTCTGTGTGTATGTATGTATGTGTGTATGTATGTCTATCTGTCTGTATGTATGTGTGTGTGTATATATGTATGTCTGTATGTATGTTTGTATGTCTGTCTGTATGTATGTATGTCTGTGTGTATGTATGTATGTGTGTGTGTGTGTATGTGTGTGTGTGTATGTTTGTGTGTGTGTGTGTGTGTGTGTGTGTGTGTGTATGTCTGTCTGTGTGTATGTATGTGTGTATGTATGTATGTATGTATGTCTGTGTGTATGTATGTATGTATGTATGATAATTGATATTAATATATACATTGATATATATGTATATATAAAGTTAGATTATATTCTCATAATAACTAAAAAGTTAAATTGATAAAATATATATTATTATTATTATTATGTAAATATTAGAGAAATTAGTATAATACTCAAGAGATATTATATATATAATCATAATTGTCATCATATTAATTACATAATAATGAATAGACATGTCCCATGAAGGGACATGTCTCTTCTTGGCTTACTCTCTATATAAATGCTAGAGATTGTTGCATTTGAAAAACACATACAATGAGATAGTGCTATTACATTTGCAATGATCCTAAAACCTTAACATGGTATCAGAGCCAAGTTGCAAATGTAAGAGAGTAGTTTGTTAATGGTGAATGTGTGACTGTCTCAGAAAATTACAGTCTCAGTACAAGGACCATATCTCACAAATGCACCGTTGGATTTTGCTAAATTTCGGATATGTTAGTGATAAACACCTTTACAAGAATCTCACCGGAGCGATTGAAGAGAAAATGTCAGGTTAAAAAGTTATGACCAAATGTGTACAGGTCTATGCAAATTTTTGAACAAAGAGAGTTCTTTGATTAAAAGCTACAAACATTTTTTATAGTGCAAATAAGAAAAGGATCATTACATTAATCAAGAGATGAGTATTCCATGTTGATTAATGTTCATAAATTTTTTATGTAGTTATTAAATCATACTATAACATTGGGATAAAAAATATTCTATGCTTTTATCATTAATATTTCTTTGGGATAATATAATTTAGTGAGCTATTTGTAATCTCTCTCTGACATACCTTCAGGACAAAAGCACAAGATAATTTCATTCAAGGGAGAAATAACTTGATGCTTGCAAACAAATTGATGATTGAGACTAGATGTAAAGAGAGTCTAATATTTCAAAAGAGGTCAAGAAGTTGATAAACTTGAGCTTTAGAGGGAGTAGATGGTTCAGTCAACTTGTGACAATTTTGATCATATTGATTGAGAGGGAGTTCACTATTGAAGGTGAAACATTTATGAGGTAAACTTGATATAATTGTTTATTATACTTATGAATTATAAATATTTTTAATGGGCCTACCCCCTGTGTAAATCATGAGGAAGTGACAACTTCCAAATGATTATCACTTGTATTTGTAAAAGTTATTGTAAGGTGACGATCTTACAATAACTTGACCTTCTATTGTGATAGACATCTTGTGATGGATGAAACTGATCATAATAGATAGAACTTGTGGATAGAATCGCCGATGGAGGCAATCCACTCTGAAGCTCATGAGTTTGTGGATAGAATCACCGATGGAGGCAATCCACACAGGAGCTTGTGGATAAAATCGCCGATAGAGGCAATCCACACCATAGCTCATGAGTTTGTGAATAGAATCGCCGATGGAGGCAATTCACACAGGAGCTTGTGGATCGAATCGCCGATGGAGGCAATCCACACCTGAAGCTTGTGAGTTTGTGAATAGAATTGCTGATGGAGGCAATTCACACGAGAGCTTGTGGATAGAATTGCCGATGGAGGCAATCCACACCTGAAGCTCGTGAGTTTGTAAATAGAATCGTCGATGGAGACAATTCACATAGGAGCTTATGGATAGAATCACCGATAGAGGCAATCCACCTAAGAGAATGTGGATAGAATCGCCGATGGAAACAATCCACACGAGAGCTTGTGGATAGAATCGCTGATGGAGGCAATCCACATATTGAGACTGTCTCTATTGACTACATCTTGAGGATGATGTCTTTATTGCTTACATCATATGATTGATGTTGCCAAGTGTCATAAGTGTGGACATTGGATTGATTTATCCTCCCTAGCTAAGTGGGAGTGTTGATATTTGTAGCATCGGTCAAATAAATAATATTGTCTATATGATTATTATGAGAAATGATATATATATATATATATATATATATATATATATATATATATATAAAATTGATATTAATATATACATTGATATATATGTATATATAAAGTTAGATTATATTCTCATAATAACTAAAAAGTTAAATTGATAAAATATATATTATTATTATTATGTAAATATTAGAGAAATTAATATAATACTCAAGAGATATTATATATACATGTGTGTGTGTGTGTGTGTGTGTCTATATATATATATATATATATATATATATATATATATAAAATCATAATTGTCATTATATTAATTACATAATAATGAATAGACATGTCTCATGAAGGGACATGTCTCTTCTTAGCTCATTCTCTATATAAGTGCTAGAGATTGTTGCATTTGAAAAACACATACAATGAGATAGTGCTATTACATTTGCAATGATCCTAAAACCTTAACACTAATCCACAAGGAAAGCATATTAAAAAAATTAATTTACATTAATTTTAATTGATTTTAACTGTTTTCAACTTTTCCTAGACTTGCAGTGTATTCTAAAACATGTAGCAAGGTAACTATACCAAAACATCCCAAAAAGGATGATCATTGACCTCAAGAGGAAAGCGGGATCGCTCAGGATGGGACTTAATCCATGCTTGATTGTCTTTAGTCATTAAAGTTTACTTTGTCGTCCTTGAATATTATTTTTGGAAGATGGTTTTGATTTGAATGAGTTTTGATAACATGAATAGATTCTTGATTTACCCTAATATAATAAATTAATTTTTATTTTTATTTTATAACCAAATGAATGGTTTGGCAGGCGACTATTCAGTTGTGGATGCTTGGAAGTTTTCTGAACTTGAAGATCAAATTGTCAAGCTTTACATCTAGTAGCTGGGATTTATTTTCTCAATCTTGACTTTGCATCTAAAATTATAACTTAATGATTATGTCATGTAAATTTTTGTGAGGCATAGATCATATAAATCTATAACGTGAACCTCTTGGCAATGTAATGCATTTTTTTAATAAAATATAATCATTTGTTGTATTTTACGCTTCTTATTCCATAAGGAATATTTAGTTCCAACTATCAATTCAATCATATGTAATCAATTTAATGTACAAGCAATAAAAAGAAGAAACACTGGTGTAATGTGAAGATTATGAAATTATTTAAGAACTATTTGACATGAGGAGTCAACATATGATTGTAGATGAGTGGGAAGCAACGTAAGGATATTCAAAATTTTGTTAAAATGTTCACATATTTTTTCTCTTGCTGGATATCTTCTAACCTATACACATTTTTAGTGATTATACCTTTGAACATTTTTGGTAATAATTCCTTCATCCATGCGTATTGATTAGATCTTTAGCTTAGATAATCAATTCTAATGTAGCAATCAATAACTATATCAATTCATAAAAATACCCTATCATAATGTTGTAAATGATGTTTTTTATTATTAAAAACATAAATGAGGGCCTAATTACAATATTAAAATGTTCAATTCACAGTCTTCATCATTTAGGAAAGAATTAAATTAGATGGAAATAATTTTTACAAATGGTATTACACCATAAATATTGATTTAATGTGGAGAAAGCATTATCTAACACAAATGATTGTTTTGTTTACTAAAGAACTCAATAAAATAAGAAGTTTGCACAACTCTACTAAACACTTCTCATGTCCACATGTTACTTATAAGTTTCAACAAAGAACCTCTTGATCATGCTCTTGTGCATATTTATGAATATTAGTCACTTCAGGTACTCCTCAAGGCTCATGTATTAGTTTGCATATTGAACACCTTGGTTTCTATTTGTTGAAAGTATCTTTGTACAATGTTCCTTATGGGAAATTAGCCATCATTGCAAGTTGTAGCATCTCTTTGAGACAATTTGTCCACAAATGGATGTTTTTGGTGGCTTTTTTGGACTAAATTAAGAGGTGAAACAATAAATTTTGAGGGGGCCTTGCAAAATCAAAAGAATAGGCAAAAAATTTGAAAATGAACAATTAATTTATAGATGAGCAAGTTTTGAAACTACCTAAAACCTTTATGTTATTTGAACCAAGTTGTAAACAAAAGCATAGTTTTGAATGGACCATAATCTAAGTGTACAAGAAGGCTACAAAATATTTCCTAAACAAGGCAAATCTTTATCACTACCTACACAACCTTGAGCCTTGCCCTAGCAGTTTGAAGACCCTTGATCTAGGAGTGGGAAACACATGCATGTTTGGGAAGACCTACCTTACTCTAAACAATCTTCCATGCAACATCATCCTCCTAAAATTTAGATTGAGGGATGAAGGGAGAGTTAGCCTCCGCTGAAAACTTAAATTAGCCCTCACAAGCACAAAAAGAGGAATTGAATGCTACACTAAACCTCCAATAGAACAAGATCAATAGCCTTAACATCTAGTGGCAGGAGGTCCTAAAATGACCAATATTGGGGCTTAAGAAGATATCTCATCATGAGAAATATCTAATGCCTTAATAGAACTAGGGGAAGGTGATGCAGGTGCATCATGAGACTCACAGATTCGGGCCACTACATGCATTATCAATGGTTATTTTTAATAATGTAATTGGTTGGGTTGAGTCTTAGTTTTAAATGGTTATTTTAATGATGTAATCAGTCGGGTAGAAGTAAGTGTTTTAATATAATGAAGGGTTTGTATCATCGTGAAGCTGACAACTTTGTTGTCAACTCTACGATACATTTTCTAGTTTGTTTAATGTGATTAGAACTTATTCTAATCGGTGATGAGAACCGTTAGAGGAATTAGAATGAGTCGGTCGTGGGAAGTTAAAAAGTAGTTATGTGAATTAGTTATCGCATTGTATTCTTTTTGAAGGTTCTTTATCTATGCAATTCAGAACCTGAGAACAAGGGGTAGAGTAGAAGGGGAAGGTGAGAATTGATGAAGGAAAAGGAAAATGTAAATGGGAATAGAATAATAAAAGGAAGAATTTAATTCCCTATTTAGATCTCTTGATTCTTTCCTTTCTCATTTGTAATTCTTTGTTCTTAAATTCTTTAATGATTACGTTGAATGAAGAATGGATTAAACAATGTTTTGAAGCTATGTTGTATTCGAAGCCTGTATTATTTGCAATTCGGTTTCAAAGATCTTTATTAATGTTTGGATGAAAATCTGGTTTTGAGAGTTCGTTGTTCTTGCAACTTGTTAAGTTTCTTTGTTTGTGTTAGTTTCTAATGAAAGAATCTAATAGTGATATGTATTGGGTTCTTAAGTTTTAATAACCGATAATCAAGAATCCATTTTTTTGTTTGTGTTAGTTTTGTGATAGAGAAGTGAAGTTAAATGCTAAGTGTTAGGTCTTGAAGTTAAACGAATGAAGGGATTAGACTGCAAAGTGATTCCACAATTGAAGAAGGCGGACTCCTCTCAAATCGTGAGTAAATCGTGTCTCAGTATTGGCACGTCCGAGTATATGTTTTGTTACGAGAGAAAGGTGTGAACAAAGTTCTCAACGTTTCACATGCCTGTCACAGTTTCGTGCAACGCTAGACAACACAAAGTCATTACTGCTCGTTGCAAGGTGGAAGATCTGTGTCGGGTATTGTGACCATCAGTTGATCCCGTGAGCACTGAGTTTGCCAAGAGGAACGATTTGAATGATATCAGAGATCTTATGTTTTGTATTCGGCATTGAGGAAATGATGAAAGGTGACGAGAGGGACTTGGAATCAAAATAGACCGAGACAAGTGTATCCATAGTGAATTCAAGATAATGATGTGGCGACATTTTGAGTGCTGAGTATTAACTTAGTGTTGTGTACCCATTCATATGTAACTGTTGAGGGAGACCTAGTTCATCTTGGTCAAATGGACTTGCGTCCCTCTTCAAGCATTTAGGAGTGCTAGAGCATCATCAAGTTTGGCTGCTTTGTGAATTGATAGGAAGTAACCGATTTATGTACTTTGGTTGGGCTTATTCACCCTTCTGTTGCGAAGCTCTGTATCAATGATGGATAAGATGAAGGCAAAAATTTTGCCAAATGATTATAGGGTGCAGCTTTACAAGAAGATGCAAAGTCTTAAGCAAAAAGACATGGAGGTACAAAGGTACACTGAAGAGTTTCATAAGTTATATATCAGGGTGAGTCATGATGAAGATGTGGATGAGAAGATTGCTAGGTACATGGGGGGACTTAGGTTCAATATTCAAGATGAACTTAGTCTTGCTACCCCTAGATTAGTTGAAGAATGCTATAAATTGGCCATCAAGGCTGGGGAAAAGATTAAGAGAAGGCAAGAGAGGCAAGAGAGGCAAGGTAGCACAAGAGGAAGATCTTCCATGAGGGGAAGAGGAGGTAGAGGCAACACTGATTTTTAGAATCACAGTGAGAAAGACAAGGACAAGCCCTACTCATCTAATATAAGATGTGGGTATAGAGGTGGAAGAATTGGAGGAAGAGGTAATGGAGTGTTCACAAGCAGGTGCTTCCATTGTAATGAAGTGGGTCATCAATCTTTAGGTGTCCCAAGTGGATTGAAGACAAAGGCAAAGATAGAAAGGTGAACTTAGTGGAAGAAGAGACAAGCAAGGAAGAGAAGCAAGAACCTATCTTGGCACTACCAGAAGATGCAGAGTACTTATTCATGGGAAGGAACCAAACACCATACAATCCAAGCATATTCAGATCAAATTGTTTGATTCAAGGTAAAGTATGTAGACTCATTATAGACTCAGGAGCAAGTCATAATGTTGTGTCTCATGAGTTGTTAGGAAGTTAAATTTGAAAACTTTTTCACATCCTAAGCCATATTATGCAACTTGGGTGAATATGGATCATAATTTGTTGGTTAGTGATCAAGTCATGATTGAGTTTGGGAAGATCTTGGCAGTGGTCAAGGAAGGTTATCCATGATGGCTTCACCAATAAGTACTTAGTTCAGCATGAAGGCAAGAGGTATGAGTTGCAGCCCTTGTTGAGAGCACAAGATGAACCAATTCTGATGTGTTTTGGGCAAGAAATAGATAAGAAGGTACAATATGATACTGGATGGCACATAGGCAAGAAGGTACAATCAAGAGGTTATGATGACAGTCCTAAAGGAGGAGAGCTTTGGGACCTAGATTTTATGCAAGTTGGGACCATAAGGTGTCCTATAATGCAATTGACACTTAGCACTGGAGCAGAGGTGTTGGATCAGAGAATTTATCCATGGAATGGATTAGAGATGAAGGACTTACAACCTTCTCACTGTCCTTCACAAGGATAGTCAACAAATCCATGTTTTTCTTTTAACAAATTGTGTTTGAATGCAGGGTCTTCGAGGAGAAGGGAGATTACTTTGGGGGATTACTTCACCCCTACCTTTTTGAGATCATTCAAGACAAGCAACTCTTGGGACAAGAGTTTCATTGGTGGTGGGGAGTATGGTGGAGGGGCACCAAGGATCAACAAATAGTTCATGAAGACATTCAAGGCACACAAGCATACTATGAAGACATTCAAGTCATCTAATGAGAATTAGAGTACAAAGGAGGACAATAGGACTCTAAAAGATGTAAATCCAAACAATTGTCATATTTTGGCACCTCTAATATTTTGATGCCATGAAATGGCATTTAAATGTATGGACTTTAATTTATATCCTTGAAAGGGTCAAATGGTTGTAAAATGGACCATTAGTGTCCAATGGTGTCTTAGGGTAGTTCAAGTTGTAGGAGTGTTGCAATTAAGTCTCCTAGGTGTTGATAAACCTTTGGAGTTCTTAATTTCCAATCAATAAGGTTTTTAAAGCATTTTCATAGTTTAAATTTTCAAATATTTAAAACATAACAACTAGTTAGCCATTTAGGAGGGAAGTTAAGTTTCTAATGTAAACACACTCAACTAATCCCTCTAACCGATCAGGAGTGGTTGGGGAAGTTGAGATAAAGGTGTCTATTTTATTTTGAACCATGGTGCAGGTAGACACAGGACTGGTGTCTACAAATGAGAACAAGGAACTAAATAAAAGACAAGTTTGAATTGTAAATCTGTGATCTTAAGGGTGTCAAAAGTCTTTGTTCTGGATTCCTCTTTCATTATGCAATAAGGATAACTTCAGACATTCATTCTCAACCATTGAATGCTTTGGAGACTTTTGTTTTGTCTGTCCCATGCATTAACCAGTGACTGAGATTCATTAAGGAATACAAGTTCTTTCATTTTGGGCATCTTGTGTGTGGATTTAAAGGTAAAATTTGCTTGGATAATGTTTAGAAAGAGCCAATAAGACATTTGAAGGCAATATTACATGTTTGGAATGCTTTGAGAGTCATCTAATATGATTGTACCCTCACACACAACAATTTAACCTTGCTTTGTACAATTTTCTTTCATTGTTTTGAAGTTTAGTTGTAAACACTAACCATTCCATGGACTCAAAGGCCTAGAATCCATGGAATGAAGTTTACTAACAATATATGATAGTCCTCTAATCTTGAAGTTGCAGAAATCTGTTAGAGAGTGGTGATCACAGTCAACAAACAGGGTAATTGTGTTGGGATTCATGGCACCAGTATAGCAGTGGCTATTTGGTTTGAACAAGGAGGGTTTTTTATGTTTTGGATCATCTTAGGATGTTGGAGTGATGGTGTATCAATCATCCATTTGATGCATGAGTGCTTGGAGGGTTGACATTGAAGAAGCCCTAGGTTTAAGGGTTTGGAGTGACCAATTTGGGGGTTTTGGTCTTGCTGAGGGTTTGAACCTAATTCCTTTTGGTTTTTTTCATTTTATGTCATAACAAGATATTGTCTAGAGTTTGGAGTCTTGGAGTTACCAGTAGGTAGGGTTGCTTTGTTAATCTACCCATTTTTGGGGCCATTTGCAGGGGTACGATCCGGGTATTGTGATTTGTTCCAAATCAACTATGTCTAAATCTTTGATATGTTTAAGTATGGTTTAAAGGGTGTTCATTTCAATGTTTAGTTCTTTTGGTGTTTTGGAGAAGTGAGGACTTTAAAGACGAAGAAGGTCTCTGCAGGGCTACAAGGCGGAGCCATTAAGCCTCTGTGATAGTTTGAAGGTATTTGGAGATTGAGAGTGAGGGATAGTATTTGAAACCATTAAACCACCTTGATATAACCTTATACATCCTAAAGACATCATATCTATCACCAATTACCATTTGTAGTCTTGGTTGGGTTGGTTCCTTGAAGAGCAATTGGCATTGTGGGAAATAATGCATTTGTGAAACAAATTTATAAACCTTTATCTTGTTAATCATTCCACCACCCTTTCTTCAGCATCAATGAGAGAGAGAGAGAGAGAGAGAGAGAGAGAGAGAGATCCGATTCTTTTTACTGGCATTGAAAAGTAAAAACTTTATGGTCAAAGACAAGGGACAAGCTATGAATTTTTTATGAGGCAACATCCTTTTAAGGGTTTTTGGATTGTCAAAGACCATGAAATTTTGGTAAGGAAGAGTGGAATAATTTTTATGTCAATTTTTTTTTTTGCCTGTTTAGAAATGGGAACTCAAAACTAGAATATTTACCTGTCTTAATGACATTAAGATATTCTGACTGAAGCTTGCCCTTTTTCATCATCTTCAATCCCATGATCTTCCTTCGTTCAACACAAAAACTCTCTTGACAAATGGAAACTGCTAGACAAATCCTTCTTCACAATTCCGATAGCATCAACTTTAGGGTTTCATTGCAGAGCGGAAACGTTAAGCCAACCAATCCAATGAAGTTTATTGGGAAAACAGGGCAGGGCATCGTGAAACAAAACCATTGTCATGTATTCAAACCTTGTTATAGCATCCAATGTCATCGAGTACCATGTGTTAAACTTATACACTTTAGGAGCGAAAATGACACTTATTTTTTATATATAGTTGTGTAATGTGCATATTTAGATACCAAATTCTATATATAAAAATAACAATTGAATGTAATGTGCATATTTAGATGCCAAATTTTGTATATATAAAAACAACAATTGAATGTAATGTGCATATTTAGATGCCAAATTTTGTATATAAAAAATTGGATGCAAAATTTGAAATATAAAAGAGTCCATGGGGTTGATTTGCAAATATTAAGAGCCCACATTTGTATTGTCTTAATGCCATGTAAAGTGCAAAAATTGTGTTTCCTTACTATGAATGTTGTATCCTTATATTTGTATCGTCTTAATTTTGTATCCTTATTGGTGAAGGGGCACGAAGGACAACCAGTCAAGCCATGAAGACATTCAATGCAAACATGAAGACCTTGAAGCCATTCGATGAGAGCCAAAGGGCATGGAAGATAGAGAAGGAACCTATGAGCATCAACTACAACATATTAAAACCTATAATGTCTTTTACTATCATGGAATGACATTGCAATGTAAAGAGTTGGTTAATGGCCTAAAGGCCAAAATTTCTTGTAAGTGGGCCATTAGTGTCCAAGGGAGTCAAGTGATAGTTTAGGGGTTTAGTAGTGCTTGGAATAAGTCTCCTAGGTGTTTGAAAGCTTTACAAGTTTTCATTTTATAAATTTAATAAGTTATAAGTTAACTTTCAAATTTTAAATAGTCAAATTTAAACAACGGCTAGTTAGTGTTTTGGGGGGAATTTGAGTTTTAATGTTAAATACCTCAAAATAATCCCTCTAACCGATTAGAAGAGGTTGGGGAAGTTGAGGAATGGTCTTTTAATGAATGTGGAAGCCATTGTACGGGTATGAAGTGTCGTGTGTACGAATTGTCACAATGAATAGAAAGAAAATTTTGAATCTTGCCATTATTTTGTAATGCTTTGAACGTTTATGAATTGATAGCCAATAGGAGTTTGTTTACTAATGATATAAAAGTCTTTCCTTATCATTTTTGGAAGCATTCAAATGAATCTTGCATTGTTTTGAATCTATTCTAAATCATTGTTTTCAACAGTGTCATGGTTTGGTGTGCGTCTTCATTTGAGTCATTTGTGGAGTTGAGGCCTAGGAGAAGTGCCTAGAGTCATTTGAAAATTAACCAATCTTTGTTGTTTATTCACCCACGACCCTTACCTCTTCATCACTTAAATTTCTATTGTCTTAATTCCATGTACATTTGTATCGTCAAATGATGTAATAGTTGGAGTCATTGAGTCAAAATTGATCAAATGTGTCCAAAGTAAAATGGTTATTCCCTGGAGTGAAGGGATAGTGTTGAAGGATTGCATCCTGACACCAAATGGTCTACGCCATTGGCTTTGGTTGGTCAGGTAAATGCTAGTGAAAACCCCGTTTCAACCACTGAGTCAGTAGAACGTTCGTGACCATGCTGGACTGAAGTGTCCTCAAGGTGCACTAAGCACGATTGGGAAGTGATCTTTCGAGGCTTGTATCTCAGACCCTGTGAGAGGTATCGGTGAACTGTGAGATGCTACAGGATCGTGTTTCTGAGGCCTAATAACCTCTCTCCGTTCTGGGAGATTCCAATTTGTTTGAATTTGGCACAGCAATCTCACTTGATGCCAAAACTTGCAGTGAGGGTTAGTTGAAAGTTGCACCACTGGGTTTCTTCCAAACAATTTGTCTTGTCACCGAATAGATTGCGTCATTAGCTCTGATTGGGCGGGTAAACGCTAGTGACAATCCCGTTTCAACCATGCCGGGACCGAAGTGTCCCCAAGGTGCACTAAGCACGATTGGGCAACAATCTTTCGAGGCTTGTATCTTGAACCCCATGAGAGGTATTGGCGAACCGTGAGATGCTATAGGACCATGTTTATGAGGCCTACAATAACCTCTCTCCATTTTGGGAGATTCAAATTTATTTGAATTTGGCACGCCAATCTCGCTTGATGCCAAAACTTGTAGTGAGGGTTAGTTGAAAGTTGCACCATTGGGTTTCTTCCAAACCGTTCATCCTAGCACCGAATGGTCTGCGCCATTAGCTCCGGTTGGGTGGGTAAACACTAGTGACAACCCTGTTTCGACCATGAGTCAGTAGAACATTCGTGACCATGCCAAACCGAAGTGTCCCCAAGGTGCACTAAGCACGATTGGGAAGCAATCTTTTGAGGCTCGTATCTCGGACCCTATGAGAGGTATTGGTGAACCGTGAGGTACTACAAGACTGTGTTTTTGAGGCCTACAATAACCTCTCTCCGTTCTGGAAGATTCAAATTTGTTTGAATTTGGCACGCCAATCTCTCTTGATGCCAAAACTTGCAGTGAGGGTCAGTTGAACGTTGCACCACTAGATTTCTTCCAAACCGTTCATCTTGGCACCGAATGGTCTATGCCATTAGCTCTCATTGTGTGGATAAACGCTAGTGACAACCTCATTCGAAGCACAAATTCAGTAGAAAGTTCACGAACATGCTGGACCAAAGTGTTCCCAATGACCACTAAGCACCATTGCGTATGTTGGCAAGCGTTCTGGTGTGTCAAGAGGCAAAGTAAGCCTTTAAATGGATCCTTTGATTGGTGTTTCAAGAGGTGAACATTCTGATATTTTGTAATGATTGATAATCCTTTGTAAAGGATCGTGCATTGTAAGCCATTAAATAGCATTGGGAAGGGCTAAATGTACCTAGGGGTCACTAGGGGTGATTAAGTTAATCCTAGGTTAGTTGGATTGATCTAAAGACCTATAAGGTCTATAATGGATATAAAATGGCCAATAGAGTCAATCAAATGATGTAAGAGCACTTGAAGTGCTAAAATATGGAATTTGCCTATATTGGCAAAATAAGCCTATAAGACTCATATGGGGTTATAGGTTAGTTTGGATTACAAAGGTTATTTTAAACCTTTTTAAAAGTTATAAGAAGGGGTATTAGATTCAAGTTGTGGAGTTGACAACATCTTTAAATCATACTTTGGTTATGATAGTCGGTTTGGGACTGTTACCAAGCAATTAGACAGTTAAATAGAGGTTGCAGTTGGGTTTTGAAGGAGTTTTGAGTCCTTTTTGTAGGGGATCTACGTCAGTGAATGGGGGATGTCAAGTTGGGAGTGTAAGGAAGAAAATTAATGTGCTTAACTTGAACTTGATTTGGGTTGGGTAGTGAAGTAAATACATTGCTTTTATTATTGTGTACGTCTTCCATGCATTACTTTCAGTTTTTTTATTGTTCTTAAAGCAAAGCAAGTGACTGTTGTTCTGTGACTATGACTGGTTGAAGGGTACAGTCAGTGTGTAGGGATTGTATTCTCCTTAATGGATTGACTCTCCTACCCACTATGACCAATGTAATTGGTGGGAGAAGTGACTGATGTATTATATCCTTGTATTATAATTTTTTTATGCAGGGATATGTGAAGTGATGGTTGAGAGAACACTAATTGATGGAGTTTGTTGATTGAAGGAGAGCCCGTCTTCACACCAGTCATTATGGAAGTTGAATACCCTTGAGAAGAGTTGTTCTTATGATGGAATGTGGATATTAGGATCCATAATAATGTGTTAGGCCAACTGGATTGTCTTGGAGAGAGTTACAAAGGTCTTTTTGAGTAGACCTTAGGTATATGACCCTAGAAACAAGGGTTTGGTGGCTAGCGAATTTGGTGAGTGGTGAAACCTTATAAACTTGAAAAGATTTTGTTTTGAAACCTTAAGAAAGATTGTTTCACGCTTTGGGGTGGAGGGAGTAAGTGCATAGATCAGTTGCTTTGTTATTTGGAGGAAATTAGGCCTAGTTTGTGGGTGCTAGGGTAGTGGATATGGCATTTGGTCCAAAGGAGTCTACCTTGAGTCTTGGGGAGGATTTAAGGAATCCAAAAGGGTATCTAGATCAACCATTAGTTTCTTGAGTTGTTTGGAGAATTTTGGAGAAAAAGGCTGATTTATGACTGGTAAAGGTTACAAGCCTAAAAGGGCTATTGGAGTGGATTGGTGGAAGATGAGTTGACCAGAATTGGTAGATTGGTGGAACATAGTAGATGGACCATATTAAGATTTTATATGGTGTTACAATCAAGGTGGAAGACCTATTTCAATTTTTGACAAGATGGAGGCTCAAGGTGCACTGAGAGGCCTAGAATGGAGTTGGTGCCAAGAGAATTTGGGATGAGAGGTTAGAGGAAGTGAACTTGTTCAAAATGTCGGATGTGTTGGTTCTCTAAAGTCAGAGCACTCTATTTGACCATTGAGTTGAGATTAACTCCTTGAATAGATTCCAAGATGCTTGTAGAATCCTCAAGTTGAGTTGGGTTCCATGAGGGGATAGTAGAGGGCTCTGTATAATATTTTCTTGGTTGAGAGCATCAGATACACATGAATACAATGTAGCACATAAATTTTGAATTTACTTAAATGATGAATTACACATGTGAACACATGTAGCACATAAAGCGTACACATATTTTCTTAAGTCATGAAGCATACATGTAGCACATAGATTATAAAGCATACCACTTTAATTCACTTAAGTCATGCACATAGCCCATACACATGAATTTAGGTTATGAAGAATGTACTTGAATAAACATGAATATACTTAAGGCATAAATCGTACACACGAGTACATACACACAAGCATATTTACATACTAACAATGAATAAATGAACACACAATTAACAAATTGGATCGAATATCAAGTTTCATATATATCAAAATGAACAATAATTCTGTACATATTTACATGTCAACATATCTAGATACAATGTGACATACGCCATCTCAAAATGTGTCATATGACATCTCAAAATAAGAAATTCAACTACAAATGTTTCTAGGACATCCTATTCTACTAGTGGATCATCAAAATAAAACCTCTTTGAAGTACTCTTTAGCTCTGATGGATCCTGCATTCAAACACAAAAGTGAAACCCCAAGTTAGAATACTTAATTTATATGGTTTCTACAAATAAAAAATAAAAATTTAGAATCATAGTCAACAATAATAAATAAAATTTAAACTAAAATTGAACTCTCATGTACCTCGCCTCTCTGTCCCCTTACGCGGATAGGAGACCTAATATATGTCCTTGGTAGTGAAGGAACAATGCCACCAATGTCGACTTTGACCTGTAAATGTTTGCGAACATGAGATTGATCTACGAGTTATACTATTTAATGTTAAATCCTTGATAGCAAATATATCTTTACAAAATAATTGAATTAACATTAAAACTTACCCGTGTTGAACTTTCTTCAGGAAATGTTGGCTGAGTCATCAACGATACAAACCCTTGGCATTCTACCTCCCTCAAACTAGGGGTCACCTACAAAAGTCAAATAGATACTTCATACTATCATAACTTGATCATATTATATATACTTGATAGTAAAATACACACAAATAACTTTAGAAATATACGTATCGTGGGGCTATCACTACGAATTGAGATGTCGGTGACTCTATTTTGGTGAAAGGGTCTCGCGACATCATCAGACACCACTTTCTGTCAAATAAACCATGTAAATTAAAAATGAGTACGCACAACTGACAAGTATACATGTATGCATAAACAAACTAAATTACTTAATTACCTTGCCCTTGTCAACACCTGATGCCTGCACCCCCTCACATTGCCCCCTAGTGGCAACTGGTGACACCTGCATCAATATGTAATAAGATTCAATCGTAAAAATTAGAAAACACACGTGCATATACTATTATAATAATTTAAGGAAACCAATGACTTCATTAAAACTTATGTACCCTGGAAGTGTCAAGGCCACATGATATGGCTGAAAGCATGGACCCCTCTAGTTGTGTCATCTCCTCCTCTGTCATCAACTGAAGATAAATGTAACACATAAAAAAATGTGGGAAATTATTATGATAAAATTGTACTAAAAATACGAACGTTTAAAATTAAGTACAATGTAAAAAGTGAACTATTTACCCTTACCGTAATAGTAGGAGTCCATGGCTTTGTATGCCCCTGATGCACGTCTTCATGAGGTGCTTCAGTGCCTGTAGTGTGTTGAGTAGTATTGTCCACCTCAAAGACGTAGTTATATGCATCACTATCATTCAGGGGACCTAAGCACAGATTCTTGCACATAATGCAAGTGTGGGGCACACAAACATGTGAGCTCGTGGAGGATGTGGAAGGGCCAGAAGCATCAGGATGAGGAGCCAACAATGTCATGCTCTGCGTAACCAGAAGATCACTCAAGGTGTGAATGGCTCGAATAGTTTGTGAGTCGGCCTCAACAATAATATCAGGATGTTTCACTGTAGGAGGTGGTGAAATATCAGGAGGGGGGACATATGTGCGGGATTTCACCCGGTGTGCCCATGGCCTGTCATGGGGAGCGCCTAAGTCTACACCCTGGTTTGGTCTCATAATCCAATAATTGACCTTGTGACCGAGCACAAATTCAACATATAATTTTTTAATGAAATAAAATGGGACATCCAAATTGTTGTGAGGTGGTCTATCAAAAACCATCCACTAGCGGTCCCAAAAGTTGTCATGTATTGCACCATTTGTGCACCATTTAATTGACAACTTGAGTTTTTTAGGGTCCACTTTTAGACCGGTTTTGGGATCCACAAAAAGATTACATATATCATGTTTTGATATGTTTAGGTTCATGACTTGATCATAGTCAAGCCCATCATCAAACTGGGTGTGCATGGAATCACGCCAAAGAAGTGTAGCACTATGTTGCTCTATAAGTTTCTCCATGTTTTCAATAATGGAGTTCAATGTCGAAAACATGGGGCACAATGTGGGGATATTGGCATATGTGGTTTGAATTCCTCTAAGCTGATTTAGATTATCTCCTATTAGATCCTTTAAATGGTGAGGGTTTGAGACTGGTTCATCTTTTGAAAGTGGGGGATTGTTGGGAGGTGGTTATGGATTATTTGCGGGATCATTGGGAGGGTTTTTTGATTGATTTGGGTCCATGTCTGATTACAATTAGAACACAAATCGATAATTACAATCAATTTTAAAAATAATAAAAAACTCATTTAAACCCTAATTTTTATATAAAAAACTACACATTTCTATTAAAACACAATAAAAACAATAAAAACTTAAATATTGAACTTACCTTATGATATTAGAAAAATTGGATATATGATTAGAGTGGATATCCAAAAGCCCTAAGTTGCGTTCAACGTTTTCATAGTGAAAATGTTGAACGCGGTCGGGCTATATAAATTTAAATTATTGGCAAAAATCAGATATCTTATTTTATCGGATATCTGATAATATCAAATATCTGATTAGGCTTGTGCTTTGGCCTTTGGCTTGGCCAGGTGTACTGACACCCAGGCCTACTAAAAAGTCAACAAATGGATTAGTGCGCTTTTGGACGAGTGAAAAATTTATTTTTTCACATCGCCACTTTTTGGCATACCATGATCCTGCACATACCCATGTGCTACCTTAAGGTTAACATCTAGGATGTCGTCCCTACATAGTTAAGTCATTATTTTGATAAACAAAATAATCCCTTAACTCAATATAATCAAACTATGTCTTCTGCTCTATTCAAGTTGGCTCAACACTGTCATTGTAAAACATTAATATCTTATTTCGTACATGTCATATAGACTTGCGCTCTCATATGTGGCTTTGATATACATAGACTGATCCATGTTCAAGTGTGCATGCACTGAACCTTCTTCTGTGAACATCGCTAATCAAAATTATCTCTAATTAGACTGGAAAACATTGTTGTACTTAGACAATTTTCAAATGCGCTCATACAAAACTGCTTTCTCCAATTATGCTATCTTCATGCTGAATATATGTTGCCATAATGACAACATTCTGATATCCTACTTAGCCAAATTGTCAACAATCTCCCCCTTTGTCATTGGTGGCAATATATGGAAAAATTGGCTAAGTCCCAAAACTTTAATTACAAAAAATTGTGGCCATAAAATTGTGGATCTTACATAACTATACATGTACTTATTTCTCCAAAAATTGATACAAAAACTGATACTCCCCCTAAGAGTATACACACTATTATTCCAGTATATCTGTATCTTCTAAATACATACAATTTTCATACTATATTACTCCCCCTTTGACAACAATGACAATGGTGTCAATTCTATAAGTATGAAAAAATTAATTTACCTTATGATCTCAATATTGCAAGGTTGGAAGGCTTGCAACACAATCTGCAAAATTAGCTTTCAGATTCTCTAAGTTGTTGTCCCATGTCTTCTTTACCGAGTCAGAAACACTGAGTAATGCACATAGGCCAAAGGATGCAATTTCAACTGCCTTCAGATTATCATATACAAATTTACCATAAGATGTCTTTGATGAAAGACATTCTTCCAGCTGACTTTCCACAATATTGATCTTCAGTGATAAATGATCTCTAAGTAGAGCGAATCTCTTCAATTTCTTTTCTTTTTCATCCTCAAGATGTCTCATGCCATCATATATTTTTCTTGCTTTCCTCTCAATATCTATGATCTTTGCATTGGGACTCTGCATATCATTTACTGTCACTTGTAACTCTACTTCCTTGTCCTTCAACTTCTTTGAGATTTCTGATGTGTGGCTGCGGGATTGTGCACATTGAATGTACAACGTGTTTCCTCTCTCTAAATGTCTTCTTAATTCTCTTATGCTTACATCCAGGTTGTCCAAATCATTTATGATATTCTGGCAAACAACTTGAAATACTTGTGCATCATGGGCTACTTGAGCTTTGACTGATGCAATGTCTAATAAATTTGTGAATTCCATGTCAAAAGCTTTTATAACCTCTTTAGCTTTGGCTTGGGGATCAACCTCACTAACTTGAGTTGATATAACTCCTTGAAGTTTACTGGTTACCTCAAGCAATGCTCCTTCCAAGATTTTTACCTTCTTGTTCTTTCCAATTATCTTATTCAGGGATGAGATCAACTCTATTTGATCATTATCGTCAACTTCTTGTCCTAACCTTGCAAAAACTGATTCAATAGGTGGTCTCTGTGGTATTTCTACTATGTCTTTTGACTTAGAAATAATTTCAGACTGCTCCTACTGCATCACATGCTCTACTTCTGCAATCTTAATCTGATTTCCTTCCTTCTCCTCTTCTTTCCTTGACTCTATTAATTCTACTTTCTTCTCTACTTCATCCTTTTGCTCAACAACTTCTATCAAATTGCCAACATCGGTTCCTTGATCATTGAATGGGTTTTCTTCTCTGTCTATGGTGAAATTCATGCCTTCAATGTTCATAGATTCATCAATAATGTTGATAGAGGGTGGCATAGTTGGTGATGATTCAGTATGATGTTCTACTTCAACCACTTGATCAGATTCACTGATTAACTCTCTTGGTCTAGAGGTCATTACCTTCACAACCACTTCCTTAGTTTCTATGTTAATCTCCTCATAATTACCTCTCATTATTAATATTGTCCTTCTCTTCCTTCTCAGATGAGTACTTAAGTTCTTCATGATTTCTGCGAAATGATCTTCATATTTAATCTCACAAAGCTTTCTTACATACCTTTCCCTTATTCCTTTGTCTTCTTCTACAACTCTCTTCTTCTCGTTTATCAATTTCTCATACAAATTATCAAGGATCTTGCCTTTAATATCTTCAAATTTCTTGTCAGAAAGGATCATATGTCTGAGAACTGCATTCTCAAAGTTTAACTTCTCAAAAGTATCATACATTTGATAGTACTTGTTCAACTTGGTGAAATCCCCTTCATTTATAATCAAAGGGTTTGCTTTGTCTATTTTGGGCTTCGATTGTTTCTTCTTGTTTCTACTTGCCTCTACATCTACATGTGGCTTCTCTACTGGTGTCCTTACTCTTTGCACTGGTGTAAAGATAGTCTTTTGTCTTGTACCTAGTCCACTTGCCATCTCTTTCACTCTCTTAGTCAGTGTGATGGAGGTGGATCTTGTGGATTTCCTTACTTCTGGTACATCCAATTCCTCAATCTCTACATCAATATTTTGGATTTCTTCAGTAGGGGCCGCATGGGATGTCAAGGGTGGAACTGATAATACTTATTTATGTCCAATGTATCTAATTGTTGTTGTTGTCTGGTTCACAATGTCAAACTCATGTTCAGTCATACTTGTATCCTTCAATATTTTCTAGATATTGACATTGCATTAAATTTCTTAAGTGTTTCATGCCAAAAAGTTATTCCTAGTTACTTGCAAAACTTCATTCTTTTCGTGTACTCACATACATGTTCATAAATTCATGCGCTCTTAACCATAGCTCCATTATATCATAGACTAGGTCATATTAAATTTGCAAGACTTAATTCAATTTACTCTAACTTCTACACTATTTTGATGCCTTACTCAAATACATAATTCATGAAATAAATTCTTAAATGCTTTGAGATGAATTAGGGAATGACTCACACTTAATCTCAGGTACTTCACCTATCTGGTTTCCTGGTATACTGTATGTGCTCTCTTGATCTGTGGCTTTAACAAACTCAACTTCTTCCAAGTTACTATAGTATTCTCTCTGACTATTTTTGGTGCTCACATTTCTCCTTGTGTAGTTTCTAGGATTAGGGTTTCTCACGTTGTTCATTCTACAAAATATCCTTGTGTGACAAAAATTGTTTCATATCTGACAAACTACTCCTTTGTTTTCATATCTCGGTCTTGACTGACTGATTTGTCATATTCAATTTTTGGCAATATGTCCAATTTTGTTGCATCTATAACACACAACTCCATTCCTTTTGTTCGTGTCTCCAATAGGTCTCTTATCTGCAGGGTTAGTATCTCTAAACATTCTACTATTATTATTATAATTAGATCTAGGTTTATTACAATCAATAGCTCTATGTCCAAAACCATGACAATTATAACAATAACCAGAGATATGTTTGAATTAATTACTTGTACAATCTCTTTTCATATGTCCAAAAGAATTGCATGAAAAACATCTACCTTTGAATTCTCTTTGCATCTCTTTAGGTCATTCATCTTGCTTAGGTGGATTAGGTATATCTTTAGATTTGTTAGCTTCATCAGGCTCCTTTTCATCTTTATTCTCGGGGTGTTCTAGATCTGGTTCTTTGCACTCCTCAATCTTCTTTGGGAACTTATCTTCAAGATATCCAAGACCAATTTTATCATAAGATGGTTTCTGATAAGACAATTGTTCATCAATCTTTTCACTACTGGAATACAATTTCTCAAGATGTTTAGACTGAGTTAGTTCTCCTTTCATAATTGTATTGTACTTCTGAAGTTCAACATACTACAAATTTGTTTTCTCAAGTTCAGATGTCACTTTGGTAAGTTTAGATCTCAGATCTGCATTCTCAAATTTCAGATTTGATTCATCTTTGCTATTGTCATCTTTCAAGCTTAACTTCAGATCTACAATCGTTAGTTCATGTTTAAGGATCTCATTTTCTCTCTTCAGTTTTGAAACTTCATCACAGTCCTTGACTTGAATTGTAGGTTCTTTATTTGATATTAGATCTTCTATCTTTTCTTTTAGTTTCTCAATGTAGTTTTTCACATCATCATATTTCTCCTTCAGAGTATCTCTTTCTTTAGTAAGAATGTCAATTTGTTCAAGAGCTTCATCAATATTCTTCTGCAACTGATCCATATCCATAGAGATCTTACTCAAGATGTTAGGATTTCTCTGAATAACTTTTTTCTGAGTAACTAAGCTCTGATACCAATTGTTAGAAATAGCAAATACTGAGAGGGGGGTGAATCAGTATTTCACAAACTTTTACTTTTTCCCAATTATGGATATAAGAAATTAACTTGAAGCTTGCATAAGAAACTAAACTAAGTAAATTGAATAATAAACACAACAATAAAACAAATGAACTCATAACACCATGTTTGTTCTCGAGGAAACCTTGGCCAAGGGAAAAACCCTGGTGGGGATGATACCCACAACTGATCCACTAATCAAAAGTATCTAGTTAAGGATGTTTACCCTGTTAGGAGTCTATTCCATACATATAGTGTATCTATCCTGGTTAAAAGACTCTAGGCTTTGTTAGAATCCTCAACCCTGTTAGGAGTTTCTATTACAAAATAGAATGTTTGCAAGATGAGCTCACTGCCCAAACATGCAATATACAATAATAGCTTTAGATACAAAGGTAAAATACAAAAACCTTTTTACTGATGCTGAATAGCTTCTCTATTCTGATTTAGCTTTGTAGTCTCTTTTCTTTCATATACAGTACTTTCTTCCTTTATTTTTACAACACACTTTCACATCATATATCACAATCACTATATCTTACTTGCTATCTTTCTTCGCATTACATTGTTCTTACATATATACAAGTTATTACAAAATAACTTCTTGTTGGCTTACAATACTTTATACTCTTCTCTAAATACAAAATCATTATGTGTTGCCTTAGGGTTAACATCTAGGATGTCATCCCTACATAGTTAAGTCATTATTTTGATAAACAAAATAATCCCTTAACTCAATATAATTAAACACTGTCTTCTGCTCTATTTAGGTCAGCTCAACACTGTCACTGTAAAACATTAATATCTTCTTCTGTACATGTCGTACAAACTTGCGCTCTCATATGTGGCTTTTATATACATAGAATGATCCATGTTCAAGTGCGCATGCACTAAACCTTCTTCTGTGAACATCGCTAATCAAAAGTGTCTCTGATTAGCTGGAAAACACTGTTGTACTTAGACAATTTTTAAATGCACTCATACAAAACTGCTTTCTCCAATTATTCTATCTTCATGCTGAATATATGTTGCCATAATGACAACATTCTGATATCCTACTTAGCCAAATTGCCAACAAGAACATTATCCAGTACAGATCTCATTTCATGAATTGCAGAGATTCTAATAGCATAGATTGGCAACAAGGTTCTAAGAATTTTACTCACAATAATGTCTTCATTAATAACACCTCTTGCTCCTCGGATGGCATTGACAACCTCCTTGACTTGGTTACTGTACTGTGAAATGTTTTCTCCTTATTTCATTTTCATATCATCAAACCTTCCTCTAAGGATTTCATCTCTTGCTCTCATCACATTCACATCTCCTCCGTAGACTAGTGTCAGTTTGTCCCACATTGCTTTTGCTGAAGTACATGCTTTGACATCTTCAAATTTTGCATCAGATGGGGCAACAACAATCTCTATCATTGTCATGTTGTCTTCATGTCTATCTCTTAGGTGATCAATAGTGAAAGGTCCAATTGTTGGTTATGTTGACTTGGTGGTCAGCACCTCCTTGGAGATTCGTGACATGGCTTAACCGCCTCCCATGGATTGGATTAAATCTAGCATTTGTATCGGGCATTGACAGTTCGAGCTTTTGGTGCAACGGAAAATGATTCCAACAATTGGTATTAGAGCCTTGGGTCACGGGTTTGAGTCTCCCTTCAGTGGGTGCTGAAGGCTTAGTCGGTGCTGAGGGGGAGATTGTTGACTTGGTGGTTAGTACCTCCTTGGAGATTTGTGACATGGCTTAACCGCCTCCCGTGGATTGGGTTAAATCTGGCATTTGTATCGGGCATTGACAATTCAAGCTTTTGGTGCAACGACAAATGATTCCAACAGGTTATATGTAAGCATTAGTCAAGTAAAACACTGCAAATTCTCCAATTCCATATATGTGCAACCTCATTCTTCTTTGCCATGTCGAGAAGTTATCTTTTTTCAAATTTGACACGTCTCTCTTATACATCTTGTGATCTTTGGCTCAAGTCCTTCAAACTTCATTTTCAAGCACACAAGCTTTGATACCAATTGTTAGATAACTGAGAGGGGGGGGGCGTGAATTAGTTAATTCTAGTTATCCTACAGTCCCAAACTCCCAAATGTATATAATCAAACTTTTCAAATAAATAATCAACTTGGTAAGCTTGTTATCAATAAATTTATGTTCATTTACCGAATACGAGTAAAATCAATACTATGTTTACCGATTAATCCAAATATGAAATGTGTAAAGTAAACTAACAATCCAATCACATCAAATACACATAACACAAGGATTTTAACGTGGAAACCCTGCTAAGGGAAAAACCACATGGGACCAGTAACCTAAAATATTTCACTCTTCTGAAGTGAGCTTGGTTAAGAGCCAACCCTGTTAAAGGTTACAATGTACATTGTAAGGTGTGACCTAGTTAAAGGATTTATCACGACCAGTTAACTCTTGACCAGCATTCACTATGGGGTCAAAAAGAAAACCATCAACATTCATGGAATGTCATATTAAAATACAAATAAGACTGTTAAGTCCACTCGGTTAAGAGATTTAGTTGTAACAATGGTTAAACTAATACAGTAGTGATCTGATTCAAATACAACTTATATTGCAGATTTTTAGAACTATGCTAATCTCAAAATACCTCCTCTGATCAATAATCACTTCAATCCTTCATATCCTTCAACATATTCAGCTCAATCAACAATACTATGATGCTCGATTATGCCTGCAGTTCTGCTCGGTTCTGTCTATAACTAGTTTGATCAGTGGTGCATGAAAAACTTTCTTTCACATGATTTCTCCTGCAGTCTTCAATTTGCTCCAAACTCAATAATGAATCTCATGTCTCTTTAAATAGACATCATAAACCATTTCCTTCTCATCCATTATATTTTTCCTCTTCATATCCATCGTTCATTTTGTCGCTTCAAGCTTCCTCGACATATGTGTCTATAACACGTTTCATCCTTCTCCATTCTATCAATCTTGAATTTTGTCAGTCGTTAGATCCTCATAACTAACTTTATCTTTTACCTTGGAATCATAAGCAACTTGCCAACTCATCAATTCAATCGGCTGTTATAAATTTTAATTGTTTCTCTCACTCAGTCAATACAGAAATGTGTCGGTGAATACTAACCCGGTTAATACTATTACTCAGTATACACTGCACTGGCTCAGTGTATATAGAAATCTTTAATTACCGACCACATTAACTTGTTTAGTTCTGATCTCCAATACATAACAAATTCATGTAATACAATCAAGTCAACAAAATAATGTCATAGATTCATTAATAAGTTACCCAATGTATACCTTAGCCATATCTCCATATCCATCTCATCTTCATGTAGATATCTCTTTCCTTTTCCATTTTGTCTTCTTCAGACATTTGTAACTATCATAATAAGTATAGTCAAAACTAGTTGACATCAATGACAACATATTGACTGATTTAATTGCCTTACATATCACTTTAGTAGCTCGGTGATCTCTAATCATTGTCTTTCACTTGTCCATTTAGTTCATCAAGTTATTCAATCAGTTGTAGATTATCAATTATTCTATTTTAAGGAATATTTTAAAAGAATTACCTCAAGTGTCGACACTACACATGTACGTGTATGTCTATTCGAATGAACACTCCGTGGTGTGCTCATATCACCTTCTGCACCCTATAATGCATATTATTCATGTATCAATTTAAATTATTCTCTAAATAAAAAAGTATTTACTATTATAAGATTTAGGTGATTAATTAATAACATGTCAAAACACAAATAGACAAACTTGTCTCTGCTCTCTAGAAAATACCATCATCATCAAGTCATTTGTGAGGGATGCATCCTCAACACTAAATGTATGGCATCTACCCCCATAATGTGTACACGAATGAGATGTCGAACCATCCTCATTCGCGTTAGTATCTACCCCAACACATATACCCTGAAAATTCAGGTACATATGCTCAATGGGTTGGACTAATCCAAATGGTCCCTTTGATGATGATAGAGGTGGCGCAGATGCTGATACAAATGGTGCATCTAATGATGATGGAGGTGGCACATGTGTTGATCCACCCTCTTCTTTGACAAACTATGTGCGATGCTCAATGATGTGGCTACATGAAGGGTCTGTAAATCTATGAACTCCTTCACAACTATTGGGACCACAACATGAACCATGGATTTTTTAGCTAGAGGCCTCCTATGTTGTGGTTGTACCACCCTACGAGCCCCAGGTCTATCCTACGCAGAGCCTCTCCCTCTACCCTGAAACTGTCAGATGTCAAATTAATTTGGCTTCTCGCCGAGGATAAATTCACAATATAGATTTCTCAAAAATTATATAGGCACCTCGCAATTATTACAGGGTGCTTGGTCAAAGACCATAGACCACCTATCCCAAAAAGATGCTTTCATCCTATTATGAACACACCAATGTGTAGGAAACTGACTTGTATTTAGTTCTAGGGTGTTACTGGTACTAGGATCGGTAAAAAGAGCACATATATCACTTTTAAGAATGGCCTTGTTTTTCACTTCATCATATGACAAGCTATCCGCATAAAATGCTCGACACCTATCCCTCCATGGACCCCATTTAGTAACCTCTCTAGAAACCTCATTTGCACTATTGGCCATTCTTTCTAGCATTGAGGCGAGGGTTGAGTGGTGGTCAAGACTAGATGACCTCAACCTATTGACCAATATAGAAATTTGGGCACTATTTTGTGTAAGGTATTTTATGAGATCATCGTGTGTGGCATCTACATGATCTAATGGAGGACGTGAAGGGTTTACGAGTGGTGGCGGCAGTTGTGTGTTAGCATACAATTTTTTCCCTTTCCTTTAAATCAATTTCAAACCACTTTAAAGAATGAAAAAGAGAAGAATCTTAACACTAACAAATGAGTTGCTAAAAGCCAACTCTCTGCAAATTACAAGGTGCAGCTACATTCTAGAAAGATTTTCAATACGTTCTTATCAAGCATAGAAAAATAACATCATGTGTGCTTTTCACCAGAAAACACTTAAGGAGAAACATTCAATCCCTCAACACGAAAAAGAATGTGCAGATTTTAGAGTAAATGTCTACTTCTATCACAATTTCAAACTTCGAATTTGTTAAATCTGAACTTCAATAACAATTCTCTCTATCACCTCTAAGCATAGAATTCATTCATATCACAGCTAAGCTTCATTCAACACAACTTACTTCCACAAGAAAATAAATCACATCAAATAAACAATAATATTTATCATTTTAAAAGCTTAGACATATATGTAACACCATAAGATATTCCATATATATATTCTGTAATATCAGTATCCTGAAAACTTGAAGTAAAGTTTTTAGAAAATAATTTTTCTCAAACTCAGAGAGCCGAACCCATAAATAGTTTTAAGTTTTTGCATAAATAGCCATGCAAGGCTTCAACAACTAACTTCGTAAAATTGTCTTACTTGAAAGTAAATTCTAATAACTGTCCTAAGCATAAGCACAAAAACTGGACTGGAGCAAAAATGCCTTCCAAAAATTGCCAAGTGTCTCGGACAGTTAAGGAGTTGAGGTCGCTGCAAGACGTGCTGCCCTCCAATCTTTGAATGCGGCATTGAATGCGGAGATGACTGGTTGATGTGGAAAACCGATAAAGTTAATCCTCTATTTCTAGACCTCCTCCTTTTTAACCTCAGCTATCTTTTCTGACTGCATAACTGAATGATCTTGTTGAAGGATCATCATCGATTCCATCTGGGCGATCTTCGTGAAATGCTCGTTTATAGGTGTCTTCATCCTTTTGAGCTCGTTGAACCAAGTGTTTACCTCTTTGATTACCTATTCAACTATTTTATCTGACGCTTCTTGAGCTTCCTGGCACCGCTCAGCAATCCACTTTATATCATTAGAAATGATTTCTTTGATCGTTTTCAGCCCCTTCATGAGATCTTTTACTTCGGAGATTCCCAAAGCAACGGCTTCATTCCTCCGATCTATGCATTCTTTTATAACATAAAGAACTGTGTCATCCAGTCCTGGTATTGGTTTTTCCATAAGGAACTTTTGCAAGTCGTACTCTTCAACTTCTTCAATCCAGTGGAGCTCTTTGGTCCAAGTAGTCTTTTCTAGCTCCCATTTTTCAATGCTGGCTTCTACTTCCTTTACCAAGTGATCTCCTTCACTGTGGGTTTGATCCAGATTACTTAGCTGCTGCACAACCTCTGCTTTTACACGCTCCACCCAATCATCAAATGCCTTGCTCACCACCTTTCTTCTTTGAACTTGGTCAAGAAACCATTGATTATCAGGGGATCTCATGTCAATGGAGGCTGACATCTCACTCAGAGGGAAAGGTTCAAGATGTTGAATGGCATTAATATACTGAGCCATACTCTTCATCGCCTCTTTCATTTCATGTTTATCTTTGGCATCCTTCCATACTCTGCTAGCAATTTTCTTGTTTGACACCTCGAAAAACCTCATATCGGCAGCTCTGGTGTCTTTCCCTAAATCCACCTTGGATACTTGAAAATCTTGGATTGAAGCTTCTCCTTCAGCCCTGTCTTCTTTAGGTTTTGCAATCTCAGCCATCTAGTGGCCGCTACTCTCATCGAAACCAATTCTAGATTCCATCTTCATTTTCTTGACCTTAGAAGATTTTCCCAGATACCTACTTACTACATCATCAATAGGTACTGATAAAGGAACCATATTCCTTTTCTTGGCTACTGGGGTCTCCAACCATGCTGGGGCAGCAGAGGTCTTCTTTTGGGTGTCATAGTCACTCAGCAAAGCTAACGATTCTTTCAGAGTACCTCATGTTTCCTCTTGCATTTGTTGATCATCGGCCATCCCAGATACCCTGTGGTCTTCCACTGAAACTACCTTTGGATCAGGGTCTAATGAATCTAAATCCACGATGACACTAGGAGTAACTCTCTGCCTCTGAACTGTTTCTTTTACTCTTTGACTTGACCTGGTCACTCGGACTTCGGGTTTAGGATGCTGTTGAACTTGAACTTGCGAAGAAATTGGTTCAAGTTCAAGTTTGACTTCAGGTTTAGTTTTTCCTGCACAAGATGAATCAACATTTAAGTTAGTTAAAACAGAAGTCCTCTTGGTTGAACTCCTCTTCTTGGTTTTTATTTGTTTCTTTGCTGATTGCAAAGGAACAACAAGGGTTCTTTTCTTCACCAACCATGCTTCGGTTCTTTCGATCACCCTTTTCATTCTCTTGTATAAATCATCTTCTTCCAGTTCCTTCCAATCTAGCTCAGGAATTGGGAGGGCTTCGACCTTCTCTAAATATTGGGAATCTACAACATCAACCTCATTGTCCTCCTCTATCCCATCTGTATCCATCTCTAGCCTAAAAGTGATGATCTGCTTCAAAGTTAGCCGAGACCAGAGTCTTTTCCTTACCTCCAGTCATCAAAACAGTTGACCCAAAAATCTTCTAGCTCAGGGATGTGCATAAACGTCTCTGGGACATTGAGATTTTCTCCTACAAAGCCTCTATAATCAAAATTAACCCTAGGAGTATAAGTTTGCAAAAAAAAAGCATCCAATTCTTCTTTGACAGCCACAACATCTTGGAAACTTTTGCATCTGTAGTACCCTAACTCAATAGGGAAGAGAACACCCGAGGACTTCTTTGGGGTCCCAACCTTTTGTTCAACTAGCACAAGTTTCCTGCATAGCTCCATCAAGATTACATCATCTAAATAGAATCTAGGAAGCCATAGGGGCTCTTCATCAAATGCTCCGACTCTCAGATAAGTAAATCTTGGAAACTATATAAAATGACAGCCATAAATATTAATCACATGCTTAGCTTCCTCAAAAAGCCTGCAATTTTCTTTACCTCTCAACTCAAAAACTAACCTTCTTGAAAACCTGTCATTTACAATTTTGAACACACTGGAGAACTTCTCCTTTTGTAAGCATGTGAAGTAATCATATATCCTCATATCACTTGTCCACAATTCGTGAGGTAATCCTGCCTAGGTTCAGCAACATGCTAAGACATAAACAAGGTAGGAGGACATATAAAATGCAGTTAAATTTATCACGTTTAAGAGTTCTCTATGGAGCTTTTCAGCTATCAGGTCAGCCCAATCAATAAACTTATCTCCTTCTATGATTTTCTGGAAGAAACAGTACATCCAGTTTTCCCAATGAAATGCGTGGGGATTTCCTTTCACCCTATTCAGAAGAAGCACCATATCGGCAATATCTTTTCGAAAGTGTTCAATTGTCAGTGGCTTTGGCAGCCTGCTTCCTCCTTTCTCTACTTTCGCAAGCCATACCTGGGCTATTGAGGAGCTATATTTTTTCTTATCGGCCTCATACACATGATCTGCTTCCTCATAGGTCCATGGTTCATATGGTTCCTTGTCTGGAATTGTCAGGGCCGCCATTAATGTTTCTCGACTGACTTTTACCAAGATTTCTCTTGATGCATCCTTAATACACCTATCCTTGGCGTCATATTTGTTAGCGCACTCCAACACCAGTTCGGGGAAAATGAGAACCAGAGGAAATGCAACTGCTTCTAAAAGACCACTTTCTGCTAATTTCCTAGAAAAAGAACCCTCAGAAGAAATTTGGGCTCTATCACAAAGTTCTCCTAGTTTTGCATTCAACAAGGGGAAATAACTCACCAATGTACTACGCACCAACCCTCTGCAAACTTCTCAATCCCAATTCCGTCGCTCCTTCTCCTTCTCCAGACAAAATAACTTAACAAAAAAGTTTTAATCATTCTTCATTTATTCGCAAATGCCTTACGAGATCCTTAATAAATCTTCAAAACATGTCCAAAATCAATGTTTTAATGGAGAAATGATTGATTTGACATGTCTGGCCGAACTTAATTAATCCACCAGCTATTTCGGCATGAATAACTCAATTCCCAAGGAAAATCCCTAATCACCATATCTGAATATTTATGGCTCCCTCTACGTCACGTCATCAATTGTCATTTCCAATCTTTCACATGCACGAGCCATCTATTTGAATGAGAGCATCTTGTACGGCAATTTCCAAAACTTAATAAACACTCGAAGCGCTACAAAATAGAAACCTTCTTTTTGGAAAAGAAAACAATCCTGTCGAATTCTCCATGCATAAGTTATCATATTACAAACGTGAACTTGAACTTGAACTAACTTAAGGTTCAGGACTAGGTTCAAGTTCAGGTTCATCTTCGAGACTGACAGAAATTTTGAGGCATAGGCAAATATGAACATTTGAAGACTTGGAAGGAGTAATGGGTTGAACTTGAACTTGAACCAACTTAACAAAAGTTCAAATTCAACCTCAACTTAGAGACTTCGACTGACCAAGACTATAACCGAAATCTGAGAAAAATGAAGGTAACATTGTGGAGGAGGATTTTGTGGTTGTGGTGGAGGATTTTTTAGTCTTGTAGGAGGATTTGTGGTTGTGATTGTTGCTCATGTTCAATATTTTCTTTTGTTGCTTGTGCATGAGGTTTTTGTTTTCTTTTTCATTTTGGGGAAGTCTTTGTAGAATCTGACATCAAAATTTAAAAATAAAACTTAAATCAATTAAAAACCCCACTTCAAATAAAATACAAACAAAAAAATTTGAAATACTAAAGTCTTACCTTTTCGACAAGGTGCCATTGTTGCCAATCAATGAAAAATACAATTAGAATGAAAACGCGCTCGCGTTTTGCATAAAAATGGCTTCCTCAAGTGACCGTTCCTTCGTTTATGGCATTGGAAATGGTCCAAAGCCACGGGTTTTGAGGAATATAATGTTCCTCAAAACCCATACGCATTTTGAGGTGCTATTGGTAGTTTTTAATATTTTTGGCTAGGCTTGGTAAAACCAAGCCTAGCTTGATTTTGAATTTTGTATAACCCGCACAGGTTATGAAAAATTATTTATTTTTGGATGTGGACACTAAAATTTCCACCATATTACCACACTTACTCGTATATAAATATATTGATAACTGATAATGAATTGACTAACAACAACTCCTTTGCTAAAATAGTTCAAATGAAGTACTATAATCACAATGCCTACTCTACATCCAATAGTCCTTGCATCCACACTTTCTTATCCACACATTCTTCGCATCACTTGTTTCTCTCCTTTATACAAGATACAAATGATTTATTAGGTTGGCAAAAAATTAGACTTTCCTAATAAAAATGATTACATAAACTCTTGTCAAGATACACATGGGATCTTGGACAAGAAAATAACAAATATCAGTTGGCCAACATACTCCATAATCCACAAATTATGTTCGCACAAGGTAGAACATGCCACATCCCATAGGTCAACACCAAATAAGACCTCGCAAGGTCACACACTACAACTGACATCACCAAGAGCACGATGATCAAGGAATGAGGGAAATTATTCCTCAATGAGTCTTCTATCATAACCTGAACGTGCATAACATGAATCCATTTCACATCCAAGTAAACATAGAAATTCAAAGACTAACTCTGCCACAAACCTTTGTTTCTGTTCCTACGACTAGTTTGTACTAAAATTGTTGTAACTTATTCCTCTTATTAAATTACTGCATGTGATCTTAGATATAAGATCTAAACTCCTTTTGAAACATGCATCCAATCTCGCATAGTCAATCATGTTGTACATAGACCGTACAACCATGATGATTCTACATGATCCTATCTTAACCATTTTTACTCTAACATTAGATACAATCAATCTTCTGAAATATATGTTGACATCAATGACAACACATGTCAAGAAACAATTCCAATAATCTCCCCCTTTGGTATTGATGGTAACATATGTAAAAAACCATCAACCCAATGACCATCTCAACGTCCTCTACATAGCTCCCCCTAAACTAGTAAGTGTTTTTCTTCTATTTCTCCCCCTTTGACATCAATGACAAAGGGTTACTTTTTCCTTTTGAATATCCTACCACTTCAAGGTGTATATTTTTCAAATCTTCATGCCTAAAAATAGGTGCCAAATCACCCAGATAAGTGTTGTTATGTTCTACGATCACTCCCCCTGAGGAGTGCATCCAAGCATCAAGTACTGTGAAGAATACAACTCTAATAACTACTGTATTGATGCATTCTTGAATCATCTAGTACTCACAAGGAGGGTTTTTCACCCCAAGCATACCTCTGAGATACTCAAAGGCATCTTTTGGAAAAGGTTTAGTGAATATATCTGCTAATTTCTCCTTTGTACTGATATGCTCAACTGTGACTTCATTTTCTGCAACTTTCTCTCTTACATAATGATATTTGATTGAAATATGTTTGGTTTTTGAGTGCATAATAGGATTTTTTGACATATTGATTGTGATTGTATTTTCACAATGAATCAGAACTAGTTCTTCAATGCTTATTCCAATATCCTTCAGCATATGTTTCATTCAAACAACCTGTGAATAGTTTAAAGTAGCAACCACGTACTCTGATTCAGAAGTAGATTGAGCAACACAATCCTGCTTCCTACTTAACCAAGAGACTAACCTCTTTCCAAGGAAGAATGCACCACCATTGGTGCTCTTACTGTCATCAATACATCTTTCCCAATCCACATCAGTGTATGCATGTAGGGTAAAGTCATTTAAATTAATATACTACAACCCAAATTCCAATGTACTTTTCAAATACCTTGCAACAATTCCAACTACATTTGCAATATCAAGTCTGGTATGTGTTAACTAATGTAATCCCCCAATCATGGATTTGTATTTTGTTTGATAGACACTTTGAGTTTTATCATTTTCTATAAGCTTGCACCCAATAATCATAGGTGTTCCAACAAGTTTACAATCTTCCATGCCAAAAACATTCAGTAACTCTTTGAGATACTTGGTTTGAGAAATGAAAATGCCATGTTTACTTTGTGTAATTTGTAAACCAAGTAAAAACTTTATTTCACCAATCATAGACATTTCAAACTCATCTTTCATTTCTTCACCAAATTTATTGCTCATTTCATCATTTCCCCCAAATATAATATCATCCACAAATACTTCTATGGTCAAGATTCCATCCTTTCTAGTTATCAAATATAAATTACTATCTGCACTACCTTTCCTAAAACCAAGATGTAATAAATACCTATCAAGTCATGCATACCAAGCTCTAGGAGCTTGCTTCAATCCATACCGAGCCTTTTTCAACCTACAAATCATGTCTTTATCATTTGTCAAGGGAAAACCATCAGACTGCTCAATGTAGACTTCTTCTAGATCACCATTCAAAAATGTAGATTTCACATCCATTTGATATACTTCGAAGTCCTTGTAGGAAACAAAGGCAATAAATAGTCTTATTGCCTCCAATCTAGCCACAGATGCAAAATTTTCTTCAAATTCTATTCCTTCTTGTTGCGAGTATCCTTTACAAACCAATCTTGCTTTGTTGCTCATAACTATGCCCTCTTCATTCATTTTGTTTCTAAATACCCATTTAATTCCAATAAAATTCTTTCCTTTGGGTCTAAGAATCAATTCCCAAGTTTTGTTCTTTATTATCCGATCCAATTCTTCTTTCATTGCATTAACCCACTATTCATCTTTAGAAGCCTCATCGGTAGATTTAGGTTCCACTTGTGAAATCAGACATAATTCCTCTCTAGCTTTAGACCTGGTTAACATGCCTTTATTCCTATCACCAATAATATGATTTTCAAGATGATTTCTTGGTACATACCTTGTATTTTTAGGAACTTTTGATTGTTCACTCAAACATATATGCCTTTCATTGTCAAAATCAACTAACTATTTTGTTTCAATAGTATTTTCTTAGTTTTGGTCACAAATTCTTTCTTGAACTTGAAACTTCTCATCAATTCTTACATTAATGCTCTCAACCATCTTTCTCAATCTCAAGTTAAAGCATCTATAAGCTTTATTTTTGGTAGAGTAACCAAGAAATATACCTTCATCGCTTCTTGAATCAAACTTACCTACCTCATCATCTCTTTTGATAAAGCATTTTCTACCAAAAATTCTGAAATATTTCACAGTAGGAGTATAAGCAAACAAAAGTTCATAAGGTGTTTTAGTATTACCTTCCCTGATCTAAATCTTGTTCAATGTGTAAAATGCAGTATTAACTGCTTCCCTCCAACGCCCATGTGACACATTTCCTTCAATCATCATTGTTCTAGTAGCATCCAGTATAGTTATGTTCCTTCTTTTTGCAATCCCATTCTATTATGGAGTCCTAGGAGCAGAAGTTTGCCTATATATCCCATGTTCTTCACAATATGAGGTAAATGCAGAAGATGTAAACTCTTCTCCTCTATCTGACCTCAAACATTTTATCTTTGGACCTGATTCATTTTCTACTTTTTCCTTTTAGATCTTGAACTTATTAAATGCCTCTAATTTTTCTTTAAGAAAAGTAACCCACATCATTCTGGAATGATGATCAACAAATAGTATGAAGTACCTTTCACCATAAGAAGATCCAGTCCTTGTAGGACCACAGAGATTTCTATGCACCAGATCTAGCTTCCTTTTGGTAGTGAATGACTTGCTCTGAAAACTGCCCTTTTGTTTGTTTTCCCATTACACATTCTCTACACATAGTGTTAGAGGGCTTCACAATTTTTGGTAAATCCCTCACTACGTTGATGTTACTTGCCTTCACAATGTTATCAAAATTCACATGACAAAATATTCTATGCCATAGCCAAATTTCATCAACCTAAGAAACAAAACATCTTTTTTCTATAGTATTCAACTGAAATACATTATCTCTTGTCTTTGTTCCTAATGCAATCAAGTTTCCCTGTTATCCTATGATAGTGCATGATCCATTTTTGAACTACAACTAATAACCTTTATCCATAAGTTTTCCAACACTCAACAAGTTATGCTTAAGCCCATCAACAAGAAACACATCATTAATGTTAGTCTTTCCATCTAGAGAAATAGATCCTACTCCAACAATCAGTTCAGGAGTATTATCACCAAATCTGACAACTCCACCATCATGCATTTTTAATTGAACAAACTTACCTTTATACCATTCATGTGATGTGATCATCCACTATCAATGATCCATTCATATTTTCCTTCAACATGTGACATTAAGGCCTTTTCTTCATGAATAGGTTCATCATCCTTTATAGCTACAAACCCAATCTCATCAACTATTGGATCATCGAAAACATCTTCATTAGCATAATAGCATTCCTCATCATAGAAATATGGCCTAGTGAACTTAGGTTTGTATTAGAGACCCTAGTAGGACATCTAGATGAAAAGTGACCAACTTTATTGGAAGAAAAACATTTCAAAGGTAATTTTCCTTCAAGTTTACCCTTACCTCTTTTCTCCTTTCTTGCGATCAGAGCAACAAGTTTGTCCATCTTCTTGTCTTCCTCCTCTATTTCCATTAGTTAATATCCATAGTCTCCAAGCTCAAGATATTTGTTGACTCTATTATTGCTTGTAAGGCTTGATGAGGTCTATTTGTTATTATGAACAGTTGCCTTGAATGCAGTTTTTGTCTTAGGTATCGAATCCTGTAATTATGCAACCTCAAAGGTAGTTAACCTAGCTATCAACATCTCTCTATTGAATCCCTAAGTCAATGGAATGATCTCCTCAATCGCCTATACTTTGGTCCTATAAGAAGGTGTCAAAGATCTCATAATCTTTGTGATGAGCTCTTCTTCAGCATAAGTGCCTCCTGAATTTATGATCCCTATAACAACTTTTGAGACCCTCTGAACATAAGCTCTGACATTTTCATCTTCTTGTATTTTTATATTTTCCATCTTTGTCTTCTAGTTTTGTAACTTTGCATGCTTGGTGTACCTATCTCCTTCATAAAGTGCTTCCAATCTTTCCAAATTTTGTGAGTTGAATCAAGGTTCTTAACTTCTATAAATTTTGCTTCAGCTAGTGTGCTTATCAAAGATTCCCTTGCAACCATATTACAAGAAAATATCTTCTTTTCATCATCAGTAGACTTAGGCAAATCACTTTTTGCAACAATATTTTCCTTATTCGTTGTAATCATCCAATAATCAATTCCTAGTTATAACAAATGTGTTCTCATCTTGTTCTTCCAACTATCAAAATTTTCAACATCAAATTTAGGATGGTCCTTCCTATAGTAATCCATCTTCAGATCACCTCGAGAAGTCACGCGCCTTTCTCTCTGAGGACCAAGAGTTCTGATACCAATTATTGGATACAACTAAGGAGGGGGGGTGAATCAGTTATATGTCCTTAATATAAAATTTATCTTTTCACATCAAAATATTAAATGCAAATCTAAAACCTCCAAAGTAACACTGATCAGAACACCGAGAATTGTTGTCGAGGAAACCTTGTGTTAGTACCCCTATGGACCCTGTTTTTAAAACTTTCAAAAATGTGATTTTTTTCTCATATCAATCCTTGTTTGAAATTTTTATCTCGGTTATGTTTGGGTTTTTAACCTCATTCAAACCGGTTCAAAATGGTTCAAACTAGTTCAAGTGGTTCAAGATGGTTCATCAAGTTCAAAGACTCGGCCAGTTCAAAATCTAAACTACTCACAGTTTCAATACAAATTCTCCAGTCCAAAGTTGAATGATTCATATTTAGAAGACTAGATGGATCAGGTTTAGTAGATTAACTTCATTAGTTCAGAGACAAAATTTGAAGGCTCTTACAATTTCAAATTGGTTCAAGCATCTACATGCAGACACCAATGTCTAATCAAAATTTTATGGCTACCCAATATAGGTCAGGTTGGCAGCTTCATGTGATCAAAAGGAGATGTGATATATTTCCAAAAGAAAATCACTTTCAAAAAGGTTTTGGAAATGACATAACTCCCTTCTTGAATGTTATTTATGGTAATATTTAAGCCTCACAATGTTCATGCTATTGGTGTCACTTATACAGTTTTAGTATGTGAAGAGGAATTTACCAAATACATGGTATCAATTTATGTTACTCACAAATAGAGGCTCGATTGAAAATCAATTTTCTTGTATGTTATAGAATTATCTCCATGACATTCCTATAGAGAAATTGTCCATGCAGGTGAAGACAAAGTTGTGGAAAATGATTTTATGAATGCTTCAACAATGAGTTCAAAATTCAAGAGCAGCTATGGCAACATCAATGACTCAGACTTCCATGACCACGGATTTGTCAAAACATTAAAAATGGGTCTCGGTGCGAGGGCCATATGTTTTTACTCAACCATTGGATTTCTCTCAGTTTTGGATATGTTGTTGTAAGCCAAGTTCTGTACAATCTGACCGAAGCGATTTACAAAATATGGTCAGAGTCAAAAGTTATAGCTGACTGTGTGAAGCACTATCCAATCTATCAATGATAGTCAGAGCAGTGCTAAATTGATGGAAATTTTTTAATTAAGGGATGAATAATAATTGGTGATAGAGGTATTTATATTCACGTCATTTGTCCTTGATACTCTAAGAGGGTAAAAATCATAATATAAAGAGGCATTTGAGTCTAATACCTTGAAGGTAATCACTCTGTCATCACTAGAAACGAAGGATTTGAAGCCAAGTAAATAATCAAAAGATGAAAATAGTGGAATCAATTACATATCATAATATAGGCCCGATGGAGGAAGGATAGAGAAAATAAAGTGCCAAAAACATAAGTTGGAAATAAAACAAGACACCTCTTGAGGCTGCTCATAGATCAATATTAAATTTGATATTTCATTTTTATCATAAATTTATGTTTATAATGTTTTGACATAAAAAGAACATTTATAAACAACATTATATCAAAGTGGAAGTAAATTTATGGGAAATTAATTTCAAGATTCAGTTATAGAAAGTGAAAGGAAACTATTTTTATTGTAAGAAGTTTTAGAGAGCGGGGGTTCTTCTCTGGCAAGCAGTCTTGGAGCTACAAGAACAGGAAAACATTTTATGAATTTTATTGTATCAAAGGGGAAGATATAGTATGTTATTTTTTAGATTTAATTTTATGTGTGGATAGAAATGATAGCCTTTTGACTGTCATCTGTCATCAGAGGCCAAATGCAATATATATTAGATCTTTGTGTTTGAATATATTCATTTGAATTGTTATTGATCTTTGTGTCAATTCTGTTATCTCTGGTAAACTTTTATCCACTAAATTGTATTTGTGTGTGTAAAGGGAACTTTGGGTTTCATGTATCACAATCTGAAATGAATTATTTTGATTTTCCCCTCGGTTTGTTGATTTGAATGTTGAAACTGGGAATCTTTGTGTTCTTGATTCGTGCTTACTTATTTATAAATTGTCACATCTATCCCATGTTATGGATAGATGATTGTTCACCTTTTGTGCCTTCCGATTAAAGGCATACCAATAATTTCATTCCTTGAATATCTTTTGAGGGAGTTGTACCTCTATAAAATTCAGAGGGAAGTAATTACCATACACTTATCCAAATTTTGTGGATTGTTTGTCTCCAAGAAAGGGTGATAGAGTTAACCTTGTGAGCGTTTGCGAAGGAGACAAATTTTTTCTCCAACAGATTTAGGCGACTCTACTGGGGAGAGGAATCGAAGTTCCAATGTTTTCTTTTCTCAAAAATCTGAAGGCGCCTCCCCAAGGATGGAGGTTGGCAGCTCTATTGAAGATGAATGTCGAGAGGTATTTATGGCATATCCAGAAACTTTAAAATATTGGATTCTAGCAAGAAGCGAAGATATTTCAGATATTTTTATCTTTATTCCACCATTTAGGAATAATCCAATCAAATAAGTTACAAAAGATGTGGCAAAGCAAGTGATATTTTTGAAATCTTTTTATGGCGTCGTCCTTATCAAGAAAAAATCTATTGTGCAAGAATCATCAGCAAGAAAGGAGCAAAGTGATGTTGAAGAATTAATAAATTTGAATAGTGAGAGTGTGTCACAACCCTTCTTCACCCCAAAAGTGGAATCTCTCAGTTTCAGAGGTATGGAATGTCATCTTGATCCAAATAGTTCTAATAATGAAGATTTTCAGATTAGTATGCAACCACAGTGTGAAACTTTTGGTTTCATTGAAAAGACAAATAAGGATGATTCTTTACATTTCAAAATTTGTAACTAGTCAATTAAAGATCTTCCCATTTTCATAACAAAATAATATCATGTCCCCCTATTAGGAATTGTGATGATAATAAGATGACATGGTTTCAATGAAGATTTATCTAATTCTAAAAATCTAGTTCATAATGAGAATCCCAAGGTAGAACAAGAAGACAACCATACAGATGTCATACCACAGTGCAAAGAGCAGCGGTCTTAGGCTACTCTATTCAGGCTCAATCCTCTATACCGGAAGGGCTCATATTTCTCTTCACCGCTAAATGGTCATGTGTAAGTTTTTTCATGCCCTTTCCTCCTGTGGTAGGATCTCCCTACCTATGTACATACTTGTGAACAAGTTTTTTTTTTGTTTAGTTTAGTCAGTTGTTTTTGCTTTCTAGCGTTGTTTTAGTTTTGGTGTTGTTAGTTTTTGGTTTGTTGTGGCCCTGCTCCCCTCCACCCTCTCTACAAGTAGCTCATTGTATTCCTTTTCTTTGGTGACTCTATTTTCCAATAGTTGTTAGGCACTCATCTTTTCAACCAGACAATGTTGGAGTTCTCTATTTTTGTATTAAAAACTGTCCCCCTAAAGAGCCAATGTTAGTACCCCTATGGACCCCATTTTTAAAACTTTCAAAAATGTGATTTTTTTTCTCATATCAATCCTTGTTTAAACTTTTTATCTTGGTTATGTTTGGGTTTTGAACCTCATTCAAACCGGCTCAAAATGGTTCAAATCGGTTCAAGTGGTTCAAGATGGTTCATCAAGTTCAAAGACTCAGTCAGTTCAAAATCTAAACTACTCATAGTTTCAATGCAAATTCTCCAATCCAAAGCTGAATGATTCAGATTTTATAAGACTCGATGGATCAGGTTCAATGGATTAAGTTCATTAGTTCAGAGATAAAATTTGAAGGCTCTTACAGTTTCAAATTGGTTCAAGCATCTACATGCAAATATCAATGTCTAATCAAAATTTTATGGCTACCCAATATAGGTCAGGTTGGCAGCTTCATGTCATCAAAAGGAGATGTGATATCTTTCTAAAAGAATGAATCAATTTCAAAAAGGTTCTGGAAATGATATATCTCCCTTCCTGAACGTTAGTTATGGTAATTGTTAAGGCTAAAAATTTGCACCCTGTTAAACTATATAAGTTCAACAATTTTGCCTAACATGGGATTCATTTCTGCATGTGGGAAATGCATAACTTGAAATGAAACCTCCGGATTCTAGGCCGGTTCCTATAAGATGATCACCTATAACTCCTCAAAAACTTGAACTTGCAGGAAAAGAGATAGAGATTACTAAAAGACCTAAGACTTTAAAACTTAAACTAGAGAATCAGGTGATACACCAAATATGATATAAGAGTTCAAATACAAGTAACTAAGAAGGATTACTAAATTATCGGAGTGAATACAAAACACTTCCATTCTATATAGGCTTGCATAAGTATTTTGTAATAAAGTTTGAAAAATGAACCAGAATAAGGAGGAAAACAAATGCCTCTCTTATGAGCTTCACCCCTTAAGACATGAACTACAACCTGCAAACAAAAATAATTTTATGCAACTAAATGTTTGGGTGAGACAAAACAACATGGAATAATGACAATTCACTAATTATCTTTATCAAATCACCTGTAAATGCACACAGAATTGCAGAAAGAAGAGAAGGCTCCAAAATAAATTCAGATAACATAAACTCAGTTGCTGTCACTTGTATTTGATCTTCCAAAATGAGTTACAAATATCTACACAAAAATGCTAAGGACACAAAAATGTCTCATAAGCCTCCTCTACATAATTAGAACTACCAGAATAATGAGCCAAAAACTCACTAAGTACAAACCCAATCTTTGGGTTGGATGCCAGAAAAAAGCCTGAAAAATAGGACCTAAAAGCCCATGAAATGAAGTCTATCCTCTGAAAAAGCTCCACTAAGTCATAAAGAACACTATGACTCATCTATAACTAACCTCAAAAGGCTCAAAAAGCCATAAGGACCCCCCAAACAGGCTAGAGAAAGTCAAAATCCGACCCCTAGATCTTCTCCACTCTCCTAGAAGAACTCCAACACCCCTAAATTTTCTCTAACAAGCCCTATATACCCTCTAGATGTTTGGAGACTTTATCCAACTCCTAAAACCCCCCTAATTATTGGCCTTTAAATAAGGAATAAAATCCTTTTACAATAGGTGCCAATAATTAACCAAAATGACTCTTATCTATCCCTCAATATTGGCATTTTAAAAATATTTCTCCAAATAATTAGCACCGATATTTTAACAAAGAATTTGAGATAAACTCAAAATAAAAATAGCCCCCTAGCAAAGATGTTAAACTTAAGACTATAAACATAACCTCTAATACTTAAATAATCACTTAAGTCTAAAAATTAATACTAGTAAAATAAGATCAAAAGACTTTATTTACATAACACAACCGCAATTTCAAAAATATCTACCGAGTATGAAATCATATGTCATTTGGAAACCCGAGGTACTATCTTTGAAGTGACTCTGATTTTGAAGAGCATTTACTCCCTCTGTTGCGGACTTCAGAATTTTATCTATTGTGGCATTTGCCTTGGTCTTCTATCCATTTTTTGATCTTCGAGTCTCTGAGTTGCATAGTTAGAACTGAAAAATAACAAACCCTGAATATGGTGGATTTTCTTCAGATGCACTCCAAACTAGAGCTCTCTCTGCATACATTTTGATCTATGTTGCTTTCATCTTGAGCATGAACTCTGGTTTTAACCCATTCTCGGCCTGTGATTGAAGTATTTATAGGGTTGTGAACTAGCGCTTGGTCTGATTGGAGGACAACTTATATGGTATTTCATCATCTTTCCCTCTTGCAACTATGAATGAAATTGGGACTTTATGCATTTTTTAAACCTTTTATGAACACATGCTGCAATTTTTGGAAGAAAACATTTCATTTTGTATATATCTTTCTATATTTGCTTGAAAGGGTTTTGATGCTACTCTCTTAGCTAACTGAGATCTGAATCTGAAGCTTTCACCATAAAATTAAATCATTTGCTGCATCTGATGCTAAAAATTGTAGCATATATTCTATGTTACTAATGCTTTTATGGGTTTTGACTTGCAATAGATGTCAATATACACATCACATGTTTTTGGTAAACCTCTACATTTAAAATAGGTCACGGTATTTGGATTGGTGTTTCCATTATCAAAAATCTGCATATGATAATAGTTTCCCGCTGCTCCTCTCTTTGTCTTTTCTGATTTCTGATATTACGATATCTCTTCATTTGCGACTATAGAGATCTTTACCTTTAATATTCTGAGCACAAACTAATGCATTTCTCTTGCTAACCGAGAAGGTGAGGTTACTTATTTTTGTGAATATTTGAAATAAAATCCTCTCTGTTGCAAAATAAGACACTGCTTCTTTACGTCCTACAAGTTTTGCTTGATTTTTTGAAACTAATTTACGCCACTATGAGAGCTTGACTTGACCTTTAATAGCATAAACCTTTGTATCAATTTTTCTTTGCTACTGTATTAACTTCAAAAGATTTGAAACTCAACTGGTTCAGGTTTTCTAGAAAACGTGCTGAAACAAAAATGAAACTTCAAGTATCTCCTCTCGCTTATATTTAGTGCTTATGTCTATAACATCTCTATGTATTTTACTAATTGTATGAATTAGGAGCTTGTTTTACTTGACTAGGATCTTGGCCTAATCCTTTTGTAGAGTAGGACAGTTTTAAGGAGATCTCTTTGTTCCCTTTCAGTATATCTTGTCATTTAATTTTTGCATGGTTCTGACAATATGTCATTGTCTTCATAGTATTCATGAATGCGCAACTTTCTAGGACTATCACTTTTGTGTTGCTAGACTATCCTCTTCTTTAAAAGGCTACCATATGTATTGGTCTTCATACTATCATGACTTCTTTATTCCTCTTCATAGCTGTAGCTCTCACCCTAAAATTGGTGGCACTACTATAGTTTCATGTATCTTTCTCAAAATCATTGAGACCTTTCACAAATGCCATTGAAGATCATTAAAATCAATAAGTGGTGATCATTATGTTGTTGCTCATTATTGTTTACTTCGTGGTGTCACTGAGTTGTTTCAGTGCTTCCTATGATATTTGTTAACTCCAAAATTTACTTTTGCAATGATGGTATCTCTGTGTCTCATAGCTCTGTCCTTCAATCATAAATCTTTTCTACAATGTACATGAAACTATCACTGTTCCCAATCCCACTGTTCTGATTTGTTGATGCTTGTACCTATTCATTTTCTATTAGTGTTTTTAGCTTATAAGGTTTCAACTCAAAAATATTGTCCCTTAAATAAGATCAGCTGATCCACTTGATTACAATGAAAGGTTTCATATTAGAATTAAAATGTCCCTTTAACATATATATCTCTTTCTTGATTCTTGACACCTGTTTGAAATAATTACTCCAATGCATATGTCGGGCTCATACCCGAAGGGAGCCTCAGTTAGGGGCACATACACATTGGAGTAATTATTTTCCTACACATGAAACAAATGCATTAGCATGAATATTCTTTTCACACCAGCACTGAGGATATCCTAGTTTTCTTTCTTCTGCATGTTTAGGATAGCATTCAAATCAGCATAGGCATAGAGAGAATTTGAAGTAAACAGCCATTGCTTAGATCCGTATCAAGATCATTTTGGAAGATCAAATACAAGTGATAGCAGCTGAGTTTATGTTATCTGAATTTATTTTGGAGCCTTCTCTTCTTTTTGCAATTCTGTGTTTATTTACAGGTGATTTGATAAAGATAATTAGTGAATTGTCATTATTCCATGTTGTTTTGTCTCACCCAAACACCTAGTTGCAGAAAAGTATTTTTGTTTGCAGGTTGTAGTTCATGTCTTAAGGGGTGAAGCTCATAAGAGAGGCATTTGTTTTCCTCCTTATTTTGGTTCATTTTTCAGACTTTATTACAAAATACTTATGCAAGCCTAAACAGAAAGGAAGTGTTTTGTATTCACTTGGATAATTTAGTAATCCTTCTTAGTTACTTGTATTTGAACTCTTATATCATATTTGGTGTATCACCTAATTCTCTAGTTTAAGTTTTAAAGTCTTAGGTCTTTTAGTAATCTCTATCTCTTTCCCTGCAAGTTCAAGTTTTTGAGGAGTTATAGGCGATCATCTTATAGGAACCGGCCTAGAATCCAGAGGTTTCATTTCAAGTTATGCATTTCCCACATGCAGAAATGAATCCCATGTTAGGCAAAATTGTTGAACTTATATAGTTTAATAGGGTGCAAATTTTTAGCCTTAACAGTTTTGGCATGCCCAATGGGACATAGACAACAGTCTATAATCTTTTATTTGCTAGTTTTACTATGCAACCTACAAATTTTCAGTCTCTTCAAAGAAATCTTAAAGCATAGTTGGTGACTCCATTGGTGAAGAATCAGTAGTATCAGTGCTGATAATTGTTTTTTATGAGAAAAAATGAGACAAGGAGCTCAAATACATTTGAATATCTGCAGTTGGATACACCCAAAAGGAAGGGTAGAACTCTTAAAAGAGCTGCACATACAAAGAGGGTTCAGTCTTCACCTCCAAGAGTTTATGTAAGAAGGGAAAGATCAAGAAAAAGAGAAAATTCTTCAAGGCATTCAACATCACCATTTATAAGAGAAAAATATCTTAATTCTACAAATATATCAATTTCACAGGCCAATTTTGGTGTTGTTTTTGCTTTAGCGGCAAGTACTACTTCAGCATTCTCAAGTACTGTAGCAGCTAGTTCAAGCTCAATTTCAGAAAGTGTTTCAACACAGTCTCATACTATGGCTCTTCCAAGAGCTTCTACTTTTGTACCATTTGATCAAGGTAGTCCCTTGAATCTTACTACACACAATGATATACCTCTAGTAGCTTTGAAAGGGTTACCAAATTTCACAGGAGAAGGTCAAAAAACCGCTTATGAGCATATTCGAGATGTGGCTTCCATTTTTAATGTTCATCATGTGACACAAGATAATGTTGCTATTAGATTATTGGCAGCTTCATTCAAAGGAAAAGCATTGGATTGGTTTAGAAATTTACTTGTGGCTTCCATTTCCAACTAGGATGAATTGGGTGATGCCTTCACCAAATGTTTTGAGGATAAGTTAGACCATTTGTCACTTGTAGAGAAATTAACAACTATTAAAAGAGCCCCACAAGAACAAATGACAGATTTCAATTCTTGTTTTCAAAAAACATGGAATAGAATACCAGTGGCGATGAGACCAAGTGCAAACTATGCTTTTTTATACTATTTGAAGAGTCTGAACAGTGACATTTCGGTAATGATTCAATCCATGGGAGGTACCTCATTACCACAAGCTTTTAATCTTGTTGTTAGAGCATAAAATAGCCTTATATAGGCTGGTAAAATAGCCCCTAGGCCTCCTATGCCTTATTTTCCAAATATTCAGCCAAATATGCCTCTTAATATACTGCCAATGGCTCCTTTACCTACTATTCCAGTTCTTTCTACTGATGTGGGTTATGAAAGTACAACAACTGGTCCGTCGAATGAGCTGCATGAAATCAAGAGCAGCCAACAAAAGATAGAAAGTATTCTACAAACCTTGGAAAATGAGTTAACCAGTATGAAGAAGCAGCAAACTCAAGGCACAAGGCATGCATTTCAACAGTATAATCAGCAGCAAGGAGATAGTCAGCCATATCAAACTCAAGGCCAAGGGTATCAGTACCAGCAAAACAGGCAGCCATATCAAGGGAATTATCAAGGATAGTGGCAAAATGTTAATCAACGGCCTTTTCAGCCATATAATCCAGTACCACTAAATGCTACAAATCCAGTAAGAGATATGGTACCTGCTCAGAACAATTTGATATCAAAGGTAGATTAGTGTTATCCATGCAATCAAGCACATAATCAGTCCACATGTTCAAATGGAGTGATCAATCAAGCCCTCATGGTCCAAAATGCTACAAGTTCACAGCCAGACACATCTTCTAGTGGACCTAAACAACAACAAGATATAAACACCATGGAAATTGGATTCCTTAACTGGCAAGGAGAGGAGTTCTATGGATTGAATGGTGAATCACCAATTGCAGCCAATACTTGAGCAAAGAAAAGGGCTCTAGAAATGGAACAAACAATTGGTAAAGAAGCCATGGCTATAGGACCATCACTTACACCAAATCCAAGTATTTTGCAAAAGCCTGTAAGTCAACCAATTAGCAACCAGAAGGTTCATTCAGCTATACCTTATAACATTGTGGACAATATGAAAAGAATGAATGTGTCAATGACTATGTGGGATTCCTTATCTCTTCTTGGGCAAGCTGAAATGTTGAAAAAAGTGTTGAGTGGACTGGATATGCAAGGCCAAGGTGCTTATGACCGTGGGAAGGTAATTATGACAAATGTCAAACAAGCCACTGGTGAGGACAACAAGCAAAAAACTATTGTTCAAGGTAAGGATGTGAGACCTCCTCAGTTCTATGTTTCCTTAATAATTGGGAAAAATTTAGTACATAATTGTTTGGTTGACAATGGGGCCACCTGTACTATGATACCTAGGAAGGTAACTGATCAGTTAGAATTGAAATATGAACCTATTGAAAAGGGAGTAGTCCAATTAGATGGCACAGCTGTGAATTCCATAGGATTCATTAAAAATGCTAGTTTAACCTTACATGCCTACCCTACTTTTTCTATTCTACAAGACATATTTGTAATAGATTTACCTCCCTATTTTGGTCTTTGCTTATCAAGAGAATTTACAGCTAAGATAGGAGGCTATTTTTCATCTGATTGGTCCCACATGATTTTTCGCACTTGTTATGGAACTAAGGTCAATATAAAGTTAGAGTTACTTACAAAGGATATAACAGAGCCTTACACACCTAGCACAGTAAACGTAAATTATGTCAATTTTGGCCAAGATGATCATGTTGCTCCTATTTCACGTATATCCACTACTGAAATTCTTGACATACTTTTAGATGAGTGGGCTACAGAGAATGCTTTTGAGGCTAACTCTAGTTCTGTTCTAGATGCTGAAATGGGTAATTACATGTTCCAAGAAGCTGGTTTGGTAATGCCAAACTTAGTTAAAAAGGTAGAATCTAATTCTAAGCAGCAAGACAAGGTCTGGAATATGTTTTTTGACGGGTCCAGAAGTAAACATGGTGCTGGTGGAGGTGCAATGTTGGTATCTCCTAATGGAATTAAGCATTATGCAGCCTTTAGATTTGGTTTTTCTTGCACTAATAATACTGCTGAGTATGAAAGTTTGATTCAGGGTTTAGAATGGGCAAAGAAAAGAGGCATTGGTTGCATTAAGGTTCATGGTGATAGTGAACTTATTGTTAATCAGGTAAGAGATTTACATGTTGCCAAAAATGATACTTTGAAACTGTATAAGCATCGTGTATGGGACATTATTAAGGAGTTTTCTGCTTTCAATATTGTTTCTATTCCAAGGATTAAAATCAGCATGCATATAGATTAGCAGCTGTAGGTGCTCAATTTGACATACCTGCAGAAATCAGCAAGGAGAATATCCAGCATCATGTTAAGATTGTAGTAAGGCCTTCGATTCCTGATAATAACGTAAACTGGCAAGTTTTTGAAAATGATGAGTAGGTCTTGCAATTTCTGCTAGAAGAAGATATTTTTGCAGCTTCTAATTAGGATAAGTTAAAGCAGAATTATGGAGATCAAGTGGTGCAACTTAAGTCCAACAAGTTGCCTAAAGGTTTGGTTTCATTGGAATCTATTTTCAATTCAGATGATCAAGCTAAAAAGGACAAAAGTGGTTTGCTGGTTTCTCAGGAACATTATAAAAGTTTGGAAGTGGCACCGAGGAAAAGCTTGAAGTTTGGTAAGGTGAGTACTCCTTTGGAAAAAGAGTCTTATATTCAACTTTTTCAGGAATTTTCTGATGTGTTTGCATGGGAATATAGCGATTTCAAAGGGTTTAATCCCGAGTTAGCACAACACATTATAGAACTTGAGCCTAATGCCAAGCCTTTTAGGCAAAGACAAAGACCTGTCAATCCCAAATTAGAGCCATTAATGCAGAAAGAAGTTTTTAGGCTGATTGAGAGTGGCATTATTTTCCCAATCAAACACACTAGTTGGGTGTCCAATCTTGTCCCTGTTAGAAAGAAGAATGGAGAGCTGAGATTATGTGTAGATTTCAGGGATTTGAATAGAGCATCATTGAAGGATAGGCACCCCCTTCCTTCTATGGAACAAATACTTTAGTACGTTGTTGGTTCAGAGCACTTCTCTTTGTTACATGGTTATTCGGGGTATAACCAAATTCTGGTCAAGAATGAGGATAAGTATAAAACCGCTTTTACTACTAAATGGGGTACCATGGCATATAAGAGAATGCCTTTCAATTTGTCAAATGCAAGGGCAACGTTCCAAAAAGCCATGGATATGGCGTCTAGTAATCTGATGTACCAATTTGTATTGGTGTATCTTGATGATATCATAGTATACTCCAACAGGGCAGCAGATCATTTGGGTCAATTAAGGTAGATTTTTGAGCACTGCAGGGAGTTTGGGATATCTCTCAATCCAAAAAAGTGTGTGTTTTCTATGCATGAAGGTAAGCTTTTGGGTTATGTGGTTTCTAAGCAAGGGGTTATAGTGGATCCAGAGAGGATAGCAGCAATTCTAGAGTTACCGTTGCCACATCATAAGAAAGGATTGCAGTCCTTTATTGGGAGAATTAATTTTGTAAGGTGGTTTTTTCCTAACATTGCTGATTTATTGAAACCATTGACTACTATGTTAAAGAAGAATATTGTTTTCAGTTGGACAAAAGAGGCCAAAAATAGTTTTCAGGTTATTAAAGAATCTTTAGCAGCAACTCTTGCTTTAGTAAATCCTGATTTCAGCAAGGATTTCATTATGTATGCATATGGTGGTTATGAGACCATTTTCACAATGTTGGTACAACAAAATGCAGAGGGTCTGGAGCAACCAATAGCCTTCTTTAGCAAAGGTTTAGAGGATTATGAGCAAAGATACAGTTTTGTGGAAAAGCATGTCCTCATTGTTGTTAAGGGACTTAAGAAATTTTGACACTTGTTGTCTCATAACAAGATTCATTTAAGGGTTGCACACCCTAGTGTCAAGGAATTCTTACTTAGTAAGGATTTGAACAAAAAGAGAGCTAGCTAGATAACACGGGTCATGGAGTATGACGTGGATATTCAGGTGACCAAGCTAGTTAGAGGCAAGGGCTTATGCGAGCAGATTGTTGATGGAGAGGTTTCAGAGCTTCAAGGACAAGCAGATATTGTTTTGGCGATTGGTTTGACAGCTAATGATGATAGGACAGCAAGTTGGTTACAAGATATGGTTCATTTTTTGAAGACCAGTGAATGCCCAGCCAATTTGGACAAGGCAAAACGAAGGTATTATCCATTACAGTCAGTTCCTTTTGTCTTAGTTAATGATGTTTTGTATAGAAAGGATCACAATGGCATCCTTCTCAGATGTGTTGATTCAGACCAAATTGTAGACATTTTGCATGAATTCCATGACAGTCATTCAAGAGGTCATTTTCCCCCTAGAACTATAGCATAAAATTCTTAGAGGCAATTATTATTGGCCTGATATTTTCAAAGATAGCCATGCATATGTTAGAAAGTGTGTCAAGTGCTCCATGTTTGCAGGGAAAGAAAGGCTACCTACTTTGCCTTTGCAGCCAATTAAAATAGAACAACCCTTTGAAAAGTGGGGTGTTGACTTCATAGGGCCAATCAACCCTCCGTCAAGTGTGGGGTACAAATGGATAATTATCGCCATTGACTATTTCACACGCTGGACGGAGGCAGCAACACTCAAGGATGCAAATGAGACTGCAGTCCTTAATTTTTATGATGATATTGTGAACAGGTTTGGAGTACCTGATTCTATAATTTCTGATAATGCACTTTCTTTCATTGGACTAAGAGTAACTGAGCGGGAACTTAAGCATGGAATTTTTCTCAGTACTAGTTCCAACTATTACGCATAGGGTAATGGGTTAGCAGAGTCTACAAACAAGAACCTAATAAGAATTATTAAAAGAACTCTATAGGAGAATCAGTGTGATTGGTACTCTAAGTTGAAGGCTGCCTTATGGGTGGATAGAATCACTCCAAAGAAAATAATTGGGAACTCACCTTATCGGTTAGTTTATGGAAAGGAGGCTCTGTTGTCTATTGAAACAGAGTTGTCAGCGCTTGATCTTGCCACTCAGTTGGTTCTTTTTGAAGAAGGAGATCCTATGCTGGTGTGTTATGCACAGCTGATGGAGTTGGAGGAAAGTAGAAGGAAAGCAATGCAAACTATGGAGTTCCAACAGATGCAAGTTAAGAGGAGCTTTGACAGAAAAGCGAGAGCTAGGGACTTCAATGTGGGTGATATTATTCTCAAGTGGGATGAGTTTAAGAGCAAACTGGGTAAGCACACTAAGTTTGATTCATTTTGGGGAGGTCCATTTGTGATCACGGAATGCAAGGAACATAACGCTTTTCAATTGTCAACTCTTGAAGGAGAAAATCTGCCTATACCAGTCAATGGTATTCACCTCAAACCTTGTTTTGAGGTATGTCCTACTTTGTAAATCCTAGAGTTTTTGAATAAGGTGTTGCTGCACCATTTTCTTTGAGTTTTCTTTTCCTAGGTGTTAGTAGTTAGTTTTCAGCAGAAGACACTCTTAACGGCACATTCATACATATTAGGGTGCCTACATATCAAAATTCTATGCCACACATGTAGGAAACTTTTCTCAACTATCACATGTGTTGTACAACATTCACATATAGGCATCATGATACATACCAACATGTTGTTAAGATTGTTTCTGTTGCTGGTTTTAGTTAGTTTTCCAGTTTTCCCTGAGTGTTTTCAGAACACAAGCTGCCATGTTTTTTTAGAACAGATAAATGGCTGGTAAATATCAATATTTTGTAACATCCTAAGTGTACACCTATTCCTTGGAGTAGGGGAGCCATGCTACCACAAGCCATAAATATACACTTAGGATCCTATCCTACACTGATATTTATCAGTCACCTATTCTCCAATTTGAGTATTGTAAATTTTATTGACTCTAAGCCTAATGGATATTCAAGGCTATTGGTTTTCATGTATAGCAGGCATACATCCCGCAAAGGTTGCCAAAAATATTATCAAAAATTCCATTATCTTAGCATTTTTGCTATAAAGATATACTTGGGAATCAGTTCATCCCACTTATTGTTATTCAATCAGTTGATATGCAACATCAAAGTAAATACAGTGTGAAGTTTTGAAAAGGAAAATCATTTCATTTGTATTGAACAATGATAAAATACACTTTTTGAGTTCTTTCATTTGAAAATACAAATGCATGTATTTAAAAGCATTATAGAAATGATTCACACAAGCCGTGAGCATAGCCTGTTCTTTCTTCTACAGATTTAAGATTTTAAACAACTTTTCAAAAGAAATAGAATAGGAGAAGAAAGGTGGTTTTAAAGTAACCAGTCATTGCATGTTGCTTTGACTGGTTAGTGCGGTTGCTAGGATTGAAGTCATCCTTGGTCCGTAAATTCTCCAGCATAATCTTGAGTCCTACAAAAGATTGAGAACAATGATGTTAGATCCTGATATGGATCTAAGCAATGGTTGTTTACTTCAAATTTTCTCTATGCCTATGCTGATTTGAATGCTGTCCTAAACATGCAGAAGAAAGAAAACTAGGATATCCTCAGTGCTGGTGTGAAAAGAATATTCATGCTAATGTGTTTGTTTCATGTGTAGAAAAATAATTACTCCAATGTGTATGTGCCCCTAACCGAGGCTCCCTTCATATATGAGCCCGACATACACATTGGAGTAATTATTTCAAACAGGTGTCAAGAATCAGGAAAGAGATATATATGTTAAAGGGACATTTTACTTCTGATATGAAACCTTTCATTGTAATCAAGTGGATCAGCTGAGCTTATTTAAGGGACAATATTTTTTATTTGAAACCTTATAAGCTAAAAACACTAATAGAAAATGCACAGGTTCAAGGATCAACAAATCATAATAGTGGAATTGGGAACAGTGATAGTTTCATGTACATTGTAGAAAATAGTTATGATTGAAGGATAGAGCTATGAGACACAAAGATACCATCATTGCAAAAGTAAATTCTGGAGTTAACAAATATCATAGGAAGCAATGAAACAACTCAGTGACACCACGAAGTAAACAATAATGAGCAGCAGAATAATGATCACCAGTTATTGATTTTAAAGATCTTCAATGTCATTTGTGAAAGGTCTCAATGATTTTGAGAAAGATACATGAGACTACAAAAGTGCCACCAATTTTAGGGTGAGAGCTATAGCTATGAAGAGGAATAAAGAAGTCATGACAGTATCAAGACCAATACATATGGCAGTCTTTTAAAGAAGAGGATAGTCCAGCAACAAAAAAGTGACAGTCCTAGAAAGTTGCACATTCATGAATACTATGAAGACAACGACATATTGTTAGAAGCATGCAAAAATTAAATGACAAGATATACTGAAAGAGAACAAAGAGATCTCCTTAAAACTGTCCTACTCTACAAAAGGATTAGGCCAAGCTCCTAGTCAAGTAAAACAAGCTCCTAATTCATACAATCAGTAAAATCCACAGAGATGTTACAGGCATAAGCACTAAATATAAGCGAGATGAGATACTTGAAGTTTCATTTTTGTTTTAGCACGTTTTCTAGAAAACCCGAACTAGTCGAGTTTCAAATCTTTTGAAGTTAATATAGCAACAAAGAAAATTTGATACAGAGGTTTATGCTAGTAAAGGTCAAGTCAAGCTCTCACAGCGGCGTAAATTAGTTTCAAAAACTCAAGCAAAACTTGCAGGACGTAAAGAAGCAGTGTCTTATTTTGCAACAGAGAGGATTTTATTTCAAATGTTCACAAAAATAAGTAACCTCACCTTCTCGATTAGCAAGAGAAATGCATTAGTTTGTGCTTAGAATATTAAAGATAAAGATCTCTATAGCAAATGAAGAGATACAGTAATATCAGAAATCAGAAAAGACAAAGAGAGGAGCAGTGGGAAACTGTTATCATATGCAGATTTTTGATAATGGAAACACCAGTCTAGATACCGCGACCTGTTTTAAATGTAGATGTTTACCAAAAACATGTGATGTGTATATTGAGATCTATTGCAAGTCAAAACCCATAAAAGCATTAGTAACACAGAATATATGCTACAATTTTTAGCATCAGATGCAGCAAATGATTTAATTTTATGGTGAAAGCTTCAGATTCGGATCTCAATTAGCAAAGAGAGCAACAACGAAACCCTTTCAAGCAAATATAGAAAGATATATACAAAATGAAATGTTTTCTTCCAGAAATTGCCGCATGTGTTCATAAAAGGTTTCAAAAATGCATAAAGTCACAATTTCATTCACAGTTGCAAGAGGGAAAGATGATGAAATACCATATAAGTCGTCCTCCAATCAAACCAAGTGCCAGTTCACAACCCGAGAAATACTTCAATCACAGGCCGAGAATGGGTTAAAGCCAGAGTTCATGCTCAAGATGAAAGCAACAAAGATCAAAATGTATGCAGAGAGAGCTCTAGTTTGGAGTGCATCTAAAGAAAATCCCCCATATTCAAGGTTTGTTCATTATTTTTCAGTTCTAACTATGCAACTCAGAGACTCGAAGATCAAAAAATGGATAGAAGACCAAGGCAAATGCCACAATAGATAAAATTCTGAAGTCAGCAACAGAGGGAGTAAATTCTCTTCAAAATCACAGTCACTTCAAAGACAGTACCTCGGGTTTCCAAATGACATATGATTTCATACTCGGCAGATATTATTGAAATGGCGGTTGTGTTATGTAAATAAGGTCTTTTGATCTTATTTTACTAGTATTAATTTTTAGACTTAAGTGATTATTTAAGTATTAGAGGTTATGTTTATAGTCTTAAGTTTAAAATCTTTGCTAGGGGGCTATTTTTATTTTGAGTTTATCTCAAATTCTTTGTTAAAATATTGGTGCTAATTATTTTGAGAAATATTTTTAAAATGCCAATATTGAGGGATAGATAAGAGTCATTTTGGTTAATTATTGGAATGTATTGTAAAAGGATTTTATTCCTTATTTAAAGGCCAATAATTAGGGGGGTTTTAGGAGTTGGATAAAGTCTCCAAACATCTAGAGGGTATATAGGGCTTGTTAGAGAAAATTTAGGGGTGTTGGAGTTCTTTTAGGAGAGTGGAGAAGATTTAGGGGTCGGATTTTGACTTTCTCTAGCCTGTTTGGGGGGTCTTTATGGATTTTTTAGCCTTTTGAGGTTAGTTATAGATGAGTCATAGTGTTCTTTATGATTTAGTGGAGCTTTTTCAGAGGATAGACTTCATTTCATGGGCTTTTAGGTCCTATTTTTCAGGCTTTCTTCTGGCATCCGACCCAAAGATTGGGTTTGTACTTAGTGAGTTTTTGGCTCATTATTCTGGCAGTTTTGATTATGCAGAGGAGGCTTATGAGACATTTTTGTGTCCTTAGCATTTTTGTGCAGATAATTGTAACTCATTTTGGAAGATCAAATACAAGTGACAGCAGCTGAGTTTATGTTATCTGAATTTATTTTGGATCCTTCTTTTCTTTCTGCAATTCTGTGTGTATTTACAAGTGATTTGATAAAGATAATTAGTGAATTGTCATTATTCCATGTTGTTTTGTCTCACCCAAACACCTAGTTGCAGAAAAGTATTTTTTTTTGCAGGTTGTAGTTCATGTCTTAAGGGGTGAAGCTCATAAGAGAGGCATTTGTTTTCCTCCTTATTCTGGTTCATTTTTTAGACTTTATTACAAAATACTTATGCAAGCCTATACATAAAGGAAGTGTTTTGTATTCACTCAGATAATTTAGTAATCCTTCTTAGTTACCTGTATTTGAACTCTTATATCATATTTGGTGTATCACTTGATTCTCTAGTTTAAGTTTTAAAGTCTTAGGTCTTTTAGTAATCTCTATCTCTTTCCCTACAAGTTCAAGTTTTTGAGGAGTTATAAGTGATCATCTTATAGGAACCGGCTTAGAATCTGGAGGTTTCATTTCAAGTTATGCATTTCCCACATGCAGAAATGAATCCCATGTTAGGCAAAATTGTTGAACTTATATAGTTTAACAGGGTGCAAATTTTTAGCCTTAAAAGTAATATTTAAGCCTCACAATGTTGATGCTATTGGTGTCACTTTTACAGTTTCAGTATGTGAAGAGAAATTTACCAAATACACGGTATCAGTTTATGTTACTCACAAACAAAGGCTCAATTGAAAATCAATATTCTTGTAAGTTATGGAATCATCTCCACGACATGACTATAGAGAAATTCTCCATCCAGGTGAAGACAAAGATGTGGAAAATGATTTTATGAATGCTTCAACAATGAGTTCAAGATTCAGGAGTAGCTATGGCAACATTAATGACTTAGACTTCCATGACCACGGATTTGTCAAAATATTAAAAATGGGTCTCGATGTGAGGGCCATATGGTTTTACTCAACCGTTGGATTTCACACACTTTTGGATAAGTTGTTGTAAGGCAAGTTTCACACAATCTGATTGGAGCGATTTACAAAATATGGTCAGAGTAAAAACTTATAGTTGACTGTGTGCAGTACTATCCAATCTATCAATGATAGTCACAGCAGTGATAAATTAATGGAAAAATTTTAATTAAGGGATGAATAATAACCTGTGACAGAGGTATTTATATTCACATCATTTGTCTTTGATACTCTAAGAGGGTAAAAATCATAATATAAAGAGGCATTTGAGTCTAATACCTTGAATGTAATCACTCTGTCATCACTAGAAATGAGGGATTTGAAGCCAAGTAAATAATCAGAAGATGAAAACAGTGGAATCAATTACATATCAGAATATGGGCCCAATGGAGGAAGGATAGAGAAAATAAAGTGACAAAAACATAAGTTGGAAAATTAAAACAAGACACCTTCTCTTGAGGCTTCTCGTATATCAATATTAAATTTGATATTCCCTTTTTATCATAAAGTTATGTTTATAATGTTTTGCACAAAAAGAACATTTATAAACAACATTATATCAAAGTGGAAGTAAATTTATGGGAAAGTAATTTCAAGATTCAGTTATAGAAAGTGAAAGGAAACTATTTTTATTGTAAGAAGTTTTAGAGAGCATGGGTTCTTCTCTAGGAGGCAGTCTTGGAGCTACAAGCACATGAAAACATTTTCTGAATTTTATTGTAACAAAGGGGAAGATATAGTATGTTATTTTTTAGATTTAATTTTATGTGTGGATAGAAATGATAGCCTTTTGACTGTCATCTGTCATCAGAGGCCAGATGCAATGTATTTTAGATCTTTGTGTTTGAATATATTCATTTCAATTGTTATTGATCTTTGTGTTAATTATGTTATCTATGGTAAACTTTTATCCACTAAATTGTATTCATGTGTGTAAAGGGAACTTTGGGTTTCATGTATCACACAATCTAAAATGAATTATTTTGATTTTCCCCTCGATTTGTTGATTTGAATGTTGAAACTGGGAATCTTTTTCTTCTCGGTTCATGCTTACTTATTTATAAATTGTCACATATATCTCATGTTTATGGATAGATGGTTGCTCACCTTTCGTGCCTTCTGGTTAAAGGCATACCAGTCATTTCATTCCTTGAATATCTTATGAGGGAGTTCTACCTCTATAAAATTCAAAGGGAAGTGATTACCATACACTTACCCAACTATTGTAAATTGTTTGTCTCCAAGAAAGGGCAATAGAGTTAAGCTTGTGAGCGTTTGCGAAGGAGACAAATCTATTTACCATCACCCTTTTAAGGGTAAAACCCCGATGGGGATGAAACCCACAATATAATGCACTAGTAATAAAGTATCTCAGTTACAAGACCTTTCCCTATTAGGAGAAGAGAAATACAAATAGTACAAAGTCCCTGTTAAAGGACATACTCTTTTCTTTGAGTTAGAAACCCTGTTAGGATTTGGTAAGATGAGCTTTTATTTTCTCAAAGAAACTTTCCCAATGTGAAGGTTAAATCCACCTTCTGAAGGTTAAACCCACCTTCTAGAACCACAGTCCAAATGTAAGTATATAAATATACTAATAACTGATAATGAACTGACTAACAACAACTCCTTTGCTAAAAAGGTTCCAATGAAGTACTATAATCACAATGCCTTCTCTACATCCAGCAGTCCTCACATCCACACCTTCTTATCCACACATTATTCGCATCACTTGTTTCACTCCTTTATACAAGATACAAATGATTTATTAGCTTAGCACCAAATTGGACCTTCCTAATAAAAATTATTACATAAACTCTTGTCAAGATACACCCAGGATCTTGGACAAGCAAATAACAAACATCACTCAGCTAGCATACTCCATAATCCACAAATTATGTTTGCACAAGGTATAACATGTCACATCCCATAGGTCAGCACCAAATAAGACCTTGCAAGGTCACATGTTACAGTTGGCATCACCAAGAGCGCGGCAATCAAGAAATAAGGTAAATTATTCCTCAATGAGTCTTCTATCATAACCTGAACGCACATAACATGAATCCATATCGCATCCAAGTAAACACATAAATTCAGAGACTAACTCTGCCACAAACCTTTGTTTCTATTCATGCGACCAGTCTATACTAAAATAGTTGTAACTTATTCCTCTAATTAAATTATTGCATGTGATCTTAGATATAAGATCTAAACTCCTGAACACACATCCAAGCTCGTAGAATCAAACATGTCATATATAGCTCGTACAACCATGATGATTCTGCATGTTCCTATCTTAACCATTGTTACTACAACATCAAATACAATCAATCTTCTGAAATATATGTTGACATCAATGATAACACATGTCAACAAACAATTCCAACATGGGGAACCTTCTAAATCTCAATGATGGTTTTGGGTCCTATGTTAAAAGCCATGTTTTTTGCAGCAGGTTCTCTATTGTGTATGTTTGGCTGGATGCTGACAATTTTCAAGGGCTCGACATAGAATGTGGTTTTTTTTAAAATTTAGGGAAGGGTTAGGGTTTCCCTCAACACCCCAATATATCCCTACTTGGGAGGTTATCTTTATGCTATGAGGCTTTGGCCTTGTGTTCTCATTTCTGGGTAGCTGGTGATTTGCTAGAACTTGTTTATTTGTTTTTTACTGTCTGTTGGTTTAAAATGTCTTATCATTTGCAACAATTCATCTTAGTGGGGTTCCAAACCCCCCTCAGAATCTACTTGTAAATGGTTTCAAGGCCCCTTCAAAACCTATTTTTCTCCTAATCAAATACAAAAATCAATCATTTCTAAATTTTTGGATCCGGTTTAGATTTCTTTTCTTGAGGCACATGAATATAAGCCTCACAATCATATGCCTTTAAATGTGAAATAATATTATTACTTATCCATTCTTTATAAGTATTTTTATTAGTAGTTGAATTAAGTTATCTATTAATCAAAGGACAAGCAATACCTTTAGTCTCTACCCAAAAGCATCGATCTAGTTGCACACCACTCAAAATACTTCTATATATTTCTATCAAGGTTTGGTTCATTCTTTTTACTAACTTAAATTATTTATTTATTTATTTAATCTTCCATTAAATAATACCTATATTCTTACAAAACTCATCAAATGCCTTAGAAATATATCCTTGGCATTTTCCTATCTTAACACTCTTTTCTTATCATTTATTTGTTTCTCAATTAAGACCTTAATTTCCTTTAACTTAGTGAAATCCTCATATGCATCTGTATCATCAGAAAATGGAAGCACTTCCATTTAGGACTGGTTTAGCCCTCTGAGTAAGTGGTTTGGGGTCATGTCAAATGCCTTGAATGGGTCTTTGACTTGGATCTGGATTTTTCCCCTATCCTGCCCTATTTTCCACTTCTTTCCTACCTATTTATGGTATCTTTCTCTGAGATTTTGAGGTTCTTGATCTTAGGGTCAAGGTCAAACTTGTGGGTTGAGGTTGACCTCGACCCTAACCTAGGTCAAGGTTGACCTCGACCTTGACCTAGGGTTTAAATTTCAAATTGCAAAGATTTCTGGATGTCGGGGTTTGGAAAGAATTCTTTCCCGCTTCCGGGTCGGTTGCTTTAGGCTTCGAAACAGTGACTCTTAAAAGGCATTTAATTTAGGTCCACTTCTAAGGGTATGAGCCTAATGGGAATTTATTTATCATATGTCGGCCTCTCTAGAAGTTGGTGTCCTAGACTAGTATATAAGGAAGCCTTCTCTCATTTAGGAGAGGGAGAAAGAGAAAAGAAAAGAAAAGGAAGCAATTGTTGGATTGGAGAGATAGGGTACTGAGAGGGGAGGGGTGAATCAGTGCTCACAAAAATTATTTCCTCATAAACCTTTCAAACCTTAAACAACAAACAGTAGTATCCTTCAACTATAACTTGAATCTATTGCATCCATCATTCATTCATTTAACTATCAAAGTAAATAGCATGAAATCAACAAGATAATCATCACATAACACAAGTATTTTGGTAACGCAGAAACCCTTGTTAGAAGGTAAAAACTGCAGTGGGGATGACACCCACAAATTCTTTACTATTGCAGATAGAAAAGGTTTTCTTGTTAGGGCTACAAGTGGTGATCACTTCTGGTGATCTTACCCTATTAGGAGTAACATTTCAGATCAATTAGATCTACCTAGTGATAGGATTTTGACAACACTACTTGAGTGTGCACTCAGCTAAGAGATTTACAAAAAGACTGTTAGGTCTACTCTGTTAAGAGATTTTACCAAACTCTATTACAATGATTAGAAAGTAACAGGAATATATCTGTTAATGACAACTCAACCTTGTCTGATACAGATCTATGAAATGCTTAATAGATATCACCTTTCTATGTCAAGATCTATGCTTTGAACTACTCGGTAGCCTTGTCTAATTCTGCTTAATCTGAATATCTCTGAATACTGTTCTTCTCTGTCTGATAACTAATATTCATGAAGTTGGCTAATGCTTCAAGAACTTCTTTTCATGTTCTCAACCTCCTTATCAAGCTTCTCTCTCACGCATACATAAATAATATGAAATTACATTTATATAACATACTGCTTTTGCCACTTAACAATATCTTGGAGAAAACCCTAAGATCAATGGTGTACAAAAATAACCTAGATCTAGCAAATACATAAAGATCATCATTGCAATTAATGATGTAATCTTACAATAAATGATCCTTGATCTTGGTAAAATGTTTTGTGATTTTGTTGTAACCGTTTGCATAGATAAATGTGTCATTCCTGATTACTATGCCGTTTACTATCTTCCTTGGTAAACATTGTATATACTACTCGGTAATTACACTGGTGATCGGTGTCCAGTTTGCTTGGTGTTTACTACCGCTCGGTATCGGTGTACACTGATGCTCAGTAGAATTGCCCTGGTGCTCGGTGTGAAGACTTAACCGACTAGCTTGTAGTGCTTGCAGTTACCGACTAGAGTAGCATAGGTAATCAACCGATGTCTTTGATACTAATGACAATATTTAATGCTCAAATAGAGATAACAATCTCCCCCTTTGGCATTAGTATCAAAATCTTAAATGTATATACACATATGATCTCAAAATACTTTATGTCTTCGCCATAGACATAGATACTTATCAAAAAATTTATATTACCACCCCTCGGTGCATGCCCCCGGTAATGTGTAGTATACTTAGCATCTATTTACATATTTGGCATATACATTATTATCCTCCTTTTTTATATTAATGCCAAATACAATATATATATATATATATATATATATATATATATATATATATATATATATATATATATATATATATATACTTACAACTTATCAAAAATATGCTTGTGGGTTTTCTTCAATGACTCCAAGAGGTTTTCCCATTCCTCTTTCAAGTTGGTGAGCTCAAGACCGACTTGTGCATGCATGTCAAAAATTTTGTCCAACACAGAGATTTCTGGTGTTGTAACAAGTGTTTGTGCCTTGACAATGTGCTTCTCAAAGATTTTCAGGTAGGGAAGCAACTCAGTTTGCAATTTTGTGACTTGTTCACTAATTATTTCTTCCTATTTTCTAAGATCTTCTCTTAACCGCCTGAGTTCTTGAACTCTCAAGATATGCTTGGAAAATTCTTGAGGCTCGGTTAAGGCTTCTTGTACACTGACTTTGATTTCATTATCAAGTTGTTTAATCTTTTCACTGATCTCGGTAGTGAAGTTTTCCACAGTGTATATTTTGAACAAAATTTGACAAATTAATTGAGTAATACCCTGAATTTTAGATATTACCTCAGATAGCTTAACCTTGTTAATTGCCACTTCTTGGCTGATCCATTCTGCAAGTTTATCTTGTATCTTGGATTCTTCTCTTTCTTCTATTCTCTTGTCTGCTTTGACATCTGGGGCATTTATCTCTTTAGCAAGTGTAGCAAGTTGGTCCATGACTAGAGCATCCTCATCTATATGTACCTTTGGTACAACCTATTGTAAGATATCTCTTACATTCTCAAGTATTTCTTTGCTCTTGCTTTCTTGTTTTAATTTTTCTTGTGCTCCCTTCCTTGTACACAACTCCCCATATTTTCTTATTTCCTCGGGGCTTAGGGTCCTCAGGTCACAATTCAGTATAACTATGACTTCATCTAATGTGACCGGCCCTTTCCCTTTCTTTTTCTTCTTCTTCTTCTCCGGTTCTTGAGGTGAACTTTTTATAAGTAGTACAATGTCCTTTACCTCAAAACTTTGTGTAACTTGTCCAGGTGACACTGTATCTTCCTTATGCTACTCCTCGGTGACCTTTGTGTTAGTAGACTGTGTCGGAGCCTCTGATGTAGTGTCCGGTGGAGTGGCCTCAGTTACATTAGGATTCTCTTGATCCTTTGTTTCTGCCTCTAGTGCATCTTTCTCTTCAGGATTGTTTGTTTCAGCTGGTGTTTTGGTGCTTTGTTCCCCTATTGTATCCTTGGGCTGTTTGGGGTCTGAACCTTCGGGTTTCTCTTGTGATAAAATTTCAACTACTTCCACAAGGATAGGAAGCTCGCCCGGTAATGATGTGAATGCACACTTGGTAACTTGACCTTCATCCTGTGCATTGTTTGGTGCAATGTTCACATCTTCATCATCTTCTCTATCATCAAGATCACCATTAGTGATGTCCTCAATGAGTACATCTTCATCATTTGTCTCCTTTATCTGGATCACTACTGGATCCGATGTATCATGTGAACTATTTTTGACTTCTTTTCCAAGTGTTGTATCAATCACCTCGGTAAATGATACACTTGATTCTTTTGTCTTCTTTACTACATCATCATCATCTATATAAATACCTTTTCCTTTTGATATCTATCTCTTCTTAGACAAATTTAGAAATGCATTTTTCTCAGCTTGCTCTTTAGCTGCAAAAATTGATGTCCACATGAGTTGGCCAGTCTCATCAACATTTGCTAGATTTTCATCTAAAATTTGCATATCCCGACCTTTTACTTTGAATCTCTTATTGTAAGTGTTCATATATTCATCAATTTCATCAAGATTTAAATTTGGTGTTGCCTCAACTAGGGATTGTTCCCTCATTTTCTTCTCGATGTCCAAGGCATAGGATCACTTCTAATTTATTCTTTCTTCTAATGCCTTGGGCAGTGGTTGTCCAAACTCTAATGGAACTCTTTTAAAGCTTATCATCATCTGGATGATAGCTTCCTCAATTTTATTCTGATCCTCGGTAGACATGTTGTCAAACCAACTGAGTTCAAGATCTGTGAGTGCTCCATTCTCAATTATATCAACAGCAATGTCATCTATTGTCCTGTTCTTATTACTAACAACCTTGAATTGATTGTTGTCATCTTCTTCATCCTCAAGGTCTTCTCTTCCTCTAATTAATCTTCTCCTTTCCTTTGGTGCCTCAACTACAACCTTGGTTCCTCTTTTTGCATAAGTTTTGGTCGGTGTAGCTGCCTTAGGTTTTATTACCTTTCCAACTCCCTTTTTCTGAGGTGGTGAAGCTCTAGTTGTTGACCTTGTTCATGCTCCTAACCACATTAGCAACTGCATCTTCTTTGGAGTTGGGGTGGGAGAAATCGGTATTGAATCTTTTTCCTTGTCAAACTTGGTTTCCTCACTATCATGTGCTTTGTTAGTCAACAGCAACTAACCTTCGGTTGCATGTTCAACCGGTGACTCTTTAGATGAGTCAAATACATCTCCAAACTGCTCAGTTAAAACTTTCTTCATTTTCTTTTCTTTTCTTGTTATTTTGTCGATGACAAGATCTATTTTTATTCTAGATTTTGCCTCTTCATAGGTTCCAAAACTCTCGGCCTTCTTGTCCTTCAGTAAAGCTAGTAATGCCTTGATTTATTTCAAACCAAAATCATGATCCATTTCATATCCCATGGGGGCTAGCCATTTAGTTCTCGGCTCTACAGCTTTAATCAATGTATGGTCGGTGTCCACTAGGAAATAAATATCCATCTCATACTTCTCAACCAGTGACCTTGGAATCCTACTTCTTAGATTCATCTTGATCTTAAAATCCTCAAAATAACCATCTACAACATTATTTACATTATCTCCCAAACTTGTCATTATATCAAAAATTTATGAAATGATCAGTGTGTCAGTAGCCCAATCTATGTGACCGATAGAAGGAAAGAATTTCTAGAGATAGAAAAATAAACATACTAGCAATGAGTAGCTCGACAAGGTCTATCTGATGACCCTTCTTTATCATTTTGTGAGCCATATCCACAGCACTACACGATACATTGTTCAGTCGACTTGACTAATAGAATTTATAGCCTATTACATGCATTGCAAACTTAACTTCCGGATCCAAAATTGATGCAATTTTTAGTGCTTTGTTGTCCCATGTTGCACCTGTATTTTTCTCAACATCGGCTCGAGATGAACTTTGGAATGCTTTGGCCTTGTTGGTTGTAGGATACCCTGTAACCTTGTGAATCATTCTCTTTGTCACTTTGATTGATTTATCTAGCCAAAATGTGCCCTCATGATAGCGACTTAGCATAGCCCTTATCCATTCTGTTTTAAAATTCTTGGGAAAATTTAGGGCATTAGTGAGTCTAATCATTTCAATTTGTTTATGCTCTGGTTTCAACTTAGCATCTTCACTACAAAGTGCCTAGTATGCAACATACATATTGAAATCTCATATTTCTCCTATTTTGCAGTGAATGTACGATCGAATGTCTTCGACCAATAAAACCCTAGGTGGGATGCTTGAAAAAGTGCCCGCTGAATCCATTTTTTATGCTACTTCTGGGTTTTACTTGTACTTGGGTTCACTATAGTTTTTTGACACTATAAGATTAAATTCCTCTTCCACAACTTTAGAAGTGCTCGCAGTGGATGCCATTATAACAAACTAGGTTTTCGGTAAGTATGATGAATATGCTCAGTAAAGGTTTCAACTTACTCATAATATGTCAAAGAATGTGCTCGGTTCAATCTGCCATTGCTTTGGATGAGCTTGAAATATTCTTTTCTCAAACTTGCTCTATGAAATTATCGCTCTCTGAAATTACTTTGTGAAAATGAACTCAGACTTCCATGTATTTATAGCATTTTCTGAATTCCCGCTTAAAACTTTATGTCATTAATGCTTGACCTAATACCAACTCGGTGACTACTGCAAACTTCCATCAGCTCGGTTAACACATGATTTCTCACTTGGTTGATACTGATACTCGGTTAACCTTAAATAGTGATTACCGACGGGTAACCTTTTGCTCGATCTAACTTTTACCAACTGTGTGACTTTGTTAGCTCATGACATATAAACCATAGTGCATCTTTATTCATGCAAATTTGGTATGTGCTTATCATATATAAGGAACTGTATGTAAAATATGATCATTTTAGATGTCAGTTCCATACATACCTATATCACCTTAAGTAGAGGTACCGATGTCACCTAATCCATTGGATGAGGTTTCACCGACAGCATTGCTTGACTCAACATTCTCATTTGATGCCTTTCTCCACATAGTGTTCCTAATTCTCATGATATCTGCAATAGTGTTTCCACTCTCAAATACATGTCTTATTGCTCAGTCTCTGCAATCCTTGCTTAGATGACTGACCTTATGACAATGTAAGCACGCCATTCCAGTGCTTGTCCAGCTTCGTGATTGTCCAACCCATCTTTTCCTCATACAGTTTGCTACAATGTGACCATATCTATGACAAGCAATACAGTTAGCCCATGTGTTGTAATCCCAAACATAAGAATTACCTTGTCTCTTCAGTTGATAAGGCTTGAGTTTGCTCTTCTACTTTGGTGTCCATACTTGCTTCATATTTGCCTCACACTCTCGTGTAGTGTGTCCATGTTCATTACAAGTATAACAGAGTTTCTCCATGGTAGGATTGTTAGCACTCTTATTCAATTTTGCTCTACACTCATAAGCTTGGTGACCAAATTTGCCATAGTAATAACAGTAACCATTAAACTTAGGAGTGACTAGAGGTTTACCTTGAGCTTTGCTTCTGCATACATTAGAGGTATGTCCCGGTTTGCCACAGTGATAGCATGACAGCATCTTAGGTCTTTGATTTTGATTTTTGTTGACTTGTTCAGCTTGTTTGGATGATTCTCCTTCGCCGGTATAGCCTAATCTAGCTTTACTTCCAAATCTTCTTTGATAAGTCAGAAAATTATCAATCTTTTTCGAACTATCTTCAGCCAATTTCATCATTTCATTATGCTCTTGTTAATTTTTTACTTCATTTCTCAACTTCTCATTCTCTTCTCTGAGTATTCCAATATCTTCAAGTTTTCTTGACAATTCACCATTTACTCGGTTGACCTCCTGATTCACAATCATCATCTGATTGGATATTTAGAAATGGTGCTCGGTGAGTCTTTGTATCTCACTTTATTTTGCTTGAAGTTGTTCAGTTACATGTCTTTGGTCTTCAACAGCTAGATTCCTTTCTTGTTCAGCCTTCCTAGCATTATTCATTACATCTATCATTCTCACCATCTGTGATTCTTGACCGATTTGCAAGGTTTTCACTTGTTCGGTTAAGTGAAGATTCTTTTCAAACAAATCAAAGATTGCACTTTCAGAACCATTAGAAATACTTCCTGAACTAGATCCAATGTGATCAAATATATCATCAATCCCTTCTTCATGGTAACTAATGTCATTCTCCATAATAGCCAAGTTCTTTCTTTGAACCAGTAACTTTTTCAAGTCATCCTTAGCTTGCCTTTACTGCTCAACAAACATCTGCATTTGAATTTTTTAATTCTCTATAGTCTTATCCAACTTATATCTCTCCATGGTTAGATCTTTACTCTTTAATGGTTAAACCATCCAATAAGAGATCTGAGCTCTGATACCAATTGTTGGATTGGAGAGATAGGGTACTGAGAGGGGAGGGGTGAATCAGTGCCCACAAAAACTATTTCCTCATAAACCTTTCAAACCTTAAACAACAAACAGTAGTATCCTTCAACTATAACTTGAATCCATTGCATGCATGCATCATTCATTTAACTATCAAAGTAAATAGCATGAAATCAACAAGATAATCATCACATAACACAAATATTTTGGTAACGTAGAAACCCTTGTTAGAAGGTAAAAATTACGGTGGGGATGACACCCACAAATTCTTTACTACTGCAGATAGAAAAGGTTTTCCTATTAGGGCTATAAGTGGTGATCACTTTTGGTGATCTTACCCTATTAGGAGTAACATTTCAGATCGATTAGATCTACCTAGTGATAGGATTTTGACAACACTACTTGAGTGTGCACTCAGCTAAGAGATTTACAAAAAGACTGTTAGGTCTACTCTGTTAAGAGATTTTACCAAACTCTATTACAATGATTAGAATGTAATGTGAATATATCTGCTAATGACAACTCAACCCTTTCTTATACAGATCTATGAAATGCTTAATAGATATCACCTTTTTGTGTAAAGATCTCTGCTCTGAAATGCTCAGTAGCCTTGTCTGATTCTGCTTAATCTAAATATCTCTGAATACTATTCTGCTCTATTTGATAATTAATATTCATAAAGTTGGCTAATGCTTCAAGAACTTCTTTTCATGTTCTCAACCTCCTTATCAAGCTTCTCTCTCATGCATACATAAATAATATGAAATTACATTTATATAACATACTTCTTTTGCCTCTTAACAAAATTAGGTTACAATATCTTAGAGAAAACCCTAAGATCAACGATGTACAAAAATAACCTAGATCTAGCAAATACATAAAGATCATCATCGCAATTAATGATGGAATCTTACAATAAATGATTCTCAATCTTGGTAAAATGTTTTGTGATTTTGTTGTAACTGTTTGCATAGATAAATGTGTCATTCTTGATTACTATGTCGTTTACTGTCTTCCTTGGTAAACAATGTATATACTGCTCAGTAATTATACTGGTGCTCGATGTCCAGTATGCTCGGTATTTACTGTCGCTCGGTATCAGTGTACACTGATGCTTGGTAGAAGTTCCCTAGTGCTCGGTGTGAATACTTAATTGACTAGCTTGTAGTGTTTGTAGTTACCGACTAGAGTAGCATAGGTAACCGACCGATGTCTTTGATACTAATGACAATCTTTAATGCTCAAATAGAGATAACAACAATAATCTATTTTCAAGTATTCAATCATTCAAGATTCAATTCATCAAGGAGATCCATTGGTAGCCATTGAAGGATTCAAGCTTTATGGAGCCCTCTTGTTGAAGATTTCTCCATCCATATCCATTCAAGCTTCTTCCTATTCCAAGATCCATTCAAGATTGGTGTTGAAGATCTAATTGCAATTGATTTGAGACATCCTACATCCTACAATTCTACATGCATTTGGAGCATCCATACTTGTGGATTCAAGGATTTGAATCCTCCACAAGGGTTTCAACATAAGCAAGGTGAATTGTTCTATTTACTTTGTTTATTACTGCAATTTCAATTCTATTTCAAGGTTAATTCCAAAACCGGGGTTTGACCAAGGCAAACCACTCATCTAAACAACAAAACCATTTTTCTTGCAGAAACAAGTGTGGAACAACGAATTAAAGATCAAATTCGGATACCCTTTTCAGAAAACTTTCAGGATCCACGAACAGAATTTCTGTCCGAGCAGTGCAGGTCAAGGTCAACATAAAGGGGCATGATTGTGCCCCCGTATTTGGGTCAAGGTCTACCTGGCTCAAAAAAGAAAAATATTTCTAGGCTTTCTCTGTCTTTGTGTTTATGTTCTAGATCCAGTTGTAAAATTTCCAGAAACTCAGTACAAACTCCAAAAAACAACAATTTCTAGATCTGCTACATTTCAAGATAAGTGTTTAATTTTATCCTAATCTTTATGATTTATTGTTAAGAAATTAGACCCCCTTTCCCTCTTTATCCATAACCATTTGATTCCTTTTTGCGTTGATCATCTCCTTTTGGTTAATCAATTTGGATCTCCTTGTCTTGGATTAGGAGGTAATATATATCTACAACATTTTCAACACACACACACACACACATAGATATAAAAATATATATACACCATATATATATTATATATTTTTATATATTACAGCATCATGCATAAACTAAATGTGTGTACCTAGAGACATCATCAATGAATGTAACATAGTATTGATCTTTACCAATAGAATCAACATCCATGTGACTAAAAATATATGAATATATTTTCCTCTAAAAATCTCTTACCTTTATTAGTTCCAACAAGAAATGATGACCTATTCTATTTTTCAAAAACACAATACTCTCCAATAGAATAATCAGAAAGATTGCCAACCAAACCTTTATTAATAATGGTCCTAAGATCATTGTTATTTATGTGACCTAAAATAATGTTACTACAACATACATGTATTTTTAGTGGTATCACATTGTAGGAATTACAAAAACTGGAGGCATTGAGCTTAAACCAAGTCCTAATTTGATATCCTTTAGCAACCAAATTCCCTCTTACCAACTTGCAGCCAGACTTGCCAAATGTCATGTGCATATTAGAATCATTTAACTTTGATACAAAAGTAAATTTCTCACACATCTAAAAAAATGCAAGACAACGTCAATTGACTTAACTCTTCCACCACTAAAGATAACTTTTCCTTTCCCTTACCAACAATTGGCCTAATACAATTGTCACCAAGGAAAAAATCTCCTCCATAGTTTGAGCATGTAGAAAACCACTCACTGTGAGAATTTGTATAGTAGGAGAAACCTGATTCGATAAATTGATCATCACTACTTACAATATTAGCAAAAACAATTAAAGCATCATTACCACTATCATCAAAGTAAATTTTCATGCATGGATTTGTACCCTTTTGCTTTTGTTGCATTCTCTCTTCACATGTCCCCTAGGATGATATTTCTAACACTTTAATCTATTTTTCCCTATGGCTTTTGAATATCCTTTAGACTTAGATCTATCCTTGTTCTTGATGCCTTTAGTCCATCCTTTTTTCTTTGGATCTTCCTTGTACATGTAAAGCATCTTGGGAACTAGAATCCATGGGTTTTTTTTCATATAATTTATAAAATAATACTAGCAATAAGAATTTCCATATTTGGCTTTACACCACTAACACTAATGGTAAAAATTAGATTTTCCCAAGTACCAAGTGAAGAAAAAATTAATAATATGCATTTATATTTTTCCAGCTTATTATATACAATAGTGAGCTGACTTATAACCAAATTAAAAATATTTATGTTATTTGAAATAGAATCACGATTGTTCATGTTCAATAAATACAATAATCTTTTGAAATATAAATTAATAGTAAAAAAATATTTGATAAATATCATCTATCATCTTCAACAACTTGTAACAAAATCTGAAAGAAACAACCAAATGTTAACTCATTTTAACCAATCTTCATTAAACATACTATGTGGCTTCTTTTCTTGTGGAAATAGCATCACTAATCTCTTTTTTCAAGGAGATATTTCATTTTTAGCTTCTCCATCTTGCACCAAAAATCATTGAGCTTATCAATATCCATATAGGAGGTAGAAGCCATTGTATATAATATTTTTCTTAAATCTACAAAAGAACACAATGCAAAATATCCCAACGCAACGTGAAAACCTTCAACACTTGTTTTAAGGCATAGATATCTCTTACAGAACTGTAAGCTCTAATACCAAATGTTGTAAAATAAGGTGATACAAAATTTTATGAAAATTTGAAGTTATTTTTTTTATCAAAGATTAGTCAATAGATTGTCATGTGAATGCAATATCTAGTAATAATATAAGATCAACAAGCTACAAGTGATACAAATTTTATATGGAGAAACTCTTTTAGAAGTAAACTACACTCCAAAAATATCCAAAGCTTGTAATAATCCATCAATAGAATTATTGATAGAAATAATCATTGTATCTATGCCACTATAAATTGATCAAGTGTATATATAAACCTACATACTATCATTCAAACCGTATAGTCTTTGTTGCATAATAAAGTATGTTATACTTGTGTAAGAGTGGGATTTCTAGTTTTAACCCTTCTGGTATCATCTTGACAATGTCATTGTCATTATTTTCATCCAAACTCTCTTCAATTGTGTCTCCAAACAATGTCTAAGTAGGCTTACATCTTTCCGGGGGAGACTTAGATCCTTCCCTAGAACTAGTAGAATTGGTTTCATGTGGAATATTTTACCCTAGAACAAATCATTAGTTTGTCGTCTTTCATTTAGTAAAGATTCATTAATGTCTTCTTAATTCTTTCGTTGTATTTAACGACATGATTCATTATTCCTCATACCTTAATCATTGTGCTTAAAAATGTAATCATGCTCTCTCATAAATTATATTTTATGTTTTTTCATACAATATCGTCATTGCTTTTATTAGTTCTTTCCATAGGAAGGTATACTATTGCATCTCTTAGGGTGCTAAAATGTAATTACTTGAACCAATAGGATTTTAAAACTTTTTAAGTCATAAAGTGCACTATAAAGTTTGTAATTTTTGGCATATTTTTAAAATTGAAGAAATGTTATTTATTTGAGTTCCTATTGGATGCAACAAAAAAGAGTAAGGAGAAAAATCATATTTTGAAACGAAAATTGTTGTTTTTTTTAAGAGGCAACTATTGCCAAACACAATTGAATTAAAAGCATGTTCACATTAACTGAGCATTAATGCAACGGGTTGTTTGTTCTTCTTCTCTGGTTGTAGGCTTTTATTTTGACATATTGGAAAGAGCGCATTGAACTCTAGAGACGTTTTGGCTAGAATCATGCATGTCGATGTTGGTTGTTAATCGCAAGGGGTTTTTAGCAGTGCCTTCCATTACAGTTGCAAGCTTTGTTTTGTGCTAGAGTTTCTTAGTGTTAGAAGGTTTGTTTTGTGGTTCCATCTCTGAGATCTTTTTCTTGGTAGGTTGCAAATAGACTATGCAGTATTGAGAGCTAATATTGTCTTTTTTTGTGCATTTGTAGCTAGGAAACTTAAAAATTCTAAAAATCCTATTGTTGTGGTGAAATTGTGAGTTAAAGTATTGGGTGGGTAGGGGTATTGAAAAAATGGAGAAGTTGTTTGTGAGAGGTATTGGCTACTCTTTGTCCTTTATCTTGTGCATATGGAGCCAAGGAACAAAATTCTTTGTCATTGAAAGTTGAAATGGTTTAGTTTGTTGTTTCCTATTATTGATAACTAAAATTGGTATGGCTTTGTAGATTTCAAAATGGGGAAGTCTAATTTTGTGAAAATGTGCGACTAGTGTTTTTTAAAAATTGTAGCTTTGAACTACTCTTTCTGCTTTCTCTTCTACTGTAACTAGGAAAGTTCCATTTTTAATAAATATTTAAATTTGTCAATATCTTTTGTTTTGGAAGGGTTTGTTTGCCTCTGTTTTTCATAAAGCTAAAGTGGTTGTATTTTTTATTTTTTATTTTTTTTTGCGGGGGGGGGGGGGGGGGGGGGGTTCTTTAAAACCTCAAATTTATTAATATCTTTTGGTCTACAACGGTTTGTTTCCTCTAATTCAGATGTAAAAGTGTTATTGCATTGTACATTTTGAAATAGGTAACTAAGGATTTTAGAATTTTTTAAGTCCTAATATGTAGTATAAAGTTTACAATTTTGGGCATGTTTTTAAAATCAAAGAAAGGCTATTTATTTGAGTTCCTATTGGCATCAACAAAAAAGATCAAGGAGAAAAATTAACTTTCAAAATGGAAAGTGCGAAAGTTTTTTTAAGAGCGAACTATTGCCAAAAACATTATGCACAAATATCACTAAATTGAAAGCCTATTCTAGTTTTTGGAATTACATTGTGTTATCTTCTATGAAATATGCATTTCATTTTTTATTTCATGCAAGGTGTGAAGGTGAAAAGATTCTGAAAAAGGTTTTTAACTATGGCTTTTAAATATGCTTTTTGTAAATTGCACATTAAACATGAAAGAATTCATGTATATTTATTGTGAAGCTTTTAGGTTCCATTTCATTTCCCTATTTCTTTAAACCATTTTGACTATCAATGTCTATTTTCTTTTGCAAGGAACAAGAAACTAAATTGTTAAATAAAAATTGGAAGAAAAGGTGACATAAGGAACAAAAAAAGTCAATTGTAAGACAAATATGTAAGGTTGTTCTTACATGTTACATCCATTTATAAACCTAACTTTGTACAAAGATAAAAATGTATAGAATTTGTGGCAAGATAATACATTTGGGCTTTCCTATTTTTTAATTATGATGATCTATGTTCTACTCTTTCTTTACTTTTAAAATATACAAGAGAAATCTAAAAGATAGGAATGAAAAATGTAAAGAATAATATGTCATCCAGTACTTAGATAAGGGATTGTGTTTATCAAACTAAGGATGATAAAATATTATCATATAAGAAAATGGTAGATGACTTTAAGAAGTACTTTATTTGTATAACTTTTGAGCAAATTCCTAGACTCAACAACAAGACTAAAGATGTAGTGGCAACTCTGGCCTCTTTGTTACAAATCCCTGGTCAACAAGCACATTATGATTTCTTGGTAGAAGAATTGTTAAATCCCTCTCCAAGTTGTCCAAAATCTCAACTTATTTTCCAAATAACATGTCCTTAACCATCTTTCTATGAACAAACATATGCCTACCTAAGTGACAATATCATCCTCCATGACTTATCTTGCAACCAAAAAATAAATTTTATTTGACAATCTTCACGATATACCATAATTGTGAATACACTTTACCAACAAAGTCCTTATGGAACTCTCCTTAGATGTCTTGAACGTGGGGAATCTAAAAAATACTTAAAATAAATACATGAAGGTATTTGTGGATCTCACTCAAGTGGTCTCACCTTAGAAAATAAACTTGTTCAAGTTGGGTATTATTGGTCAGACATGGACCAATATTCTTGCAAGTTCATGAAGCAATGCCGCAAATGACAGATTCGCAAGAATTTCATACATGCACCTTCTCAAGATCTTCATCCTTTTACAACATCGTGGCCCTTTATCAATGGGGACTTTATCTATTGGGAAAAATTTCCCCCCTCTCTTCAAACGTGAACAAGTTCATAATCACAACTACTGAGTATTTCACCAAGTGGGTTGAATCCATACTCTTGGTCACTATCACCAAAAAACAAGTTTTCCTCTTCATCTTGAACTACATCATTTGTAGATATGGCCTTCCTTCATCCATTTTGAAAAACAATGGAAAGTAGTTTGAGAAAAAGGATATGGATGCGGTATGCACCAAGTTTCACATCACACAACATTTTTACTTCATCTATTATACACAAGGGAATGGGAAAGCATAGGCCATCAATAAGACTATTTTGAAGATATTCAAAAAAAAGTAAATGATAGTGGTCAAGATTGGCACATCCAACTCAATTTGGCTTTATGGGCCTATCGCACTAGCATTAGAACACCAAATGGAGCCACACCATATGCCTTGGTATATGGATTAGAGGTCATCTTGCCTCTTGAAGTAGAAATTCCTCTGTGTTAAGGGTGTCACTAAAAGGACTTATCTCTGAAGAAAAGTATAGGGTCTCAAGACTGTAAGAACTAGAATTGCTTGATGAGCACCACCAACAAGCCTTTGATCACCTCAAAGTATATTAGAAAAGAATGTCTAATGGCTATAACAGCAAAGTAAAACCTAGGTCCTTTCAAGAGGGTGATATATTACTAAGAGAAAAACCTCGCAATTAGCAACATCGTAAAAAGATGGGGAATTTTTTAGGCTAATTGGCTTGGTCCTATTTTCATCATATTAGTGTTTGGATCGAGGGCATATCAGTTATCAAGACTAGAGGGTGATCCATTATCAAAGCCCATCAATAGTATACATTTGAAATGGTTTTATGCTTGAGACCGTCATATCAAACTATACATATCATATTGATCCTAAGAAAATCCAAAAACAACAAATATTGATCTTGACAAAATCCAAAAACAACAAATATTGATCCTGATAAAATTCAAAAACAATGGGAAATGAACTTGTTAAAAAGAAAAAATTATCTTGAAAAAATTATTATCATGGTAAAAACCTAGCAAACAGGTACCTTGATAATATCAAAACAAAAAATTAATGAAATTTTTTTTAAAAATAGATAAAAAAATAGAAAAAGAGATAAGTAACTTGGTGAAAACCTAGGAAAAATGTGCTACTTGAGGTAGTCAGCATCTGCATCTATTAGCATCTTGCATTCGCACCCATTGTACATAGCCATAATAAATTTGCTAATGTTTATATCCACTTGGTCTTACCATGGTTTGGGCAAATCATAGTCATCTGTCGCACATAATTAGGGATAAAATCCTGCAACTAGTAGAATAAACTTGAGCTTCAAAATGAACAAACAAGCACGTGACACACAATGTTTTACAACACCAAAACAAATCAAACATTGTGACAATCAACCTTGAAGATCTACATCTAGTGACCAAAACAATTGAATCACAATTTGTAAAATAACTGGATGATCAATTATGCATCAAGATCTTGGTTACAATAGAATAGCGGTTTGTCAATTTTCATTTTGATTTCTTTTGTTGTCACATCTCCCGAGTAACTCTATAATGCGTCAAGCTAGAGAAACTATTACAAAACATGATATTTTATTTAATTGCTACTTGGGAGTTCATTCTTAGTATTTGGAAAGTTCATCTAAGGATGTGAACATCAAAGACTCGTCAAGGACATCATGAACTTGCACAAGAAAATAATGAACCTGTGTTTGTTTATGTAAGCTATACTTGATTCATCTTGGTTTAATTATACCTCAATGCTTGTGTTAACTTGCAATATCAAAAATCATGGAAGGGGTACTCAAGTCATCATTGTTTAATTTTACCATCGATGTCTGCACTTCCTTGCAACATTTTAAAAGTTCAATCATGAAAACAAAGCCCAATAAAATGATCAAAGGATGACAACGTGTTGGTAAATAGATTGTTCTTTTTACTTTAACTCTAAAATACCCAAATATTCAAGAGACAATCGAATACCACAGTTGGGAAATTGTGACTGAAAAACTAATTTCCCTCTGAATTTGAAGTTATAGCTCCCTTAATTGAATGATCTTCAATGAATTTTGATCTTCTCCTAATCTAAAAGGGGTATGTTCTTAACCTGAGAATAGAAGAGGCAAACCAAGCTAAACCTAAACAGGAAATAGCTCAGGCAAAAAGAAAACTGATCTAAAACTAGCCAACTCCAAGACTTCATTAATCAGATGAATCCTAAAAATATTGATGCAATGATAGATAATTGAAATGCAGGCACAAGACTTAAAGATCTAATAATGAAATGACGAAGGATCAATCTATTTCACAAGGACATCTCCTAGATTTAGAATAACGCCATATTTTCACCTAAATTAGTTGTATCAAATCATAATACAGAATTCTGGTTCAAACACAAACTATAAATCTAATTCCAAAGAAACATTCAAATTTAATAGATAGATAGATGCAATGCAATGTAATAGATTAAAAAATGGTATCCAGACACACAAATTTGACTCAGCAAAAATGTTATCTTTCACATCAAAAATTTAGTCGACCCCTATATTAACTTTCAACATAGTACATATAGAGTTTGAGTCTTGACCGTTACAAAAGGAGTAACTGAAACGGTTCAACTTCTTTTAAGAAAAAATGATAAACAAAAGTTTATCCATTACAATATCATCAAAATTTAGCACAAGAGGGAATCTATCTAAGCTTCAGTTTCTTTCCCTTTGCCTAATTTAGCCCTATAGGCGGTGACAGCTGTAATAACTTGGATGAGCTCTTTGTTCCTGTCGACATGGACACTGGTATATCTGATGAAGCAACTGGAATGTTCTTTGGCCATGCTCTTGATCGCATCCACTCAATCTTTTAACTCTTCCTTGGCTTTGAAAATACATCCGCCCAACTGTTGGAGTTCTAGCACCTTGTCCAAGTGAGAGGCAGATTGTTTTGTCAACTTATGCACATAGTCAAAGAATGATTTCTACATGAGGGCCACTCCGACCAGTGCTTTGCCTTGACCACTTGTTTGTGATTCTGTGTAAAGGCCTTGAAGAATTTTAAAATCTTTTCTCTACTCCTCCTTGATCTTATCATCTGGTTGTTGCAACCCTGTCTCGGCTTGGATGATCATTTCAATCTTAAACTCCAGACTTTGAAGCCATTCGATTAGAGGCTCATCTTTTTTCTACAAAAGCTTGGCTTCCAATGCCTCCTTGGTCTTCATCTTTACTGCCACATGAAATGCCACTATGCATTCCTTATATTTCTCTCTCTCAGATGCGAGATTTTGCAAATTCTTCTCAATATTGCTCCTCTCTGCTTCTAGTCTTAAGAGAGCATTTACCCAGTTTCTCAACAACAACTAGTCCTTCATATTTGAGCCTCTCGATACATCCCTTGCTGATCTGCGTGAAGTGCATTTCCTCTTGTAATTTGGCTATTATGGATTGATTCTCTGTGACACTAGGATCAAAAGTGGACAAAGCACCAAGAATACTAGCAACTGGAGTGACCAATTGTCTGATGAAATTAGTCAGTTCACTGACTTCGGCCTTAAGTTGTACCTTAGCCATTTTGAGATCTTCAAGCTCTTCCTCAATTACTACATTAGTGGATTTCCACCAATCCATCTTGGTATCATGTCGAGCCAAGCCCATGTCGATTGAATGTAGCTCAAAATCCGAACGAGTTAAATCTTCAAACCTACCCTCCTTCGTAGGCTTCACTACCTCCATAGTGAAGTGCCCAATTTCTGGATCTTGGCCCAACATGGACAATGTCTTTACTTTCTTCACCTTCCCTACAATGGTGCCAAATTGCAAGGCTTGAGATAAAGTATCCTTGCTGGGAAATCTTTCTTCTACCCTCTTTCTTTTGCGCTCCAGCATGTTTTCTATCCATGACTCGGTGCTGGTAACCTTGGTGGCAAAGACCAACTCTTCTATAAACATTTTTCTAGTAACTGGAGGAGTAGACTTTAGCCTTGAAGCAAATGGATTTACGAAGGTAGGGGATGAGGAAACCAATTTGGTGACTTGGGAAATCTTTTGTTGTTTCTTTCCTTCTTCATCTAATTCAGTGGCCGAGGTAGTGGAGCTATCCTTACCCACATCTACTATGACAGGAGAATCTTGTCTTGGAATATCTTGGGCTGAGGTGCCAACTTGGGTGTCCAAAGTATCGGCCTTTGCTGGTTGCTTTATTTCTGCAACTTTAGTAGGCTCAACCATGGATTGGGCGACGTCTATAGAAACTGCCTTTTCTGTCGAACCAATGATAGGGCGTGAACCATCTTCGCATGTCTTCTCTAATGAGACTGTCTTCTCGGGAGGTTCATCCCCCCCACCGACTAGCTGAGTAGGCCCTTTGACAATAGCTGGAATAGATGTTGAAGAGGAAGCAAGAGTGCTCCTAGTCTCTTTTATAGGAGTTGGTCGAGATGCCAACTTTTTTCCTGACCTCTTCTTTTTGCCCGCCATCCATTTGACCCACTATTTTATCCTTTTGTAGATCCACCCATCAAGGTCTGCAAATCATTGATGGCTTGCTCTAGCATGGGTTCGGAGCTTATGGAGAGGGTCTTAATATTCTCCAAATATGTATCATCATACATGTGTTGGTCGTCATCTTCTAATCCCTCAACCGCAATGTTAACTTTGAACCTTTTGATTTGTTCAATAGTTAACCTAGCATAAATCTTTCTCTACTTCCCAAGTCATCTTTGCAGTTGGCCCAGTAGTCTTCAATATCATCGACATGGTGAATTGCATGACTCATTTGCAAGACATCTTGGGCATAATTCATAGGGTCATACTGCGACCTTAGAACATCATATGTTTCCAACTGGAATCTTTTGGAGAATGTCTTTAGAACATTCTTTGCTTCGGACTAGGAGGCACAACTGTAAGCTCCAATGACCATCGGGAATTCATAGCCTTTCTTCTTAGCATCAGCACAAATCAAGTTGACTTGGAGCGCTTGCCTCATCACCTCAATTAGCACAATCATATCATCAGAATATCTAGGTAGCTTCAAGGGGAAGTCGTGAAATCCTGCAAGATGAATATATCAAAAATCCATAAATTGAATGAAAAAGCACCCAAACTGGCTGATAAAAGCCATTGCTTTAGGAGAGAATCTCCTTTCTAGGAAACCTTGCAGCTCCCTACACAATCTCATTGTAAATGCATCATTAACTCTGAGGTAGTCAGCATAACTATTGTGCAACTATAAACAGGGGAAGAACTCATAACTCATAACATCTTCCAAAAATTCCTCTAATCTAGGAAGCCCTAGCCAACTTTGAGTTGTGGCCAATATATATAATAAAATTGAAGACATGTAGAATTCATTTTGATGCTTAGCCCTATCTAGGGCATCGGCTAGATTTTCACTTACCATAAAAGCCCAATCAATAAAATGGTGTTGAGAACAGATCACCTGAACCAAGAAGAAATGATGATCAATGAAATTGAGCGCCTTGCTCTCACCTTTGATCTTGTGGAGCAATACCAGGATATCCACTATTTCTGGCCTCAGGTTAGTGTCGTATAGTGTTTTAGGCAGCTTCCCTTTTGCACTTCGAGGCTCTTGAAACCATGCCTTCATTATCTCTTTCTTCCACACAGACCTTTTCACTATATACTCAGTCATTGCCCGACTGTACGTCATTTATGAATACTCAGCTTGCTCGGGGATGCAAAGCAAGTTCTAAACTAATTCTCTATCAATAGAGAGTAACATCATGTCATCGAGCAAGAGGATTTTCTTGGTATTGGGATTGTATCAAGCTATACATTCTCAAATCAGTTCAAGAGCTTGAACGGCTACGAGAAAACTAGCAGCTTCAACTAATCCACTCTCCTTCAGCTTCTTAGTGATGGGGTGCATTTGATCTGCTTTTAGCCTATTCTAAAAGTTCTACATATCAAAGAACTTCAGAGAAGTATCTAAGATGTTGTGCCAGTCGAAGGTGATTCTGTTCATCCCATCAAAACCCATGAATCTGGTTTCCATCTTCGATTGATTAGGATTTGGAAATTGAGAATATGCTTCAAGGATGTAAAAGCATGAAAGAACTGTTGCTAAGAGCTCTTAAATCAAGCAAATCATAAAACAAACGGTAACTTCTGTTTGTAATATTTCTCTGATTTTATAACTTTTGAATTCTTACCGTTTAATGGCCAACTTTCCACGCCACACGAATGAAAAGACTTAAGCATTAATGAAAAATCCCATTATGATCCTAAACAACTTTATTTGAATTAATTACTTTTCCCTTACGAGCCATTAAGAAATATATTTTCACTTTGGCAACCGTAATGGTAACTTCTTGGAGGTAGTGGAAAATTACTTTTCTGCTTCCCTTTAGGGCGGAGAAATACTTTTGGGATGCTCCCGACTCAAAAATCCGCTGAAGGATAATTTTAGCCTATTGAGATGCTAAAATGGTATGTGTTGATTTCATTAGCATTCCTAAGCTCTGGGATCGCATATGAGACAAATTCCTTTCCCAATTTTTCCCATTTTAGTGATTGGGTAGAAAGCATACTCCACAGGTCCAAACCCACCTGTTAGGGTAGTAGAGAAGCCATTTTCCACTTTTCTACCAGTAAGCTTACACCTTGAATTCTGCCCTGTTCAATCATTCCTTTGTGCTTGAAATTGATTTAATCTGAATGCCCAAGCTTCCTTATTCCCAAATCTCTCATTTCCATTTTCACTAACTTTGATACTTCGAATTCTACTAATTGCGGAAAATGCCCTCTGAAGGTGATTTTCCACCATAGAGAAGCTCAGAACTAATTTTCCACCAATGTTGTGAAATGGACTATTAAGATTGAATACTTCAACTGTATATAATACCAATGTTAGAATCTTTCGAAACACAACCCTTATCAGATTTGGGAACTTAACCTACCCAAAGAAACATGATTCCAGACCCAAATTCCCAATGACTCATAAAGGAGAAGTCAATTTGGGAAAATCTGATAAAGGTCTCCTAGCCTAAGGGGAAATTGGACTTAGACTCAAGATCCACACGAAACTTTCAAGACTACTACTACACATAAAACATCCACTTTTGTCTCAAAGGTATGTAGACCAAAAGTGGGGCAACAACTGGCTCTATCTGGGGACTTGAACATTCACATGTCCAAGCTAGGAACTCAAATTTCCAATTTCGCAAAGGTCAACAAAAAAGTAGGCTCACAACAAAACTAAAGAAAAACATGAAAAGGAAAACAGGAAGGAAACCTAACTAAGGAAAACAAAAATAGGAACTAAACATAACTATGGTACAATACAGGGGCTACCTGTTTTCATTTCAAATATGATACATCTTTAAGTCCTGACCATTATATGTCAAGGGCAGTACTTCACCATCCGGATAAGTTAGCTTAAAGGAATTTTTCTCGAATGCTTGATGGATCTTAAAGGGTCCTTTCCACAATGTTTCAAATTTCCCATGCATGCCCTTGGGTGCTCTGTGCTTGTCCCACAACAACACCATATCTCCTTCCATAAATTTTCAAGGTCTACTTCTTTTGTCAAACAACATCTTCACATGCATTTGATGATGTGTGATGTGATCAACCATCTCCTCCCTTTCTTCTTCGAGCTTATTCAAGTACATGATCCTCTTTTCTAAGCTATCTCTATATATATCATCTTCTACTACCGTCCTCAATTTGAAAGTAGCTAGCTCCAGAGGTAGTGGGAGATTAGCTTCAATTCCATAGACCAATTCAAAAGGGGAAATGTCGATGGCTCTCTTTGGGGTCACCCTATCAGCCCATAGTGCTTCATGAAGCTTTTTGTGTCATGTCCTTTGGTTATTTGCTACAAGTTTCTTTATTATATTCACTAAATTCTTATTACTGGACTCAGCCTGGCCATCTCCTTGTGGGAAATAATCTGATGAGTGGCCAATTGAAATACCATACTCAAAACAGAATTCAGTAATCTCTAGAGAGGAAAAATATGTCGCATTATCCATTACTAACTTGATAGGTATGCCAAACCTCACCAAGATGTTTTCTTTAATGAACTCACACACCACTTCCAAGGTAGTCCTTTTGGTTACTTTCGCCTCCACCCATTTTGTGAAGTAGTCTATTGCAATGATTATATAAGAATGGCCTACACTAGACGTTGGATTTATAGGGCCTATGAAGTCAATACCCCACTGCTGGAAAGGGTTTTCAATTACCACTAGCTTAAGAGGAAGCACTGCTAGCTATGGTCTTCCAATAAACATTCTGCATTTCTCACATCTTGTGACCCAATGATACGCATCTTTGAACATCCCCGGCCAATAATAGCATTGTCTCAATATCTTGAACACTGTGACTGATGAAGAAAAGTGCCCTCCGCAAGCTTCGTCATGGAATACTTTTAGCAATTTCTCTTGTTGTTGCTTATCTACACACCGAAGCAAAATCCCATCTATCAATCTCTTGTACAACCGGTCATCCCAAATAATGTACTTAGCAGCTTTCAGCTTTAAATCTCTCCTTTGTTTCAAAGTTAATCCTTCGGGGCATTCACCATATGTCAGGAAATACATAATATTTTCAAACCAAGGGTCTTGCATACTCACTACCAAGACCAATTGTGTTGCTTCAGGATCTTCGTCTGCTTGATTTTCTGCCATCACTTTGCACAATGCATTCCCTCTCACCAACTTGGTGGGTTTGATTTCTATGCAATACTCTTGAGTCTTAGCTACCCATGCTCCTCTATTGTTACATCCTACATCTTTTTGAGTCAATATACTCTTTACTGCAATATCAGGCACATATATAAAGGAGTGAGAATGTAAAATGTAGAATTTGAAATTTTTTAAAGCTTTTACCACTGCAAAGGCATGTTTTTCAGTCTGAGAGTAATTCAACTCATGATTTTTCAGGGGTGTACTCATGAAAGCAATGGGAGCTTGATTTCCTTCTTCATTTTCCTACATGAGGATGGCTAACAGAGTATGTTCAGAGGAATAACAGTAGATTATGAAATCTTTCTTGTAATCTAGGTGACATAGCACGGGGGTAATGGCTATGGCATTTTTTATGCCTTTGAAATCTTGTTTGCCAGAATCATTCCACTTGAAATTTACACTTCCTTTCATCATGTCCACTATGCATTTGGCAATTTTAGAAAAATCTGGGACAAACCCCCTAAGGAAGTTTACCTGACCAAAAAATGATTTCACTCCAATTTTGTTCACAGGTAAACTCAATTGCTGGATTGCTCTCACCCTTTCCAGATCAATCCTTATGCCTTCTTGGGAAACAATGTGACCCAATAACTTCCTTTTAGTCACACAGAAGATTGACTTCTTGGGATTTAAATAAATTCCATCTTCTCTACACCTTTGTAATACTTTTCTTAAATCATTTATATGATCTGCTCTTTTTCTGGAAAAGACAGTGAGATCATCTAGATACATACCAATGATTTAGTTCTTCATGTTGCTGAAAGAAAGATCCATACCTCTATAAAAATTATCTGCGACGTTGATTAACCCAAATGGCATTCTTTGATATGCGAAGGTGCCCCATGGAGTAGTGAAGGCTGTTTGGTGTTGGTCCGCTTTCTCCACTTCTATTTGATTATACCCTGAGAAGCCATCTAACATAGACATCACCTCTACTCTAGCTACAATCTACAACAGATGGTCCATGTTGGGAAGAGCATAATTATTTTTCAAAGAGGACTGATTAAGATTTCTAAAATCCACGCAAATCCTTATTTCCCCATTGTTCTTCCTCACCAACACTATATTCGCTACCCAGGTAGAATGATGGATAGGGTTTATGATTCTTTCTTTAAGCATTTTGTCTACTTCCCTAAATATCGCATCAACAAATTTGGGATTGTAATTCCTTTGTTTCTACCTGAATGGAGCAGCATCAGGTTGTAAGGGGATTTGATGCTCAAACTTCCCATTCATAAAACTTTTTAAATCTTCATAGCTCCAGGCGAAAACGTCTCGGTATCCTGAGAAGAGCTTCCTAGCTTCTTCCCTTTCTTCCTCAGTACAGCATTTCCCAATATTAATCATTTTGGGATCTTTTTCACTACCAATTTTAATCCCCTCATATTCACCAGTGGTAGGGCCTCTCTCGACTCTCTTCTTTTTAACAAAAGTATCATGCCTATTGAAATTTTTTTGAGTGTGATGAAATGAGGAGGAATTATATTACCTTGTAACTGGATGATATCTGACTTATCCTTCTTCTATTTTTCATGGCTCTTTCCTTCATGATTACCAGGGATATCCTCATGGAAGTCACCACTTCTCTCCAAAAAGAGGAGGAGGTTCTTGTCATCTTTGAACACTTGCCAATATTCTATATTATCAGGCACAGATTGTCTATACACCACTTCTATCTGGTACTTCTTATCTTTGAACTCTGGGTGAAGGAGAAGAAATGAGGCTGATACTACCAAGGCATCCACTTTGGAATTCAACTCCCTTGGCACAGATTCAATGAAGAATGCATCTAATGCTTTGATTTCATCCCATACTCTGTTCCTATAGTTTTTTAACCTATGATTCTTCATAGAGTATTGATTTTTAACTTGAAGCACGATCAACTCAGCATCACCCCGAGCTCTTAAAATTTTCATGCCTCTCTCCTTCGCAGCAATGATACCCAACAACAGGGCTTCATACTCGGTCGTATTGTTAATTTTTAGAAATTCCAACTTATAAGCCATGGGCTCACATATGTCATCTGGTGATATCAAAACTACACCCACACCGGATCCTGACAACGCGAAACTACCGTCGAATTTGAGAGTCTAGATTTCTGGTTGTGCTTTTCCAGTGGAAGGTTGATTCTCCTCTTTTCCAGGTTCAGTTTCTTCATCATGATTATCTGCGAACAACATGTAATTTCCAAATTCTAATTCTTGGTATAGAATTTAGGCCTTAGGATCATCGGACTTTAGCACAGTGAACTTTGCCTTCTCTTCAGGAACCAATTTTATCTTCTTGTTACCTACTAGGATTAAAGCTTGGAACCAATCCAGCTTGATTTCTCCTCCTAGACCCCTACAAAAGCTTCTTCTTAACAACAAACCATAACTAGCAAGTATATCGGCAACCAGAATGGTTAACAACATTCTCTTCTCAGGCTACACTTCTAAAGCTACTTGGGCATCTTTGATTTGCATGATCAAAGGAACTTCTTTAGCATCCATTGAGTAACATCTACCATGAGCTTTAGTAGGGGTGAGACCTAAAGCCTTGGCTATAGTCAAAGGCATCACATTGTCTTAGGCACCAGAATCTATTATATAATTACTCATCTTGCAGCTATTAATTAACAATGACACATAGAAAGGGTATGGCTTATGCCCTGGGGAGGTAGCTAAGACTGATGACTCTCCTTACTCAAATAGACCTACCAAAATAGACTCGTCTTCTACTGAGGCTACAAAATTTTGGTTTGAATTCTGGGTTTCTCCCTCTTTACAATAATCCACTAATTTTTTCAATTCTACAGGGTTAGACTTCGAGTAGTCTATGGGAGAAATCTAAATTCTAGAATCCCTACAAAATTGAATAATATCAAACGAATTTTGTTCCTTACCTAGTTGTACAGTCCTCACTCCTTGGTTGGTATCTTTATAGCCAGAAGTGGATGCCTCATCAACCTTTGGTGGAGGGGCATGAACATGAGCTTTGTCTTTTTTACTCTAAGTTAGTATTGCACAAGATGTCCCATCTATGGTAGCATAGCATGTTGAGTCTCGTTCTGAATCTGATACGTACTCAAAAAATAATTTTTCAGAGTTGCCATGTGAGCACGAACCTAATTTAGCTCCAGATATTCTAGCATTCCATTCATCTATCTGATTCATTTTCCAAGCATGAGCCACGTCAAGATAGTTCTTGTCATCATGGTTCATTGTTAAGTGAAAAGCACACATGTTTCCCTTCTTGGGAGGGGCTTCTATGGCTAGCCTTTGTTGTGGAGCAGTCAATTGTAGAGCTCTTTTGTTAGTTTTTCTTGCATCGTTACTTCTTCCAGGTTGGTCTTGAAAATTTTGCTGGTAAGGATTATTGAATCTGGGAAATTATCTTTTGAAAGCAATGAACTCATTAGATTTTTTTTTTATCATCTCATCTGATGTTGTGGCACTAGTACTAGCCTGAGTTTGTATTTCTCTTTTCCATTTTCCCACTGAAATCAAGTGATCTTCTAATTCCTCCACGATTCTTTGGGCAAGGTCCAAAGTGGTTGGGTTAGTTCTTCTCAAATCATAACTGATGTCTGGAGGCATAGCACTTATGAAGGTGTTCAAATTACTAGCAGTAGGCTGATTAGCTGCACGAATACGTTTAACCGGCTTGTTAAACTTAGCAATGAAATCTCTCATACTTATAGAAGGCTCTTTTTTAATAGAAGCTAATTGCGTCAGTAGGGCATGCTCATCTTCAGTAGTTTTGAATCTTCTTTCAAAGGCAGCTCTCATGGAGGCCCAATCCGTGATAGAGGAATTGGGTAAGTGGTGAAACCAATCGGTAGTGCCTTCAACCAAGATCTCCACAAATAATATGACGGCTACATCTTCCTCTCGTACCACTAAAATATTAACTGAAACAAAGAATGCAACAATGTGTTCATCTGTAGATATTTTCCCATCTCCAAAGAATTTAGGAAAATTCTTCCTCGATCCTGAGGGAAGAGGATTGTATGCTACTAATTGCAATGGTCCAACTATAGCAGCCCATGGGATTGCCATAACTACTAGGGGTAGATAGGGTGTTAGATTGACAACAAAAGGAGAAAATACTCTGTGCAAGGTTAACACCTAGCAAGAGGTAGACAAAAGAGTTGAGTGTTTGGGAGGAGAAGGAGGCCTTCTTTTTCTCTTAGTACTGCTATTCTTTCGGCGGGGTACTTCAAGTAGAGTGAAGTCAATATTTGCAAGTTTCTCAAAGATTGGGTCTGTGCCACCTTTCTTCTTTGCATTCCTTAGAAACCTTCTCGACTCCAGGGCTTCTACTAATTTTGTTGTCTAGCTTCACAGTTGGCTAAGCATTGTGCCCTTCTTATGTTTCTCCTTTGGATGGCCTCTTCAAGTGCTTTTTTTTATAGCTTCTTCTTGTTCAAGCACTTGACTAGCATTTCTATAGTGTTATGTATTTCTTCTGTATCTCCAGGAAAAAGTATTCAATGTAGAGATGAGGTCCTCTTGATCATCTTGGAATCCAAGATTCGGTTGGAGTACAAGAATTATGTTTTCATGAGGAAGCACCATCTTTCCTCATGATATTGCTTTTGGTATATCGATTATTCATCTCCCTAGTAGAGTTACCAAAAATTTGTTGGTAAACAGATTGTTCTTTTTACTTTAACTCTAAAATACCCAAATATTCAAGAGACAATCAAATACCACAGTTGGGAAATTGTGACTGAAAAACTAATTTCCCTCTGAATTTGAAGGTACAACTCCCTTAATTGAATGATCTTCAATGAATTTTGATCTTCTCCTAATCTAAAAGGGGTATGTTCTTAACCTAAGAATAGAAGAGGCAAACCAAGCTAAACCTAAATAGGAAATAGCTCAGGCAGAAAGAAAACTGATCTAAAACTAGCCAACTCCAAGACTTCATTAATTAGATGAATCCTAAAAATATTGATGCAATGACAGATAATTGAAATGCAGGCACAAGACTTAAAGATCTAATAATGAAATGACGAAGGATCAATCTATTTCACAAGGACATCTCCCAAATTTAGAATAACGCCATATTTTCCCCTAAATTAGTTGTATCAAATCATAATACAGAATTTTGGTTCAAACACAAACTATAAATATAATTCCAAAGAAACATTCAAATTTAATAGATAGATAGATGCAATGCAATGGAACAAATAAAACAATGGTATCCAGACACACAAATTTGACTCAGCAAAAATGTTATCTTTCACATCAAAAATTTAGTCGACCCCTGTATTAACTTTCAACATAGTACATATAGAGTTTGAGTCTTGACTGTTACAAAAGGAGTAACTGAAACGATTCAACTTCTTTTAAGCAGAAATGATAAAAAAAGGTTTATCCATTACAATATCATCAAAATTTAGCACAAGAGGGAATCTATCTAAGCTTTAGTTTCTTTCCCTTTGCCTAATTTAGCCCTATAGGCGGTGACAGTTGTAATAACTTGGATGAGCTCTTTGTTCCTGTCGACACGGGCATTGGTATATCTGATGAGCCACCTGGAATGTTTTTTGGCCATGCTCTTGATCGCATCCACTCGATCTTTTAACTCTTCCTTGGCTTTGAAAATACATCTGCCCAACTGTTGGAGTTCTGGCACCTTGTCCAAGTGAGAGGTAGATTGTTCTGTCAACTTATGCACATAGTCAGAGAATGATTTCTGCATCAGGGCCACTCCGACCAATGCTTTTCCTTGACCACTTGTTTGTGATTCTGTGTAAAGGCCTTGAAGAATTTTAAAATCTTTTCTCTGCTCCTCCTTGATCTTATCATCTGTTTGTTGCAACCTTGTCTCAACTTGGATGATCATTTCGATCTTAAACTCGAGACTTTGAAGCCATTCGATTAGAGGCTCATCTTTTTTCTACAAAATCTTGGCTTCCAATGCCTCCTTGGTCTTCATCTTTTCTGCCACATGAAGCGCCACTATGCATTCCTGATATTTCTCTCTCTTAGATGCGAGAGTTTGCAAATTCTTCTCAATATTGCTCCTCTTTGTTTCTAGTCTTAAGAGAGCATTACCCAGTTGCTCAACAATGACTAGTCCTTCAGATTTGAGCCTCTTGATCCATCCCTTGTCGATTTTCATGAAGTGCATGTCCTCCTGTAATTTGGCTATTATGGCTTGATTCTCTGCGGCACTGGGATCAAAAGTGGTCAAAGCACCGAGAATACTAGCAACTGGAGTGACCAACTGTCTGATGAAATTAGTCAATTAATTGACTTCGGCCTTAAGTTCTACCTTAGCCATTTTGAGCTCTACAAGCTCTTCCTCGATTACTACATTAGTGGATTTCCACCAATCCATCTTGGTATCATGTCGAGCCAAGCCCATGTCGATTAAATGTAGCTCAAAATTTGAAGGGGTTAAATCTTCAAACCTGCCCTCCTTCGTAGGCTTCGCTACCTCCATAGTGAAGTGCCCAATTTCTGGATCTCGACCCAACGTGGATAATGTCTTTACCTTCTTCACCTTCCCTACAATGGCACTAGATTGAAAGGCTCAAGATAAAGTATCCTTGTTGGGATCTCTTTCTTCTACCCTCTTTCTTTTGCGCTCCAGCGTGTTTTCTATCCATGACTCGGCGCTAGTAACCTTGGTGGCAGAGACCAACTCTTCTATAAATAGTTTTCTAATAACTAGAGGAGTAGACTTTGGCCTTGAAGAAAATGGATTTATGGAGGTAGGGGATGAGGAAACCAATTTGGTGACTTGGGCAACCTTCTGTTGTTTCTCACCTTCTTCATCTGATTCAGTGGCCAAGGTACTAGAGCTATCCTCACCCATGTCTACTATGATAGGAGAATCTTGCCTTGGAATATCTTGGGCCGAGGTGCCAGCTTGGGTGTCCAAAGTATTGGCCTTTGTTGGTTGCTTTATTTCTGTAACTTTAGTAGGCTCAACCATGGATTGGGCGGCATCTGTAGAAACTGCCTCTTCTGTCGAAGCAATGACAGGGCGCAAACCATCTTCGCATGTCTTCTCTAATGGGACTGTCTTCTCAAGAGGTTCATCCCCCCCACCAGCTGGTTGAGTAGACCCTTTAACATAGCTAGAATAGATGTTGAAGAGGAAGCAGAAGCACTCCCAGTCTCTTTTATAGGAGTTGGTCGAGACACCGGCTTTCTTTCTAACCTCTTCTTTCTGCCCGTCATCCATTCAACCCATTGTTCTGTCCTTTTGTAGATCCCACCTATGAAGGTCTGCAAATCATTGATGGCTTGCTCTAGCATGGGTTCGGATCTTATGGGGAGGGGCTTAATCTTCTCCAAATATGTATCATCATACATCTGTTGGCTGTCATCTTCTAATCCCTCAACCACAATGTTAACTTTGAACCTTTTGTTTGTTCAATAGTTAACCTAGCATAAAATCATTCTCTAATCTCCAAGTCATCTTTGCAGTTGGCCCAGTGGTCTTCAATATCATTGACATGGTGAATTGTATGACTCATTTGCAAGACATCTCGGGCATAATTCATAGGGTCATATTGCTGCCTTAGAACATCATATGTTTCCAACTGGAATCTTTTGGAGAATGTCTTTAGAACATTCTTTGCTTTGGACCGGGAGGCACAACTGTAAGCTCCAATGACCATCGAGAATTCATAGCCTTTCTTCTTAGCATTAGCATAGATTAGGTTGACTTTGAGCACCTAGCTCATCACCTCAATCAGCACGATCATATCATCAGGATATCTAGGCAGCTTCAAGGGGAAGTCGTGAAATCCTACAAGATGAATATATGAGAAATCTACAAATTGAATAAAAAAGCACCCAAACTGGCTGATAAAAGCCATGGCTTCAGGAGAGAATCTCCTTTCTAGGCAACCCTGTAGCTCCTTGCACAATCTCATCGTAAATGCATCATTAACTCTTAGGTAGTCAGCATAACTGTTGTGCAACTGTAAACAGGGGAAGAACTCATATCTCTTAACATCTTCCAGAAATTCCTCTAATCTAGGAAGCCCTGGCCAAATTTGAATTGTGGCCAATATATATAATAAAACTGAAGACATGTAGAATTCATTTTGACGCTTAGCCCTATCTAGGGCATCAGTTAGATTTTCACTTACCATAAAAGCCCAATCAATAAAATGATGTTGAGAATGGATCACTTGAACCAATAATAAATGATGATCAACAAAATTGAGCGCCTCGCTCTCACCTCTGATCTTGTGGAGCAATACCAAGATATCCACTATTTTCGGCGTCAGGTTAGTGTCGTATAGTGTTTTAGGTAGCTTCCCTTTTGCACTTTGAGGATCTTGAAACCATGCTTTCATTATCTCTTTCTTCCACATAGACTTCTTCGCTATATACTCAGTCACCGCCTGACTATACGTCATTTCTGAATACTCAACTTTCTCAGGGATGCGAAGTGAGTTCTGAACGGATTCTCTATCAATAGAGAGTAGCACATGTCATCGGGAAAGAGGATTTGCTTGGTATCAGGATTGTATCAAGCTATACATTCTCGAATCAGTTCAGGAGCTTGAACAGCTATGGGAAAACCAGTGGCTTTAACTAATCCGCTCTCCTTCTACTTCTTTGTGATTGGGTGCATTTGATATGCTTTTAGCCTATTTTGAAAGTTCTGCATATCAAAGAACTTCAGAGAAGTATCTGAGATGTTATGCCAGTCAGAGGTGATTCTGTTCATCCCATCAAAACCCATGAATCTAGTTGCCATCTTCGATTGATTAGGATTTAGAAATTGAGAATATGCTTCAGGGATGTAAAAGCGCAAAACAACTGTTGCTAAGAGCTCTTAAATCAAGCAAATCATAAAATAGATGGTAAATTTTGTTTGTAATATTTCTCTGATTTTATAACTTTTGAATTCTTACCGTTTAATGGCCAACTTTCTGTGCCACACAAATGAAAAGACTTAAGCATTAATGAAAAATCCCATTATGATCCTAAATGACTTTATTTGAATTAATTACTTTTCCCTTACGGGCCGTTAAGAAACATCTTTTCACTTTGGCAACCATAATGGTAACTTCTTGGAGGTAGTGGAAAATTACTTTTCCGCTTCCCTTTAGGGCAGAGAAATACTTTTGGGATCCTCCCAACTCAAAAATCCGTTGAAGGAGAATTTTAGCCTATTAAGATGCTAAAATGGTATGTGTTGATTTCATTAGCATTCCTAAGGTCTGGGATCGCATATGAGACAAATTCCTTTCCCAAATTTTCCCATTTTAGGGATTGGGTGGAAAGCGTACTCCGCAGGTCGAAACCTGCCTATTAGGGTAGTGGAGAAGCCATTTTCTGCTTTTCCGCCAGTAAGCTTACACCTTGAATTCTTCCCTGTTAAATCATTCCTTTGTGCTTGAAACTAATTTAATCTGAATGCCCAAGCTTCCTTATTCCCAAATCTCTCATTTCCATTTTCAGTGACTTTGATACTTTGGATTCTACTAATTGCAGAAGATGCCCTCTGAAGGTGATTTTTCGCCATGGAGAAGCTCAGAACTAATTTTCCACCAATGTTGCGAAATGGAGTATTAAGACTAAATACTTCAACTGTATATAATACCAATGTTAGAATCTTTCGAAACACAACCCTTATCAGATTTGGGAACTTAACCTACCCAAAGAAACATGATTTCAGACCCAAATTCCCACCGGCTCATAAAGGAGAAGTCAATTTGGGAAAATCCGATAAAGGTCTCCTAGCCTAAGGAGAAACTGGACTTAGACTCAGGATCCACATGAAACTTTCAAGACTACTACTACACATAAAACATCCACTTTTGTCTCAAAGGTATGTAGACCAAAAGTGGGGCAACAGAACGTTGCACTTAGTCTTGCATTTTTTCTTACATTCAAGGTATTTTGCATAATTTTCATGGCAAAAGTGGTGGAGCTTTCTCTTTCAAAATGATTATTCTAATCAAAAGTTGATGGAGTACCTAGACTTTATAAAAAAATAATTACATTTAGATTCTCCATTTAGATGCATTGCATTTAATTCTACCATCATTTTCTATATGGTCATTAAAGTGCATTAAGATCATTTCATTTGAGTATCATTTAGATTGCATTGAACTTGCATTAAAGTAGATTTAGGGTACATTTCATAACATATCATGCAGTTTTCATTAAATTTGCATTTAATAGCATGTCATAATCACATCATTTAGGTAGGATGCATTTAATATTACATATCATTTAAGTCATTATATCATATCACTTAGGGTTGCATTTAGATTTTATTTCATTTTCCTTTCAAATCATTTAGGATGCATTTAATCATTTAATTAGAACACATCTAGAATGCATTTAATCTTATTAGAAGACATTCAATAAGATGTACATCATATCATCTTAATACATATCATGTAGTTCTATTTAAGTTACATTTTTAGGTACATAATCATATCACTTGATATCATATCATTTGCATTTGCATTTCATATCATTTTAAGATCATTATCAACATCACTATTAACTCGTTGGATTCATTTTTAGCATTCATTTAGTCTCATGTATGTAAAATCATTGTACCATAAAAATCATCATTGCATAATCAAACTCGCCTACATTTCACATTAGTCACATACATGTAAACTCATTTTAAGATCATTTTGCATATCATCTTATTCTTCATACATATAGAAATAATTTAGTCTCATTTACATCACATCTACATAAGATCATCTGCATATACATATCATATGAAAATAATCCATCATATAGTGTTTTAATCATCATTCATTCATCTAAGTACATAGCATCATAAATCCATCACATATAGAATCGTAATCATAACTGTATACAACATTCATCATCATAGGCATAATAGATCATGAGAAAAATAAGCATGTAGAGCTCCATAATAAATGCACAACATTATAAGAGGACATAGGACATCCATAAGATCATAATGCATCATAAAAACATATAAAAGCATCATTAGAATCATAATCATATCCATCCATCCATAAAATTGCATAATCAAAAGCATAAAACCACAAAAGCATAGGAATGCATCTAAAGTCCATCGTTGCATCTCATATAGCTTATCAAAAATATAATGTCTGGGTGCAATGACATCAAAAAAAGCTGAAATATCAAAAATATTTGAGGATAATGAGATGAAAGTGTATGGCATATATATCATCAAAATCTAAGAGAAGTGTCAGCAATCAATATGAATCAAAAAGCTAAGCATGGCTGCCACCTAAGGTTGTAAGCCTCAACGTCATCCCACCAGTAGTGAGGCTCGCAACACCTGTACCTATACCTACATTTGGATCTTGCAGTGTTCTAGGTGTAGGACATGTCACAATGTGTCCCTGAGACTGTCCTTGTAGTGCTCTACCCCTCTATGAACTTTGTGGATATGAGGGTTCTTGTCTCTATAGAGGCACATATCAATAGTACATAGATCTATAGTACTCTATCCTAGCAGTATATCAAACAATCACCCCTATGGTATCTCTAGTAACCCCTTGGGCCGTAGTCTACTCTAATGCACAACATGCCTCCTCTGCATGACCACATGCATCTACATCCTCATCCCTATAAATGATATCATCATCACGAGAAACCTATGCATCATCACGTTGTCTAGTCAACAAGGCCACCTATTCTCTCAACTATCTAATCTTTTTTGGGGCCTAGGTAAGTTGTGTCTGTGCCTATACTAACTATGCTTATTGTTGTTTTTCATGATCTTGTAGTGTCACAACATGTGCCTGAAGGGACCCACTTTTAATCATGTGGTTGTAGTGATGCAACAAAGGGATGGACATCCTAAGGATGTATTGGTTGTGGTCCAACCACCCTAACACCAAGAGTACCATGTTGTTTTGGTGATGGAGGGGCTTGTGCACCTTGTCCCTATGGAATTTGAGTACTTCTACCCTATGGGGGAGCCTATGGTGCAACCTATATGCCTCGACTATGTGGCTCTATCTGGATTTTACTCGCTCTAATTAATGGTCCTCCTCTCTTATAGGAAACACCACCATGACCCCTCACTCCACTTGTAACACCACCATCATCACCACCACTGTCTCCATCATCATCTCTCTTTCATCATCAACGTGGCTCCTCATCATCTAGTGAAGCACGAGGCTCTCCAGGATTAGTCAACCTAGGAATGGGATAATCTAGAAATTACTGATGATATTGTGGGGTCATCCTCACATCTACAACATGTAACAAATAATCTCAAGTATTTTGCGCTAATAGAGCATTCTCATCATAGACTGTGTCAATATGAATCATAGGATCCCAATCAATTCTCTCCTTATGTGCATGCACATAAGTAGCACTACCCTAGGGAATCCCTTGTATCTTGTTGTATTTCCTCAAAACATGTGTAGCAATGAATCACTCAATGAAAAAAAAATTTGAACAATCAAATATCTAGTAGTAAAGAAAAAAGGCATCCTCAGGCCACTACTCACAATCTAGGTAGGGACTCAAAATCACTGCATCCATATCATCTAATGTTCATCTCCAGTAATCAAGCTTTCCCATCTTATCTTAGACATGTCCCATGGCATACATGTGTACATATGATCAATCCACAAGCTGATGTCTCTCTATAACAAAAGGCCTAGTCACTAGGATGTGCTTCCAGACCTAGATCTATAACAAAAGCACTCCAGAAGATAAACTAGCTCCATGATCATATACTACTTGGTCAAATTATGATAAAGGTGGGCTAGCATGCATGACCCCCAAGCATATACAAACTAGTGTACTAGTATGGTCTCTAGAAATCTCCCCCAACCAACAGAAAAGCCCTTTGACCTCCGGTCGGGGCTCATGAAGTAAATCAATCCATCTAAAACTGATAGTACGAGCTCATACAAATGCAACATGTCATCCCAATAAATATCATAACCATCAATAGTCACATCATCAAAAACTCATCTCACAGCCAAAAGACCAGAATCTCACTCTGCCTTATACTCAACCAACACGCCCATCACTGGTATGTGGAGTATCCTATATATGTCCTCAGGCGTCACTGTGATCTCACTAGTCAAAAAATAGAAATTATTTATGCTCACTATGCTAGCACTCGGACAATGCACTAAGCAATCTCTAGTTGATCGTGTATACTAGCAAGTTGAGTAGAAAAGCTATCCTTCATGCACCAATAATATCATGCTCGTCTTAGGTAAGACTTGAGATAATCACAAAAGTGCTTGAATATTGACCCCTCATCTGCAAGACCTCTATGTCCTATCAAACCAACACATCATATCAGTTGATAATCAAACACATGATCAAAATGATAATCACAAATATCATATCAAGTTCTCAAACATCAGATATACATGGGTATCAACATCTAATCAATCTATCTATCTTTGATCATCATTTATCATGAGGTCACGCATCAAATCAAAATGTGATTCTTATTCATCATGAGGTAACACATCAAATCGTGTGTCTCATTTATCATGAGGTCATGCATCAATCATATCAACATCACATTGATCATGCATCCAAATCCACATCGACTCAACATCAAAAAATAGGACTTTACATCAATCATCGAGGACAACATCAGAAAGGATTAAACATCACGAACATATCAAGAACTTGCAAAAGAGCTTAAAAATAAGAGGCGCTAAAGTTTGATGGGTAGGCACTAAGAGAAACAAGGAATGCACTAAAACATAGCAGACACTAACAAAATCAACAGAGGTGCTAAGGGATTTGACGGACGTGCTAATAACCGTTAGGTGCTAACATAATCAATTCAAGCGCTAACATAATTATTCTATGTGCTAAAATAACTGAGCTAACCGACTTAACCAGAGCGCTAAAACACCAAAGTTTACTCGAAAAATTCAAAACATTACTAGGGCATTCGAGCGCTAAATGATGAGACACATGTGCTAACCACTTTATTGGGTGTGCTAAACGATGAGACGCATGCAGTAACCATTTTATCAGGTGTGCTAATCAATTTAATGTATGTGCTAAAAGACCTAAAACTCACTAAAAATTCTATAAATCTGCATAAAAATACATGTAAAAAATAGAAAAGTTAGATACGTACCAGGGGGCCATACGTAGGGAGTCTCTGGAATCACCAGGCACACTCAAAATGCTGAGTAGACACTAGGATCGACATATTTTTACTAAAAAGTTGGATAGAGGAGAATTACCAAAGGTGAATAGTGCAAATGAGGATATGACTTTTTAAACACACCATTTTACCCATTTTCCCTATGGACATAAGGGAGGGTTATTTTATTTCCCCTTGTGGGTAATTTTATCATCAAATTTTTTCCACCACATCATTTCTATCTAGACCCGAATCAATTTCTTTTGAAATAAACCCTTTTTTTCAAAAATTATCAAAATTTTGAAAAAAAAAAAAAAAAATATCATCCAAAACAACTAAATCTTTCCCCGATTCATCTTCAGAGGGAGCATACATCGCATTTTCTCACCATATCAGGTATCAGGACACAAATCGGGGTGATTTTCAAAATAGGGGACATCGAACATCGCAGAATCAAACTTATCATCGGGGCATCAAAATTCAAATCAAAGCATCATATCGACATTTTATCATTGCTGGGTCATCCAATGCATCATTCGAATCTAGCAAGGGAAAACTATGACTTTTCTTCGAATCAAAATTCTCAACTGCACGTCTATTCAAAAAGGGGCGAAATGTATACATGTAAAATTGATCACATTAAATTAATGCAATAAATACTTCTTTAATTGATTTAGTCCTCTCTTATATAATTTCTTGATTATATAATTTATTATCTAATTATTCTCCATCTACCTGTTGGAAGTCTATTGGGAAAGAAATATATTGAGAGGGGGGTTGAATCAGGATATATAAAACTTTTACTCTTTTGAAATAGATTCAACATGTATATCATGAATCACATAAATATTAACTGCAATATTGTAATAGTTCTAACTGTTAATCACATCCATGAATATGAAAGTAAATGATAAACACATAGCACAAAAGATTTGGTTACCCTGAAACCCTTCAAGGTAAAACTGGGGTGGGGATGACACCAATAAATCTTCACTACTGTAGTAATAAAGTGTGCATGTTAAGGCTACAAAGTTTGATCACTTATGGTGATCTACCCTGTGAGGGGTTTGCCCTGCTAAGAGCTTACAGACTTATTCAGTCTACCTTGATTAAAGGATTTAAACTTACAATGAAGTAAGCACTATGTTAGGAGATTTACAAAGGTCTATTAGGACCACTCTATTAAGATATTTACCCTGTATCACTTGCTAGAATGTATCAATACCTGATCCTTCAATTTGCACTTCAAATGCTGATAACAAATCTCCTCTTTCCAACTCTGATTTGATCTCAAATCTGATATAACTTTGTCATGTCCTTCATTTCTCTTCTCGGTCGCTTCGCCTAGTCTTTTCTTCTAACATCCAAAACATAGCCTCTTCCGCCTACACATCTGATACTACTTATTAGGGTTTTGATGCCTCCTTAAATAGATAACTGATGAAGCTTCTAGATCAAGATCAACGATCAAGATCAACGATCAAGATTCATCACTTTTTCCGCTTATGCATTCCTTTTTTTCTAATTGGTTACATTGCTTTCATAGGGATTAATGATCTTTACCAAAACGTGTAATTAACTCCTTAAATGTTTCAACGATCATTAAATTGTTCATAGAAGTCGGCCAAAACGGTTTACCTAAGTGTTTGTGCCATTCCAAACACATATACCAAAATTAGCTTACTCAACATATGAACTCTCTGGTACTTGGTCAAAACTATTATTCATATGTTGTCACTCGGCACTAATTGTTCTTTCTAACTCGACATTCATATTGATCGATAAATTCTGAGGTACTCGATGACCACTGACTTTCTCAGCAATAACTATTTCTCAGTCCATACATGATATTTACACAAGTCAAATACATTGCTCAGCCTTAGTAGGATGGCTCGATCACAGTGATGACCAACCAACTTTGCCTTAGAAATGACTAGGTGTTTGACACTAATAGGCAACATGACTTGGAGATCAACAATCTCCCCCTTTGACATTAGTGGCAAAAACACTTTTTCATGACTTATCATTACAAAAAATAGTACTCCCCCTTGGACTATGACTCAGTCTTCATAAAGACCAATATATACATGACTTATGACATACTCATGACTTCAAAATGATTATACATTACATTCAAAACTAACAAACATTATGGTATACCTTTTTGATCATTATATTTCATGTGCCATTCAATTCCATGTATTTCGCCCTTGATCTTCATCTATTTCCTCCTTGTTTTTGTCACTCTTGGTTGTTGGGGTGTTGGGGTCAAATAGTACTTATCCAAAAATGGTTTGTGAATCTATAAAATCATTGCTAATGCATTATCCCAACTAGATCTAACAAATTCCAAAACTTAAAGTTTTATTTCTAGCTGAGCAGCTAGATCAACCGAACTATCTGAAATTGAGAGATGAGGATCTCTTTGTACTAAATCCTTTTTTGTTGTCAATTCTCTTTGCATGAACTCCAAATGAGGTATCAACATTGTTTGAATATAAATTAATTTAGCCATTATTTTACCATCATTAGCTATTAGCTTGGCTAATCTCCCTTGGGCATGAGTCAACCTGGTATAATGAATGGAGCTTGAACTTGTGTCCATGCTCAATGAATGTCTTGTTAACTTTAAGTCTAACTAAAGCTTCTCAATAAACTATTGGTTATCCTTTGAAAATAATTCTACATCACAAAGTTGTTTATAAAAATAATGAATGTTTTGTACAACTTCCTCTAAATTGTTTAAAAGATCATAAAGTTCAACCTATTTTACAACAATCTATGTTGAAACTTTCTCAAGAATCTTGGTCTCAAAATTCATTTTAGACCACTTCATCAACTTCTCATTAACTTCTATATCATCATTGTTGACCTTTTTAACAATGTGAACCAACTGGTCTAAAATGGGTGTGTGCTCATTAATATCTTGTAGATCAAATGCATCAACAAAAATATATTTGATCTCATATAATACCTTCTTTTGTTGATGTTCTCTTCTCAATTCCTCTTGTTTACTCTTACTTTTCAGTAAATCTTGCAAAATCTACATGTGCTCATATGTCAGGTTGTCAGTGTCCCATTTTGGAATCACTATAACCTCATCTAATGTCACTTGTGTACTAGGAGACTTGTCCTTCTTTGGAAACTTTTTCTTCTTTGCCTCTAGTGTGTTGATACTCGACAAGGTGAGTTGTGATGATGATACATCAATACTCATTCTCTGCTCTTCTTGCACTTTAATAGTGTCAACACCGACTGAAATGGACTCCTTCTAAGTAGTAATCACCTATTGTTCAGGTATATCAACTTTATTAGTTTCAGTGAGTGTAGGAGGTGCTACACTTGATAGTTGCACTAGTTCTTTAATAGCCTTTTGTTCCTTTGGCTCCTGACTCTCCTCAGTTCCTGTTGGCATAGCCTCCTTCGTTCCCTCAACATGAGGTCATGAGACATCTATTACAAACTTATCTTCTTGAGATTTCATGCTCACATCTCCTTCTTCTGCATTTATTTCAAGGTTGGCCTCGGGAGGTGGTTGTATAATAGTTATTATCAGCTTACCATGTTCCTCAGCACTTACACCTTGTGTATCCTTCACCTCAACTATGATTGTTGGTGCACCATCAACCTTTGGATAATCATGAACTTGGATCAAAGCTATATTGGTGCGTGTATTTGAAGTTTCCTCTATAAATATTTGACTTTTAATCTCTTCCTCAGTTAAGTCATTAACATTTAGTTGTGTGTCCTCAGGTACATCCTCAATGGTGACAACATCTTGTTGCTCACTCTCCTCTACCTTCTTCCTTATTTCCTCCCCAAGGTTTTTAATAGGGAGGTCTTTTGCTAACTAGTCCTATTCCTCTTAGGACTTACTCTAGGCCTTCTCTTGACCTATTCTAGAGTTCCCTTAGACCCTATTCACTGAGGGATTCTTGGCAATCTCCTCCTCTCCACTAGACCTCACTACCAAGAAGTATTTCTCTTCCTTGTCTTTAATCCCCTTCACACATGAACTCAACCATGGAATTCATCCTCTCACCCAAAGTTTCAAGTATGATAGAAGGCTCTTTTTATGTTTGTTTGGACTATATTTGAGGTGTTCCACCATTCATCTTCTTTACCCCACAAGTCGATCTCCAAAAACTAGACCTAAAGCCTATTAGGTCCTTGTAGGTCTCCCAACTCACCTTTTAGGGTATAACTCCACAACTTCCCAAACAAGTTACCAAAAAAATCACATATTCTGACACCCTTTTTTAATTTCTCATGGATTATCAACTCCTTGGGTCCTCAATTCATCTGTACATCACCTTCCTACAATCAAGCCTAGTTTTTAGGCCTAATTAGGTCTCACTGGTTTTCACTGAGGGTTTTATGTTCACACCTCTTGCTGGATTGGTCAAAGGCTCTTCTTCTTAGGATTGAGTCTTTGATCACTAAACATCACTATTCTGCAACTGGATTTTCTTCTTCAATCGTCAAGCCTTCTCTCATTTGTTGGATCAATGTTAAGCTCACTAACCGGGCATGCTCTGGCTCACCTAGGGCTTGACCACAAAATTATTTCCACTACAAACCTGGTCATACAAATACATATTTACTAGATATATACAATTCTGTAACATATTCCAGAAGGTTGTATAGTTCCTTCCATGGGAATTCATGTTAGAGCCATTTTATTGGCCTCTACTCTAAATACATCAGCAAACTGGTCACAGAGGAGGATATTATTCACACAAAAAAAAGAAACCTAACTAACCAAACTAAAGCACAAAACAACTTAAGAAACCATAAAGAACAACTACATGCAAATTAAATGCTTTGGTCTAATCCATTTGTGAAGGATAGTCGAGCTTCTATTCTTTATCACGTTGACACAGTCACACCAGTCTATTACAAAATGAAAACTAAACTATTTTATGAGATCCAACCCTATGTTTTTGTCAGAAAATGTCATATATAGGTTCAGAAAACCAATCTAGGTTGGTTAGAAACCCCTAACTACCCCTGGCTCTCGGACAACCACTTTGACAAAATGTTGTCATGACAACTTTGCAAAATTACAAAGTTGTCATTGACAACTTTTACATCTTTTATGAAAACTTTTACTAAGTCATCCCAATAGGTCTCAAATGAACTCTAAGGCTAAATTATGACTCCTGGGACCTTTACTTCACTCATTTCTCCATTTTCCATAGTCAACCCAATGCTTTGACTATCTGGCATTTACAAATGGCATACAAGCCAAACTCCTTAGGTCCACTCAAACCTAGTAAAGCCTTAACTAAGACTATTAGTAACCATCCTAAACATCTTGGATCTCTACACACACACACCCTAGGGACTAAACTAAGTCATTATTGGATAGTGACTTAGCTAAGGTCACTACAAGCCAAAACTAGGAGTTAGGTTGGCCAAGAACCTAGGTGTTCCTGCACCATACTCCCCCTACAAAAAGAAGCTAAGTGTCATTAGGAGACAAGAGTGCCAAATAAATTCCTAGCTTCTTGAAACTATTATCTTCAATCCATTGATCCTCTGATTCAGGTAGAGACTTCCACTTCACAAGGTGCTCTATGTAGACCCCATGCCTAGTTTGTTTCTTCATCCTTGAGTCTAGTATCCTCTCATCTTGAGGCTTCACTTGAACTGGTATTTTGAGGTCTTTGACATTAGCATGGATATATGGACTATGTTCTTCTTCCTGCACATCATGTCCTATGTATCTAACCAAATCTTGGACATTGAAAACAAGAGATATAGACAGGTCACTAGGCGGGCCTATTTGGTATGCATTTGAGTCATACTTGGCTAGAACCTTACATGGTCCAACTCTCCTCATTTGGAGCTTTTTGGTTATTCCCTTTTGAAGCCTTGCCTTGTTGAGGTGTGCCATCACCCAATCACCTACCTCAAACTACAAATCATTTCTCCTTTCATCAAATCTAGCCTTCACTTTTTGATTGGCCTCTACTAATTTCCTCCTTACCTGTTCATGTACCTCTTGCATAGATTGAGAAAAGTCATCAACATGACCACTCACTCCCCCTTTATTACCAAGCTCTTTGAGTTCACACACACCTCTTGGGTGCATGCCATACACCACTTAAAATGGGCTCTTGCCGATAGACTTGTTTATGTTGTCATTGTAAGAAAATTCAGCTTGTGGTAAACCTAGTCCCACACTTGTACATATTCCTTTGTAAGACATCTTAAGAGGTTTTCCAACACTCTATTTATCACCTCTATTTGGCCATCCATTTCAGGATGATAGGCTGACCCAAATGCAAGGTTGGTTCCTAGTCTCTTTTAAAAAGTCTTTCAAAAGTGTCCCATAAACTTGACATCCCTATCTAACACAATACTGATTGGTAGGCCATGACTTTTAGGAATAACAATCCACAATACAACTAAGAGCGGGGGTGAATTAGCTGTATGATGGATTATTAAACTTTAAACTTTAAGTAGCAGCAATATCATATCCAATGAACACAATGAATGCCAACACAATAACACTATATTTTGGTGTCGGGGAAACCCTATTAAAGGTAAAAAACCCCGGTGGGAATTAGCACCCACAAATGATGTACTGAGAGTATAGTTATCCTTGTTAGAAGATATATTCATGTTAGGAGCTTATTGAAACATTGCACTGCATAGTCCTTGTTAGAGGACAGACCCTATTAGGAGTCAAGAAGAAAAGGGAGGGCTCATTGCCCAAGGGTCATTGCCCAAAGAAGGTTAAGTCCACCTTCAGAACTCACTATTCACAACACAAGTGTATATGAAGAAATACATAATATTTTTGAACTATTCAGAAAAAAGTATCTTTGCTTGATTAGTTCCAATGAAGTCCACCAACAAACCTCTACTCTACATACAACAGACACAAGCTCACAGATTTCACAACCTCTCTATATCATCTTCTTCTCATCCATATATTTTTCAAAGAAAAGACCTTTCATTTATACCTTATTACAATTCTCATGAACAGGTCATCCCATAAGGCTTTCCTACTTACAAAAAATTACATAAACCCTTGATAAGATACACACAGTATCTAGAACAAGTATACAATTATTACATTACAACAATTAAGGACTGACATCCTTAATTCAAGTTTTCCATCCATCATACATGCTACATCTCTGTAGTCAACTTCCAAATATACGACCTCCAGAACACACACCACAGCTGACATCATCTTGCCTTTTGTACCTTGCATAGTTCATAGACTAACTCTACCATCCACAAAACACAAAGACTAACTCTGTCATTTCTCACTATCACAGTCAGTCACCATTCTTCACCAAAACATTTGTAACTCATCCAATATGAAATATTACATGATGAGATCTTGCATATAAGATCACAACACCCTCCTAAACTCTCATCTATCTTCGCAGCATCTAAAACATTTGTATAGTGTTCATACAATGTGATAACCAACATGTTTTCCTCACAAAAACATATGCTGACATCATTGACAAAACATAGATGACAACAGTATGAGTTCCCATTCAGTAATGTAGTGATTAAACATATTAAATGTCTCAATCATCTTCATATGCATTAGCAATATCCAACAATCTCCCCCTTTGGCATTGATGTCAACATATGGGAAAATCCATCATCCCAAAGTTATATCAATCCAAAGTTCTGCAACCAAACAATATCCCCATACAGTAGGGATTTTCTCATAGCAACACTCCCCTTTTCCAACAATGGAAAAGGGTGTCATGAGTCATCAAATGCTTTCCAACATCTTTCTTCCATGATCACTCCCCTTGAGGAGTAGATCCCTACATCCAGTCCATGTTACAAGTAGTAGTTATCGTTGCACCAAAAGATCGACCTGTTAATGCTTGATACAACCACTAGAAGTATAGAAGACACATGAGGTAGTTAAACTATGTCATGAATCTCAAGGGGAGCACTGACCATTTTTCCAACAATCTCCCCCCAATGTTATCTGAGGGGATTCGAACCTGTGACCAAGCTCTGATACCACTTGTTACAAGTAGTAGTTGTCGTTACACCAAAAGATCAACATGTTAATGCATGATACAACCACTAGACTTATAGAAGACACAGGAGGTGGTTAAACCATGTCATGAATCCCGAGGGGAGTGCTAACCATTTTTCCAATAGTACAGATTATGATAAGGCTCTGAAAACTTTTGGACTGATGCATCTTTGCATCATTTAATTCTGACTAGGAGGGGTCTAAACCCCCAGCATACCTCTGAGATATTCAAAGGTATCTTTTGGTAGTGGCTTTGTGAATATGTCTGCAATCTTCTCTTTTGTACTAATATATTCTAATTTTATTTCCTTCTCTGCCACCTTGTCTCTCAAGAAGTGATATTTGATAGAAATATGTTTAGTCTTAGAGTCCATCACCAATTTCTTTGACATATTCACTGTATTGGTATTATCACAATGGATAACCACAGGCTCATCAAAATTTATTCCAATGTCTATCAGCATTTGTTTCATCCAAATAATTTGAGTGCAATTTATGGCAGCAGCAACATACTCTAATTCAAAAGTAGATTATGCTATACAATCTTGTTTCTTACTTACCCAAGAAACCAACTTTTTCCCAAGGAAAAATGCACCACCACTAGTACTCTTTTTGTCTTCAATATTTCCTACCCAATCAACATCAGTATAAGCATGAAGTTCAAAGCTATCATTTCTGTCATACCATAAGCCATAGTCTATGGTTCCTTTCAGATATCTCAATATCCTTTTCATGGCAACTAGGTGTGTTTCTTTGGGTTTTGCCTGACATCTAGCCATAATTCCAATAGCATTAGAAATATCTGGTCTGGTGTGGGTCAAATATTGTAATCCTCCAACCATTGATATGTAGAAGGTCTGAAAACATACTTTGATTCATCATCAATTGTTAGCTTATTACCAGTTACCATGGGTGTTCCTACTAGTTTACAGTCTTCCATTCCAAACTTCTTTAGCATTTCTTTGAGATACTTAGTCTAAGAAATAAAGATACCATTCTCATTTTGAGTTATTTGCAATCCAAGAAAGAATTTCATTTCACCTATCATGGACATCTCAAATTCACTTTCCATTTCCTTAGAAAATTTATTACATAGATCATCATTACCTCCAAAGATAATATCATCAACAAAGAGTATGAAATACCTTTCACCATAGTATGATTTTGTCCTTGTAGGTCCACATAGGTCTGTGTGTACCAGCTCCAACTTCTCTCCTGATGTATATGCTTTGCTTTTGTAATTGCTTCTAGTATGTTTTCCCATGACACACTCTCTACAAATAGTGTCAGATGGTTTCACAATCTTCGGTAGATCTCTTACTGCATTAGTCATACTTGCCTTTACAATGTTCCCATTCCTCAGCATACTCACCAAGCTCTTATTTTAGGTCTTCATTGTTGGTGCTTGGAAGTGCGGACAATTTCTTATGTGCAGATGCCTTAAATGTAGATTCAACTTTAGGTATAGCCTCTCCTAATTCTGCAGCTTCAAAAGTAGTTAGCTTTGCAATCAGCATTTCTCTTCTAAAGTTCGGAGTCAGAGGTATAGTTTCTTGAATAGACATGGCCTTGAACTTGTAAGAAGGTGTTAATGATCTGAGGATCTTCGCAATAATTTATTCTTCATCATAAGTACCTCCAAAGTTTTTGATTACAACTACAGCTTCTGTAACCCTTTGGACATAAGCTCTAATGATTTCATCCTCATTCATTTGTAGCTTCTCCATCTTTGTCTTCCAGTTTTGTAACTTTGCTTGTTTTCTATACTTGTCTCCCTCATATAGTGCTTCTAATCTTTCCCAAATTTGGTATGCCGAATCCAAGTCTTTAACTTTAGTAAACTCTCCTTCAAAGAGTGCGTTGATCAATGCTTCTCTTGCAATCATGTTAAGTGAAAATATCTTCTTTTCATCCTCAGTAGCAGTTATCAATTCATCTTTAGTCTTTATAGCTATCTTGTTCCTTGTAATCAACCAATAGGTGAGTTCACATTTTGTTCTTCCAACTATCAAATAGGTGAGTTTGCATTTTGTTCTTCCAACTATCAAATTTTTAAGGATCAAATTTTGGACTATCCTTCCTATAGTATGCCATCTCTAGAATGACCTTAAGTTGTTAAGATTTCTCTCTAAGGACCACTTACTTTGATACCAATTGTTAGGAATAACAGTCCACAATACAACTGAGAGGGGGGGTGAATTAGTTGAATGAAACATTATTAAACTTTAAACTTTAAGTAGCAGCAATATTAGATCCAATGAACACAATGAATGCCAACACAATAACACAATATATTGGTGTCGGGGAAACCCTATTAAAGGTAAAAACCCCGGTGGTAATTAGCACCCACAAATGATGTACTAAGAGTATAGTTATCCTTTTTAGAAGATATATCCATGTTAGGAGCTTATTGAAACATTATAGTACATATTCCTTGTTAGAGGATAGACCCTGTTAGGAGTCAAGAAGAAAAGGGAGGGCTCACTCCCAAGGCTCACTTCCCAAAGAAGGTTAAGTCCACCTTCAGAACTCATTGTTTGCAACACATGTGTATATGAAGAAATACACAATCTTTTTGAACTGTTTGGCAGCAACTATCTTTGCTTGATCAGTTCCAATGAAGTCCACCAACAAACCTCTACTCTACATACAGCAGACACAAGCTCGCAGCTTTCACAAAATCTCTATATCATCTTCTTCTCATCCATATCTTTTCCAAAGAAAATACCTTTCATTTATACCTTATTACAATTCTCATGAACAGGTTGGCCCATAAGGCTTTCCTAATTACAAACAATTACATAAACCCTTGCTAAGATACACACGGTATCTAGAACAAGCATACAATGATTACATTACAAAAATTAACGACCGACATCCTTAATTTAAGCTTACCATCCATCATACATGCTACATCTTTGTAGTCAATTTCCAAATAGATCACCTCCAAAACACATGCCACAACTAACATCATCCTGCCTTCGGTACCTTGCGCAATTCATAGAACATCCTTCACTACTATGTCTTTCACCTCCTATGTTCACATACACTGATTCCATATCGCATGTAAGCTATACACAAAACATAGAGACTAACTCTGTCATTTATCATTGTCACAGTCAATGACCAGTCTTCACCAAAAAATTTGTAACTCATCCAATATGAAACATTACATGATGCAATCTTGGATATAAGATCACAACACCCTCCTGAACTCTCATCTATCTTCACAGCATCTGAAAAATCCATATAGTGTTTGTACACTATGATAACCAGCCTGTTTTCCTCACATAAATATATGTTGACATCAGTGACAAAACATAGAAGAAAATAGTATGAGTGCCCATTCAGTAACGTAGTGATTAAACATATTAAATGTCTCAATCACCTTCCTATGCATTAGCAATATCTAACAATCTCTTGCTTTGGCATTGATGTCAACATATGGGAAAATCCATCATCCCAAAGTTATATCAATCCAAAGTGCTGCAACCAAACAATCTCCCCATACAGTAGGGATTTTCTCATAGCAACACTCCCCCTTTGACAACAATAGCAAAGGGTGCCATGATTCATCAATTTCTTTCCAACATCTTTCTTCCACAATCACTCCCCCTGAGGAGTAGATCCCTACATCCAGTCCAGATTATCATAAGGCTCTAAAAACCTCTGGACTGATGCATCTCTGCATCATTTAATTCTGACTAGGAGGGGCTTGAACCCCCAGCATACCTCTGAGATATTCAAAGGTATCTTTTTATAGTGGTTTTGTGAAGATGTTTGCAATCTTCTTTGTTGTACTAATATATTCTAATTTTATTTCCTTCTCTACCACCTTGTCTCTCAAGAAGTGATATTTGATAGAAATATGTTTAGTCTTAGAGTGCATCACTGGATTTCTTTGACATATTCATTGTACTGGTATTATCACAATGGATAACCACAAGCTCATCAAAGGTTATTCCAATGTCTATCAGTATTTGTTTCATCCAAAAAAATTGAGTGCAATTTATGGCAGCAGCAACATACTCTGATTTAGTAGTAGATTGTGATATACAATCTTGTTTCTTACTTACCCAAGAAACCAACTTTTTCCCAAGGAAAAATGCACCACCAATAGTACTATTTATATCATCAATATTTCTTGCCCAATCAACATCAGTATAAGCATGAAGTTTAAAGCTATCATTTATGTCATACCATAAGCCATAGTCTATGGTTCCTTTCAGATATCTCAATATCCTTTTCACAGTAGCTAGGTGTGTTTCTTTGGGTTCTGCATGATATCTAGCCATAATTCCAACATCATTAGCAATATCTAGTCTGGTGTGGGTCAGATATTGTAATCCTCCAACCATTGATCTATACAAGGTCTGAAAAACATACTTTTATTCATCATCAATTGTTAGCTTATTACCAGTTACCATGGGTGTTCCTACTGGCTTACAGTCTTCCATTCCAAACTTCTTTAGCATTTCTTTGAGATGCTTAGTCTGACAAATAAAGATACCATTCTCATTCTGAGTTATTTGCAATCCAAGAAAGAATTTCATTTCACCTATCATGGACATCTCAAATTCACTTTCCATTTCCTTAGAAAATTTATTACATAGATCATCATTACCTCCAAAGATAATATCATCAACAAAGAGTATGAAATACCTTTCACCATAGCATGATTTTGTCCTTGTAGGTCCACATAGGTCTGTGTGTACCATCTCCAACTTATCTCTTTATGTATATGCTTTGCTTTTGTAACTGCTTCTAGTTTATTTTCCCATGACACACTCTCTACAAATAGTGTTAGATGGTTTCACAATATTCGGCAGATCTCTTACTGCATTAGTCATACTTGCCTTTACAATGTTATCAAAATTAACATGACAAAATATCCTATGCCATAACCAACTATCATCAACCTTCACAACAAAACAAGAGGCTCCAAATGTATTTAATTCAAATACATTACCTCAGGATTTAGTACCAGTTGCAATCAGCTTACCTTCCTTACCTCTGATAAAATATTTACCATTAACAAAACTTAATTGAAACTCTTTATCCATTAACTGTCCAAAACTCAACAAGTTATGTTTCAATCCTTCAACAAGCAGTACATTATTTGTAGTAGTTTTTCCACCCAGATTAATAGATCCTACTCCTATGATAGATTTAGGAAGATTGTCTCCAAACCTCACAACACCACCATCATACTTTACTAATTTAACAAAAAAAATTATCTCTAGTCATATGATGAGAACAACCACTATCTATTATCCATTCAGTTTTCTTGTCAACATGAGATACTAAAGCTTTTTCCTCATGCACTGGCTCATCTCTAATAGCAACAAATCCGATCTCTTCATAATCTAAATCATCATCATCAAAAATGCCTTCACTATCATAATAAGATTCTTTGTCCATTTTAATCTTGGAAAAATTAGGTTTGTACTTAGGAACTCTTGTAGGACATCTAGATGCAAAATTACCTACCTTATTGCATGAAAAACATTTCAAGGGTAATTTGCCTTCAAATTTTCCCTTACCTCTCTTTTATCTTCTAGCAATCAGTGCAACAAGTTCATCCATCTTTCTTTCTTCTACCATTATTTGTTCCCATTCCTCAGCATACTCACCAAGCTCTTCTTTTAGGTCTTCATTGCTGGTGCTCGGAAGTGCAGACAATTTCTTGTGTGCAGATGCCTTAAATGCATATTCAACTTTAGGTACAACCTCTCCTAATTATGCAGCTTCAAAAGTAGTTAGCTTTGCAATCAACATCTCTCTGCTAAAGTTCAGAGTCAGAGGTATCGATTCTTGAATAGACATAGCCTTGAACTTGTAAGCAGGTGTTAATGATCTGAGGATCTTCACAAGAACTTCTTCTTCATCATAAGTGCCTCCATATTTTTTGATTCCAACTACAGCTTCTGTAACCCTTTGGACATAAGACCTAATGCTTTCATCCTCATTCATTTGTATATTCTCCATCTTTGTCTTCCAATTTTGTAACTTCGCTTGTTTGGTATACTTGTCTCCCTCATATAGTGCTTCTAATCTTTCCCAAATTTGGTATGCTGAATCCAGGTCTTTAACTTCAATAAACTCTCCTTCAGAGAGTGCGTTGATCAATGCTTCTCTTGCAATCATGTTAAGTGAAAATATATTCTTTTCATCCTATGTAGCAGTTGTCAATTCATCTTCGGTATTTATATCTATCTTGTTCCTTGTAATCAACCAATAGTCAATCCAAAAAAAAATAGGTGAGTTTTCATTTTGTTCTTCCAACTGTCAAAGTTTTCAGGATCAAATTTCGGACTACCCTTCCTATAGTATTCCATCTCCAGAATCACCTCAAGTTGTTAAGCTTTCTCTCAAAGGACCACTTGCTCTGATACCAATTGTTAGGAATAACAGTCTACAATACAACTGAGAGGGGGGGTGAATCATTTGTATGATAGATTATTAAACTTTAACCTTTAAGTAGCAGCAATATCAAATCCAATCAACATAATAAATCCCAACACAATAACATAATATTTTGGTGTCGAGGAAACCCTATTAAAGGTAAAAATTTGGGTGGGAATTAGCACCCAAAAATGATGTACTAAGAGTACAGTTATCCTTGTTAGAAGATATAGCCCTATTAGGAGCTTATTGAAACATTACAATACATAGTCCTTATTAGAGGACAGACCATGTTAGGAGTCAAGAAGAAAAGGGAGGGCTCACTGCCCAAAGAAGGTTAAGTCCACCTTCAGAACTCACTGTTCACAACACAAGTGTATATGAAGAAATACACAATCTTTTTGAACTATTCAGCAACAACTATCTTTGTGTGATCAGTTCCAATGAAGTCCACCAACAAACCTCTTCTCTACATACAACAGACACAAGCTCGCAGCTTTCACAACCTCTCTATATCATCTTCTTCTCAACCATATCTTTTCCAAAGAAAATACCTTTCATTTATACCTTATTACAATTCTCATGAACAGGTTGGCCCATAAGGCTTTCCTAATTACAAACAATTACATAAACCCTTGCTAAGATAAACACAGTATCTAGAACAAGTATACAATGATTACATTACAACAATTAAGGACCGACATCCTTAATTCAAGTTCACCATCCATCATACACGCTACATCTTTGTAGTCAGCTTCCAAATAGATCACCTCCAAAACACACTCCATAGCTGACATCATCCTACCTTCCATACCTTGCGTAGTTCATAGAACATTCTTCAATACTCTATCTTTCATCTCTTAAGTTCACATACATTGATTCCATATCGCATGTAAGCTATACACAAAACACAAAGACTAACTCTGTCATTTATCACTGTCACAGTCAGTGACCAGTCTTCACCAAAATATTTGTAACTCATCCAATATGAAACATTACATGATGCGATCTTGGATATAAGATCAAAACACCCTCCCGAACTCTCATCTATCTTTGCAACATCTAAAACATCCATACAGTGTTTGTACACTATGATAACTAGCTTGTTTTCCTCACAAAAACATATGTTGACATCAATGACAAAACATAGATGACAACAATATGAGTGTCCATTTAGTAATGTAGTGATTAAACATATTAAATGTCTCAATCACCTTCATATGCATTAGCATTATCCAACAATGAATCCTTACCACTTCCTTGAAGAATATATGTGCTATATAGTTGGCATCATGTGTGGTCTTACATGGTATGAAATGGCTCATTTTACTACACCTATCAGCCACCACATAGACAGTATCAAAACTAGTAGTAGTCTTAGGAAAGCCTACTATAAAATCCATACTTAGACACTCCCATGGCCTCTTAGGGATTGGTAAAGGCTGATATAAACCTGCATTGGTAGATGTTCCTTTAGCTTTTTGGAAAACAATACATTTCTCTACATACCTCCTAACATCTCTTGGCATTTTTGGCCAATAGTAAAACCTTTGCACTAGGTCCAATTTTGTATTCAAGAAAAAGTGTCCACTAAGGCCCCCATTGTTCTTTTCATGTATAAGGTTCTCTCTCATTGAACCTTTGGGTACACATAACTGATTACCCTTAAATAGAAAAACATTCTGCAATGTGTAGTCAACAAACTCACTATGAAAGTGATTCTCAAAGTCATTACATACCTTATATTCCTTGGAGAAGTCCTCATCCTCCTTGTAAAGTTCTTTAAATCCTTCTACACCAATACTTTGAAGATGGATTTTTTGGACAGTCAGCAACCTTTGTCTTAATGCATTAGCTACCTTATTGTTAAGACCCTTCTTATGTTTAATGGTAAAGGTATAGGCTTGGAGAAACTCCATCCACTTGATGTGCCTATGACTTAGCTTGTCTTGAGTGTTGATGTAGTTTAATTCTTGATTATCTATATAGACTAAAAACTCCTTAGGCAATAGGTAGTACCTCCACTTCTTAAGTGCTTGGATCAATGCATAGAGCTCCAAAGCATATGAGGAATACCTTGATTTAGCCTCATTCAATATCTCACTAAAAAATACAACCGGTCTTCCTTCTTGGTTCAAGACTACTCCCACTACTATGTTGATTGCATCACATTCAACTATAAATAGCTTGTCAAAGCTTGGTAGTACTAGGATAGGCTGAGTTTCCACTCTTTTCTTTAGTTTTTCAAACCCTTCTTTAGTTTCTTTGGTCCACACAAACTTGGTCTTAGCTCCTCATTTGATAGTATTGAGCATGGGTGCACATATCTCACTAAATCCTCTTATTAACTTCCTATAGAACTAAGCTAATCCATGGAAGCTCCTCACTTATGTCCCTATTTTAGGATTGGGCCAACTTAGTATGGCTTCCACTTTACTTGGATCCATCTTAAGGTCACCTTGAGACACCACAAAGCCTAGGTAGACTAGTTCTTGTTTGAGGAATTCACTCTTCTCTAGATTGATGACTAGCTTCTCCTCATGTAACCTTCTTAGGAAAACCTCTAGGTGTTGCATGTGTTCCTCCTTGGTATTACTAAAGATGAGAATGTCATCTAGGTACACCACAATAAACCTACCTATGTAATCCTTTAGGACCTCATTCATTAATCTCATGAATGTACTAGGTGCATTGGTAAGCCCAAAGGGCATGACTAACCATTCATAAATACCCTCATTGGTTTTGAAGGATGACTTCCACTCATCCCCTTCATTCATCCTAATTTGGTGATACCCACTTTTAAGGTCAATTTTGGTGAAGTATTGAGACCCCCCAAGACAATCGATAAGGTCTTCTATTCTAGGGATAGGAAACCTATATCTAATGGTTATCCTATTTATTTCCCTAGAATAAGTACATAATATCCACTTACCTCCTTTCTTTGGTGCCAAAACTACTTGGATAGCACATGGGCTAATTGTCTTTCTTATCAACCCTTGATCAAGAAGTTCTTGAATCTACCTTGCAATTTCTTTGTTCTGGTTTGGGGTCACTTTATATGTTTCTTTGTTAAGAAAAGATTCTCCAAGTACAAATTCAATTTGATGACTAATTTCTCTTTGAGGAAGAAGAGTAGTTGGTGTCCCATCACTTATTATGTCTTTAAACTGATCCAAAAGTAGCTGCATTTCTTTTGGCAATGTAAGGTGTAGTACCTTGGTCTCCTCCCTGGATTTTAGTACTATGGCTAGTCCAACTCCTTCCTCTTCTTTGAGTTCATCCAAGAACTCCTTCCCACTCATCAAGAGTACATTAGGATCACTTGAACTTGCAGTTCCTTCCTCCACAAGTGACTATATTTTATAAGTCACTCCATCTTTCTTGAAGTTGTAGATATTCTTCTTCCCATGGTAGACTACATCACGGTCATATTGCCATGGCCTTCCTAACAGAAAATGGAAAGCATCCATTGGTAGGATGTCACATAACATCTTGTCTTGATATCCATCTATCATGAACTCCACCCACACTTGTTCATTCACTAGAACATTTTGCCCCTTATTTAATCAAGTCACCTTGTAAGGATGTGTATGAGGTATCCTTTCAAGTTTTAGCTTTTGGATTTCTTCCTCTAAGATTATGTTATTAGTTGAACCTAAATCAATTATAACTTTAAAAAAATTTCCAAGGATCTTGCATTTGATCCTAAAGAGAGCCCTCCTATGCTTAGGTTCCTCCTTGATTGGTTCCTTAAGTAGAACCCTCCTAAACATGAGGTTCTCACCATGTTCTGAGTCTAAACTAACCTCGGGCAACTTCACACTACTCACTTCCTCTTGTGCATAAGCTATCTTCTTCTCCCCTTGTCAACTAGAAGTTTTATCAGGGTGCCTATAGGTAGGGTGGCCTAGTTGTCCACAATTGTAGCACTTCATGCTTCCAAAGTGTGACCCTCTATTAAAATCACTTGATTTGCCTCTTCCACTTTGGAATCCTCTACCTCTACCATAATTCCCTCTTCCACTTGGATCACTAATTTTCTCCACCAGCTTAGAGTCTCCTTGACTTCTTGGCTCATTAATCCTACCACCATAGCCACCTCTATGTCCTCTAGAGTCTCTCCCTCTACCTCTACCTCTTGGGTTAGAGTCTTTCTTCTTCTTGTTCTTCTCTTCTACCTTAAGTGCTAATTGGAAGCACTTGTGGAAAGTAGTAGGATTCCACAAACTAATCTCTTCTTGGATACTCCACCTTAATCCACCCAAGTATCTAGCAACCCAGATACTCTCCTCTTCTTGAACTTTGGACCTCAAATAGAGTTTCTGAAAATCCTCAGTGTAAAAGGCCACATCCATCTCCTTTTGTCTGATATTTTGCCTCTTCTTATGCATTTGGATCGCATGATCCTCTGGCAAGTAATTATCCTTGATCTTTGTGACCATAGCTCTCCAATTTTCTATGGGTCTTTTCCCCTCTCTTTCCTTCTCTTCTTGAAGGAACTTCCACCATGTTAGGGTTAGTCCCATTAGCCTTGATTTGGCCACCTTCACCCTTTGTGCCTCTAAGACACCTTCACACTCAAAGTGATTCTCAATCCCTTCAATCCGCTCCATAACTAGCTCTGAATCCATCTTGCCCATGAACAGGGGTATCCCCTCAAGTGCTTTGCCTCCCAATGCCTTGATGGCTTTTAGGAAAGTTTCCTCTTGTATAGGTGGGTCTGGTTTAGGGATGTAATCTTCATTAGCTATTTCTTTACCTTTGTCATCTTCAACTGCCATCTTCTCCTTCATTTTATCAGTGGCCTCTGTCACTGCAACAAGCTTATCTTTCAAAGTTTCAATAGTCTCCTCTAAGATCCTATTTCTTTCTTTTTGTTCAACTACTTCTCTATCCAATTCAGCAGTGGTCACCATAGTGTTATCCCCAATGGATTCACTTCTTTCTGACATACACTTTCCACTTCCCAAGCCTTTCAATGGCTTTGATACCAATTTGATAGGGAGGTCTTTTGCTAACTAGTCCTATTCCTCTTAGGACTTACTCTAGGCCTTCTCTTGACCTATTCTAGAGTTCCCTTAGACCCTATTCACTGATGGATTCTTGACAATCTCCTCCTCTCCACTAAACCTCACTACCAAGAAGTATTGCTCTTCCTTGTCTTTAATCCCCTTTACATGAACTCAACCATGGAATTCATCCTCTCACCCAATGTTTCAAGTATGATAAAAGTCTCTTTTTATGTTTTTTTTTATTATATTTGAGGTGTTCCACCATTCATCTTCCTTACCCCACAAGTCAATCTCCAAAAACTAGACCCAAAGCCTATTAGGTCCTTGTAGGTCTCCCAACTCACCTTTCAGGGTATAACTCCACAACTTCCCAAATAATTTTCCAAAAAAATCACATATTTTGCACCCTTTTTGAAGTTATCATGCATTCTCAACTCCTTGGGTCCTCAAGTCATCCGTACAGTACCTTCCTACAATCAAACCTAGTTTTTAGGCCTAATTAGATCTCACTGGTTTTCAGTGAGGGTTTGATGTTCACACCTCTTGCTAGATTGGTCAAAGGCTCTCCTTCTTAGGATTGATTCTTTGATCACTAAACATGACTATTCTTCAATTGGATTGTCTTCTTCAATCCCCGAGCCTTCTCTCATTTGTTGTATCAATGTCAAGCTCACTAACCGGGCATGCTTTGGCTCACCTAGGACTTGACCACAAAATTATTTCCACTGCAAACCTAGTTATACAAATACATATTTACAAGGTATATACAATTCCCTAACATATTCTAGAAGGTCGTACAATTCCTTCCATGGGAATTCATGTTAGAGCCATTTTATTGGCCTCTACTCTAAATACACCAACAAACTGGTCACATAGGAGGATTTTATTCACACTAAAAAAAGAAAACTAACTAACCAAAAAAATTAGAAAAAAAAATTAAGAAATCATAAACACAACTACATGCAAAGAAAATGCTTTGGTCTAATCCATTTGTGAAGGATAGTCGAGCTTCTATTCTCGGTCACGTTGACACAGTCACACCAATCTATTACAAAATGATATCTAAACTATTTTCTGAGATCCAACACTATGTTTTGGTCGGAAAATGTCATATATAGGTTCAAAAAACTGAGATAGGTTGGTTAGAAACCCCTAACTACCTCTGGCTCTCGAATAGCCACTTTGACAAAATGTTGTCATGACAACTTTGCAAAATGTAAAAGTTGTCATTGACAACTTTTACATCTTTTATGAAAACTTTTACTAAGTCATCCCAATAGGTCTCAAATGACCTCTAAGACCAAATTATGACTCCTAGGACCTTTACTTCATTCATTTCTCCATTTCCCATAGTCAAACCAATGCTTTGACTAACTGGCATTTACAAATGTCATACAAGCCAAACTACTTAGGTCCACTCAAACCTAGTAAAGCCTTAACTAAGACTATTAGTAACCATCCTAAACATCTTGGATCTCTACACACACACACTAGGGACTAAACTAAGTCCTTATTGGACAATGACTTGGCTAAGGTCACTATAATCCAAAACTAGGAGTTAGGTTGGCCAAGAACCTAGGTGCTCATGCACCATTTTATGGGCTCATCAATGTCTTATGTATTATCAAGCTATATTTGTCCAAGTGTGCATTCAACCTTGTTTGCACCCTTGTCAGGCATCATCCCAAAAATCATCTTCTAGATCAACGTACTTTGTTGAACAACCTTTTCAATGTTCTTCTTCAATATAGAATATGCTATGAGTTTAGGGACAAATCTATTCCTATATTGTTCCATGAATTCTTTTCTTTTCTTTTGAGTCAATTCAGGCATTAATTGGGCTAAAGTACCTTCTCTTATTTGTCTTCCAGTCATAATGGCATACTACCATCTCTCATCAATTTTATTGAATAGTTCATCAGGTATAAAATTCCCAATTTGCAATGGTGTCATCTTAAAAGTTTCCAAAATTTCTATCATGGCATCCTCTATCTTTACCTTATCATTATTATTCAACTTGTCATATTTAATAAATTTGAATACGGCCAAACTTGCAGTACTCTTAATGTTTTCGTATATTTCATCCACATTGGTTGGATGCTTATGCATGGCCACCTTAAATTAGTTGATATCATATGTGTATGTCTTCTCCTCATATTCATCATCCTTTTTCAACACCAATTTTCTTCTCATTCTTCCTAGGGTGGCTTGGGTCAGTCTTAGCTTGTACTTGCTTTCTTTTCCTAGAGCTTTCCCCTTCAGTTTGCTTCACCACAATTTACCTTTTTGGCTCGGATAATGTTACAAATGTAGATTCCCTTTTTCTGGGTCTTTTTCTAGTAGGAGGAGTAGGCTTCTACTTTAAACTCTCCTTTACAATGGGCTTAGCAACTATTATTTCCTTACCCTTATTTTTTGCATCTACTTCTTCATCCTCACTTTCTTCTGAATAACTAGATTGGTGCTCACCATGACCTTGTGTGATCTCTAGTGGTAAATCTTTCTCTTCCCCTTGGCCTAACATCTTCTTAAGATTCTTCACTATCTTCTTTCTTTTCCTTTCCAAGGTTGCAATTTTCAAGCCAATAGTTATCTTGGATTTGGCTTCTTCATACTTCCCAAATATTTTGGCATTCTTGTCAACTTCCTCTACTACTAGTGTTCTAATTGTTGTAGATGTTTCATCAATATTTACCTCATATGGTAATGGCCTCAACCATGCTACCCTCAGTATAACAACTTGTACATAGGTAAAATCAGTATCAACAAGTAAACAAACATCATCATAAAACTTCTCAACTAAAGATACAAGGATTCTCCTCCTCTTCCTCATCTTCTTGAATTCAACAAAGTAACTATCCATTACATTATCAAAATTTTCTCCTAATTGCTTAATGAAATCACTTATCTATTGTGTCATTGGTCGGTCTTGACTCCAGACAACATCTCTGATGGTAGGAAAAGTATTTTGAACATAAAAAAATATACAAACCATCAGGTATCCAAACTTACACATTGATTTTTTTTCCTTCTTGATTGATGATAAATTCTCTACCAATTGATTCAATTTCATCTTGTCAATATAGTATGTATGATCCTTCTTGACTATCTTCCATGCCTAATCAACCGCAATACAAGGGACACTATCCATCCTGCTCGACTGGTAAAATGTGTGTGCTATCACCCTTACTGCAAACTCTATTTTAGGGTCTATGATGGTAGAAATTTTCATACCTCATTTGTTCCATACTGCCATTGTGTTTTCCTGAATCACTTCCTTACTCTGACATCTCATAGTCTTCTTTCCATTGAGAATAGGGTATCCAGTAACTTGGTAAATGATCACCTTGGTTATTTTTACAAACCCATTCTCCAACCATAAATATATGTCATGAACTTGGCTTAAGACTATCTTGATCCATTCAATCTTAAAGTTACGAGGGAAGTGTAAGGCACAAACTAACTCTTTGTTGGCAATATGTTTGTGCTCAGCCTTCAACGCTCCATTTTTGCAAAAAAATGTATATGCCTCCCTTAGCTCATAATCTCCAATCTCACTCACTTTGCACATATAGCATTCCCTTATATCATGGATCATTAAAACTTTTGATGAGGTCAATGACAGGGCACCCGAGAGATCTCCCTTCGCCGCACTCTCTGGTACTTCCCAAAAATTTGGAGGTAGACAAGCATCACTCCTATCTAATTGAACATTCCTTACCTCCTTTCCTTTCTTTTTCACTTCAACAGATGAACGTGTCTCTATTTCTTCAAGTTAGGGTTTTAAATATGAATTCTGAGTAACTCGATAGCAACGGGCCTTTTCAACACTTCACAATACTCGTCGATGGCATGCAGTTGAATCTTCATAGATTTTGCACAAATCTCTCTTTCAATCACCTTTAAATCACTCTATAAATTCTCTAAACACTTGGTGAAGTGAAAATGAATGATAAATTCACTATATAGATTCAAATAGTCAAATTAGGTTTTCAATAAATGCTTTGTACACTAGTGAGTGTAATACAGTTGTCTCGATCCTTTCATAACAGCTCGGTTAACACATTCCCTTATTCCATCACTTGGTCAAAACCATGACAGTCATTATTGACACTTACACACTTAACTCAGTCAATATATCAGCTCGGTCATTATGGGAGCTCGGTGCATACTATGAAACTCAGTCACCATAGACATCAATACTGATGCTTGGGACCAATTGTGCATGTGAACTCTTTTCTCAGTTCTTGCCTCAAATCTATCCTAATGCATCTTGACTTATGTAGATATGGACTTTAACACATCTTATGTTAGGAACTGGTGTTAGATATAGCATTTGAAATACAGTTCCTTACATACCTTCTTTTCTTAGTTAGAAGTAGTTTGATCACCTGATCAATTGGATTGGGTAATCTTAGCTTCATTGGTTCCACTACTACTTGATTCTTCTTTCTTTCTTCATGTATGATTCATCTAGCTCTTTGTCTGATCAATAGTCTTTTCACCTTTGTTTTGTTCATTTCTAGGTATTGGTGCTCTGGTCCTGTAGTCTCTTCTTAAATGACAAATCTTGTGACAACTATAATAGACCAAACTTCCATTCATCCAACTCTTGGATTTACCTCTAAAGTGTGTCCTTATATAATTTTTTGGAATATGACCATATTCACCACAATAATGATAATTGTACCATGTATTGTAATCCCAACTAATTGTGTTACCTTTCCTAGGTGCATTGCCTTGCTTCTTGGATTTCCAATTAGATTTTTCATTGGATCTACAATCTTGTGCTCTATGACTATACTTATGACAATTGTAACAATTTCCTTCAAATCTAGGTGCAGCAGGTGTATTTATAGCCTTTGATCTGCATTCATGTGCCTAATGTCCATGCTTGTTATAATTAAAGGAATATCCATTGAATTTAGGCTTAGGAATGGACTTACCATTCTAGCTTCTATAAATTTTTGTTGTGTGTCGTGGTTTCCCACAATGATAACATGTAGGTTTGTTGTTCTTTGTCTTTTCATTCCTTTGTGCTTCACTCTTTAATGATTCTCCTTCTTCAATAGATGATAGGTTCTCGGTATAGCCTAGTCCAAAGGTGTCATTGGATCTTCTTGGTGATCTCATCAGTCACTCAAAACATCTTACAGCTTCATTAGGTTTTTTCATCCTCTCAATGAGTTCCCTTTCAGATCTTAACTTGTTTCTCAATTAATTGTTCTATTTTCTCAGATTTTTAATTTCCATGTCTTTCCAATTTCACTCTTTATTTGCAAGTAATAGTTGATTTACCATGTCCAACTAATTATTTGTGAGCTTCTACACATTAAATTTCCTTTCATCAAGTCTAGTAGCTATTTGTCTCTTATCTTCTTCTACCATTATCTTGTCTTCCTCAGCTTTCTTTTTTTATTCAATCACTTCACATAGTCTTACTGATTGAATTTATTTTTCTTTCTTTAAACTTGTGACTTCTTCATTTAGTATTTTGTTTCTCTCCAATAGATCTACTATTGTTGCATCACTTTCACTAGAATTTTCATTATCAAATAGACCCTCAATGTCTTCTTCTTGATATTGAGTGTCATTCTGCTAGATTGCCAATTCTTTCCTTTTCTTTAAGGATTTCTTCAATTCATCTCTTATTTTCTCAAGCTGGTGCAATGCAAGTTGGATGTCAATCTTTTGATTCTCTATGATCTTTCCCAACTTATAAGCCTCCATCTCTAAGATCTTAATTCTCAAGTGGTTAGACTTCTTCTAAGAGAACTAAGCTCTGATACCAATTGTTGGAAGTCTATTGGGAAAAAAAGTTGCTGAGAGGTGGGAGAATCAGGATCTATAAAACTTTTACTCTTTTGAAATAGATTCAACATGTATATCATGAATCACATAAATATTAACTACAATGATGTAATAGTTCTAACTGTTAATCACATCCATGAACATGAATGTAAATGATAAACACATAACAATAAAGATTTGGTTACCCAGAAACCCTTCAAGGTAAAACTAGGGTGGGGATGACACCCACAAATCTTCACTACTGCAGCAATAAAGTGTTTCTGTTAAGGCTAAAAAGTTTGATCACTTCTAGGGATCTACCCTATGAGGGGTCTCCCCTACTAAGAGCTTATAGACTCATTCAATCTACCTTGATTAAAGGATTTAAACTTACAATGAAGTAAGAACTCTATTAGGAGATTTACAAAGGTCTATTAGGACCACTCTGTTAAGAGATTTACCCTGATTCACTTGCTAGAATGTATCAGTAGTTGATCCTTCATTTTTCACTTCAAATGTTGATAATGGATCTCCTCTTTCCAACTTTGATCTGATCTCAAATCTGATATAACTATGTTCTATCCTTCACTTCTTTGCTAGGTCGATCTACCTGGTCTTTTCTTTTGATATCCAAAATACAACCTCTTATGCCTACACATTTGATACTACTTATTAGGGTTTTTATGCCTCCTTAAATAGATAACTTATAAAGCTTCTAGATCAAGATCAACAATCTAGATTCATCATTTTTTTATGCTTATGAATTCCTTTTTTCTAATTGGTTACATTGCTTGCATGGGGATTAATTATCTTTATCAAAATGCGTAATTAACTCCTTAAATGTCTAAATGATCATTAAATCATTCATAAAATTTGGCCAAAATGGTTTACCTAAGTGTTTGTGCCATTCTAAACACATATACCAAAACTAGCTTACTTGGCATATGAACTCTTTGGTGCTTAATCAAAACTGTTATCCATATGTTCTCACTCAGCACTAACTGTTCTTTCTAACTCAGCATTCATGTCGCTTGGTAAATTTTGGGGTACTTAGCGACCACTGACTTGCTCGACAGGAACTACTACTCAGTCCATACATGATATTTACACAAGTCAAATACATTGTTCAACCTTAGTAGGATGGCTTAGTCGCTCACAGTGATGACCAACCAACTCTGCCTTAGAAATGAGTAAGTGTTTGACACTAATTGGAAACATGACTTGGAGATCAACACTACCATTAATTCATTAAATAAAATACATCTCACATCCTAACTAATTCCACCCCATCCACCTCATGGCATGCCACCTCACCTCTTGTCACATGAAAATCAATTTTATTAATGATCTAAAAAGGGTATTTTCCATCTCAAATGTGTAGAAATTCCTCTCTAACCACCCAAGATAGATGCCCTATTATGAAACCTCCATGCACCCTCTAGGGACATATGCCCTTACCCAAAACTCTTGGAGACACATGCCAGTCCTCTTATGTCACATGGATTACATTTGTCCCAGGCCATGCAACACATATCACTTTGTGGCTCAATCAAGGACTCCCCTCATCTCATGGAGAAATCTATGAATAGAAATCATTTTGAGAGGAGAGACCCCCACTTTACTACTTCACTTTTGTACCCTTTTGTATTTTTTCATCCATCACGTATTTTCATGCATAGGGTTCCACTACCTTTGGAGTCCTCCATGTGCATTTGTAGTTGTTTATATGGAATCACTCATTGCATTTAGGCATAGCAAAATCTATTGGCAATTTTAGATCACTTTAGCATCATTTAGGATAGTTTCCATTTTATCAATCGTACATCATGTTTATACAGTCTCATCATGGCTCACTTAGTTCATTTTGTGCATTTTTAGACATCTCTCATTCTTTAGGTTTTCATTCGCATATTGATCAATTGCATTATCTGAGAGCCAATTATAAAAGATCAAAATCTAGATCCTTGGAGATAGAGGATCATGAGACACTTTTGCTAAATTCTATTATTCATTTGCATTTATTTTGTGTAGTTTAGCAAGCTAATGTTTCATTATGTGATTAGTTGGATTATTGGATTGATCCCCATTTCACTAACATACAAATAGATATAAAAACTAATTGTTCTTTATCAATTTATGTATAGGACAAAAATACATTACGATAACAAGGTTACTTCTTAGTATCATAGTGAGCATATCAATGCTTAGTTAGCAAAAAGTGTAAACTATTTCCTATTGCATCTTGCAAAAGTTTCATCGCACTTAAAAAGATGGACTGCAAATTGAGTGCTTTGATAACATAACTAGATTTTGTAGATGTTGATAAATGCGAAGTTACACCAACACATACAATATGCACATTGATTATGAATTAAAGAAACAAGGTCTATATAGATTAAATAATTTCAAATACAATGTTGGAGATTTCTTATTCGATTCATTGGAACTTCTATTGTCAAAACGTTACACATCAATTCAATTACGACAAGGAATTATATATTACTTTCCAACTTGTTCTGGAAGGGTTTGTTTGCCTTTGTTTTTCATAAATTTGAAGTGGTTCTATTTTTTTCTAAGTTCTTTAAAATCTTAAATTTATTAATATATTTTTTTTGCAAGGATTTCTTTCTTGTTTTTTAGATGTAAAATTGTGATTGCTTTTTACATTACAAAATGGGGAACTAAGGATTTTAGAATTTCTAAAGTCCTAACGTGTACTATAAAGTTTTTTATTTTGGACATATTTTTAAAATCCAAGAAATGTTATCTATTTGAGTTACTATTGGCAGCGATAAAAAAGAGAAAGGAGAAAAATCAACTTTCAAAATGGAAATTGTAAAAAAAACATTAAGAATCAACTATTGTTGAATTTATTATGCACGAATAAGACTGAATTGAAAGTGTATTTGCATTAACTGAGAATTAATACAATGGGCTCTTTATCCTTCTCTGGTTGTGGGCTTTTGGTTTGACATATTGCAAAGAGTGTGTTGGAGTCTAGAGACATTTTGGCAAGGGTTCGTGCATATTGACATTGGGTCCTGTTTCTTTTTATTGACATCTAAAATTGATGTTCCTTTGCACATTTCAAAAGTGGGAAGCCTAATTTTGTGAAAATGTGTCACTAATATTTTTTTAAAATTTGAAGCTTTGAACAACTCTTTTTGCTTTCTTTTACATTTGTAACTAGGAAAACTCAAAGCATCATATTTTAGGTTGCATGTGAAAGGATTAATTTTAAGAGCTATGTTGATGCAAAAGGGATAACTCCTACCTTCAAACTTCAAATTCAAATAGAAAAACCATAGATTCCAACAAAAATAAAAATAATCTCATTCATTTAATAATTACATTTACAATATATAAAAAATGGCTTTTCTCTCCCTATACTCTATCCCATAATTCAGTCCCTTTACTCTATACTTTTAACTACTCACTTTTTCTGCAGTAAGATCTAGTGGTTACACATTTCACTATCTATAGATCAGCCCCAATATCATCTTCATTTTGGTTGCAACACTTACTATGCAACCTCACACTGTTATTGGGTGATATCTCCCCTCAATGTCTTCATAAATCACATTTAATAATCTGGTAATGGTGCCTTTATGCATTCATCTTCCAATTTCTCTCTAGCTTGATATAGTTGGAATTATATCTTCCTTCATCTAGTCAAGAAACTATTCATCTTCTTCATTTTTCCATCCTCTTCCCTCTAACATGTCCCTTCTTATTCTCCTTTCATAATTTCCTACAAAATCGACATCAATACAAAATATTACACAATATTTACCAGACTCATACTCTACTCTAAGTTAGTAAGGGGGGGGGGGTTTGATTCTCAAAGCTGCCTCTAGGTTAGGCTTCACAAAATTCTTGATTCTCGGCTTGAGGGATATAAGATCCACTCTAAGAAATTGGGCTATCGACATGTCATCTCATAGAGCACTTCCCATAAGAATCTCTTGGAAGCAATAAATTCTATCCAAGCCTACGCATATGCATATGACTAGCATCAATATATATATATTGCCTATGAGATTATAAAAATCTCAAATTTGGAAATGGGACTATGCCAATTTTGAATTGCCATTAATCATAGATTGGCAATGGGGTTATATCAACCTTTAATCGCCATCAATCTCAAATGGGCAACTGGGTTATATCAACCTTGAATTATCCTTAACCTTAAATTAGCAATGGGGTTATACCAAACTCGAATTACCACTACTTTCATGTCTATGTATCTTGGGATGAATATAAGATTCATATGTCTCGCTACTAGAGGGAATATGAATATAAAATTCATTATCATCATTAGAAAACATAATATAAATTCATTATCTATATAGATAATGTCAAAGTAGCATATTCATTAATATAATATTATACATGAATTATAAATGTTAAAAAATATATATGTAACTCAATTATAATCAAGCATTTTATATATATACATACATATATTTCATTTTATTAATTATTACCTTCTATTAAGTTTGACTGTGAAACTTTGTATAATACTCCTTTCTCTTCTTTTTGTTATACCTCAGATATTTCTTTTTTTGTCTTTGCCAATTATTCCCCTCCACCCTCCTATCCTCCTCTTCTATTTATGCGGGTGTGGGGGGTGTATATTAATTAACTTGTGGGTGAGGGGAGTCACACCCTCTCCCCACAGGTGCGAATGTAAGTCGCACCCTTAAGGTTGTGGCTTCAGTCGCAACCGTTAGTGGTTGCGACTGCAGTCGCAGTCCTAAGGGACCCATGACTTCAATCACATCCCTAAGGATTATTATATATTTATATATATATTAGTTTATTATTATATTTAATATATTATATTAGTATATATTATAATATATTAATTTTTAATAATATTATATATCAATATATTAATTATTATATTGTAGTATATTAATTATTAATAATATAATATATTTATATACGTATTAATTGTTAACATATGTATAAATATTAATTATTAATATATATTATGTGTATTTCAACGTATATATTAGTAATATAATAGGTATATTAATATATATATATATATATAACATATATAATTATATAATTATGAATATAAAATTTGTATTATATTTAATGTGTGTTTTTACAATTGTTTGACAAATATATATAATTACTAATGTGTATTAATATATATGTATTGTACGTTCTTATACATTTATATTTGAATATTAGTAAAATTCATTTCCTTGATAACATGATCCAATTTTGTTTATTTTGCATGGTTTCTTCATGGGTCTGATATCAACCCAGGGTTATCACATTCCCTCAAAGCACTTATTAGTATTTCTAACTCCTTTTCTTGGTTGTTCTTTTTCAAGAAAAGAAAAGAATGTAACCTTTTAAATTTGCAAATCATGAGGATGTTGGTAAAAGATCAGGAATTTGGTGTTTGCATATGATTATATACTAGGAGGAAGTCATATTTTTTGCTTGAGATTTTATAAAACCTAACCAAATATTATATTTTGTGCATAGCCGACAATCATTTCTTTGAACATATTTTGTCAGCACTCATCAATTAAGATTCATTTTCTATAATTCCACATCTTACATCTAAAAAATGTCCCTCGATCGATTTACATGGATGGGTGTCCAAACTCTATCTCTAAAGTTCTATTTTCATTCAAGAAAGGAGGATACAGGAACCTACTAATTTATAATGGCTTGAAATTTTTACAAAACCTTTTTCTCCCACCTAAAAACCACTTTCACATGTGTTTATTTTATACTTCTATATATTTTAAACATGTAGGCCTAGGCATTTGCACCTACATCATCTACTGATATAAATTTAGGCATCACAATTATGTTGTGAATGAAACTTTGGCAATATTGAGAGATAAGACAAACCATAAAAACCAAAGACAACAAACAAAAACATTTTTTGTTGATTTTCATTACCCATTTACTCAAGATGCTCATGCATCAGACATGCCAGGTAGGAAAAAAATTATGAGTAGAACTCACAAAATGGATGTAGGTAGTTTAACTACCCTTTCAAGTTGTAAACAACTTGCAACGAACTCCATCATTGATGTAGGAAGAGATGGATTCTTCATCTTCCTCTTCCAACACTTAGTTGGGATGCTTGTAACTCTCCTCCACCAAGTGTGTATCATTCTCCTCTTTTCCCATGTGGATTCACATCCACCATATATCATCCTCCTCTACCAAAATAACTCTCATCTCCTCTTCTCATGGGATCCAACCCATCGAGTCTGACCATCTCCACCAAAATCCTCTTATAGCATCTTTTACTCCTTCCACATGCAACAAGGAAAAATTATGACACCAATCTATAATATGCACTTTCTCTCTTTATCTAATTTCTATGTGTTGATATGCAATATCTACTTGCAATGGATCATCCTTTTTTATCTCTTTCCCCAAAACATAGAAAAATCAATTACCTCGGCTACTGCAACATCCTCTTGCACTACTACAATATCTTCTTCTTGACCTCTCATTGTGATTTCTCTAAATACATCATGTTCTTGATGGACCTTTTCCCTAATCTCTATAATATGAATTTCTTCTTATTCCACTACCTAAATCTATGAGGTACCATCACCTTCTTCACATTATTCTCTTACATCTACCAATTTATAGTCTATTGTGATTGTATCTTCATTCTTATTTACACTAGTGTTGGCTGCTCTAACCACTTTCTCCTTTTGGCTACAACTATTCTTCTTCAATAGGGTTCTCCACATTCCATAGATATCTTCCCAATATCACTCTAGGAATTAAATCAAGATGGGATTTCTCATGACCCATCTCATCCTCTTCTCAGTTGTTGCAATTTCCATCATTCACTTATAGTTTTCTTCACAACTTCAAGATATCAACTGCTCAGGACTTCACACACCTGCAATGATCATTTTGATCTCTCCACAACTGCTTCACACTTTTACTCTTTCCAAGGTTTTTCCCTCTCACCTCTCAATTTTTTAGAACTTCCCACACCTACAAAAATCGTTTTGAACCTCTAAGACAACTCAATTGTTTCACTTGTAGGTTTTGGCATAGACTGCCTCGCATTCGACGCTTTGTATGTGCACTCAAAACCTCTAGCTCTAATATCATTTGATGTAGTAAGGATAACTCCTACCTTCAAACTTTAAGATTTAGATTGAAAAATCATACATTGCAATAAAAACAAAAACTATCTCATTCATTCAATAATTACATTTACAATCTAAAAAAATAGCCTTTCAATGGTATTTATCTCCCTACACTCTCTCCCGCTATTCAGTCACTTTCCTCTACACTTCTTTTTGCTTACTTTCTTTGTAGTAAGATATAATTAGAGGCTATATAACAATTTTTTATATACCATCGAACAATTATCCAAGTGATACTATCACTAGGAACCCCACCACAAGGGGAAAAAACTAGTTAGTCAATATTGTCAATATTTTTATTAATTTTTAGATTCATTTTGATTAGGTCATTCTTAATGTAACAACTACTTTATTATTGGATTTTTTCCATAGTCAAAAGTTAAACATGTTTTTTAATCCTATCTCGTTGACCAAGAACATTCTAGCACATGCTATTCTACTAATCCAAGTCCAAAGTCTCCCTACATCAAAGTGAAAAATCCATTGGATTATATCTTAAGGAAAGACAAGGATCCCATGATTAGGTACATTATAAAAATTGGATTCAAGCTTCCCTCAAACTATAACCTTGAACAAATAGCTAAGGGAACCCACCCAAATCAAGAACCTTATGTTGTTAATTTACCATCCGTTTAAATTCTATGCATTCATCCATACTAATTCTAATCCTAAACCAATGTATCCTCCTTTCATCCATTTTAATCCTTCCTAAATCAAAAATTTATCTACCTATCCATAATAATATCAATTTTGATCCCTCTTCCCCTTTTTTATATAAATCTACGGATCTATGATAACCCTGATCTTAGTCTATCTACTCATTTTTTAATGCATATAGTTTTTAATCGACTTTATGATTGACATCCACCTACACTATGCTAAAATATTAAGTCTACCAAATGATGCACCAATCCATATCAATCATAATTCTAATCCATCCAACCTCATAAGTTATAATCCCTTGATGAACGAACCCCCTAGTCCAAATTACCTATATGTTGGTAATAATCAAGAGGAAACCATAATAGCAAAGGAGGATATTCCATGGATTAACCAAAGAAAAATTCCATATATGTTTGACCAACTCCACATCTGAAAATGAATAGAGGATAAATGTATCTTTTTGCATAAATCTTCCATTACAAACCTTCAAATCCTAGATAAAAACTGATCAAACCTTGATCAAATTAATAACTCCAATCAACCCAACATGTCTATGAATGATGATATCCAAAGGCTACCAATAATAATCAAAACCATGAATATAAGGAGTTTAATATCGTTCCTAGCAATCATGATTCAATAATTTATATTATCATAAGTCAACCCGTGAAAAATTTAAAGTGAAGACAATCTAGCACTTTCATGCCACCCATAAGATCCCAAATTTATAAGCCTTGTAATATCCAAAAACATACCACATATCAAAACTTAAAATTGAAGTTTCACAATCAAGAGATAATTAATCAAGGCCATGACAAGCTTAAAGGAAGTTCACCTATATTACAAAATGAACATCAAGGTTCCTATCCAATATATGATCAAACTTGTCCACAACCAAGTTTGACAAAATGTATCTTCATTTCATCTGAGTAGTAGGAAGAGATTAAAATGAGCTTTGATTCATACAAGATTTAAATTTTTAAGTTGACTGGTTAATCAAAATAATATAAATTTTAAATCAAAATAAAACTAAATATCAATGGAATTTAACCAAATTAGCTTTGATTCATATGAGATTTAAATTTATAAGCGATTTGGTTAATCAAAATAATTCAAATTTTAAATCGAAATAAAAATAAATATCAATGGAGTTTAACCATTTTATTTTTGATATCAATCAATTATAATTGATATGTGTTTTTCATAATTCATGAAAAATTGTTTGATAATTTTTTTTTAATTATGTATATTTTCAAATGATGTGAAACAAGAGAGATTAGTCCAAAATATCAATTGCAAAATTATATAATTAAAATAGAATTGTCATGCACTATAACCACTTGTTTAAAAATAAAATTTCAATATTGATTTACTCAATTACATCCATTACAAAAAAAAAGTTGACAGAATGGAATGAAAAGAGCTTCCTACTTACCTTTGCATATAATAACTTGACATACAATGGCGCTTGGCATTATTGTTGTTATATCTCCTTTGTACAAATCTAATGAATAGCTGTAAAATTATAGAGGGTTTATTTCTATTTGTTGGTTATATCTTCTTCCTAGCTAGTTGTACAGTTTCCAGCCAGTCGTACCACTTCTTAAAGAGCTATGTGAGGTTTGTAGGACAGTCGTTACAATTTGTGAGAGCTAAAATCTACATTTGTTGGAGTGTTTTTTTGTTTCTTATTTTTTATTACTACAAAAATGGGTTTTGAAGGGACTTGAAACCCTTTACAAAATGCTCACAAGATTATCCATGAAATCCCACAACAAGGAAATGAGCAAGACGAAGACAAGCGTTTCACCAATAGGCTCCCACAACCTAAGACAAGCATTGCATGAAAAAACTAGCATACATCCAAAAACTAAAGAAAAGACCAAGGAAAACTCCAATCCAATTCCACAAACAAAAACCATTAAGATTTACCTTTAGGTCTTCTCTTGTGGGAATGAAGGGTCATGTCAAAAGAGGGTGAAGACATCTTGGGTTTTTTCATTTTCACCGTAATCCATCCCTCTTCAACCTTAGAAACCTCATCCTGCCAAGCCAAAGAATCCAGCATTGAAATCCCAACACCTAGATAGGGGATACCAACAACACCCATAGAAGAACCAGAAATAGGGCCAGCAAAATCCTGACAGACAAGGCCAATAAAATCCTAAGATATGGCCAACAACAACCAAAGAAATAGCACCAACATCACTCTCAACAGATAAAGAACAACCTCCAGCTAAAGCCCTATCGCAGGTGTAATCACCCAAAAATGGTTTAGTAAACTTTGAGCTCCTTTCTAAATATTAAAAATTTAAATACTAGACTAAATCTTGTGCTTAATCAATTTTGCATGTTTATTTAATCTCTTATTTCTTGATCAAATCATCATTTTATCATTTATTTGATTATATCTTAAATTTTTACCACTTTATCCTAAGCTTTATTTAATTAAGAAAACATGCTCCCTTTTAATTAATTAAAAAACCTTTTAATTAAATAATAAAATCACTTTATTCTGAGCCACATTTAATTAAAAGAACATGTCCCCTTTTAATTAAATAAAACCCCCTTTTTAAGTAAATAAAAAATCTTTTAATTAAATAATGGAAACCACTTTTCTATAAATAATAAATTAAAAATAAAAATAAAAGTGCACTTTCTAATGAGATGAAATCTTTTGACTTTTGAAAAAGACTTTTTCCTCTTTATCTCAACCACTTATTATTTTGTCTCGTAATCATGTCCATTGATTTTGCCTCTTGAAAATGTTGAGCACATGGATCAACCAAGATTTAATATCTGCCCTTGCTCATTCTTTTTGCCTCTTAATCTTGACCATCCGCTCATTCACTTTTAGATATCCCACTCTCATAGCATTCTTAGCTTCTTGAGTTATTGAAATCTTATTGCAGGTTCTTAGAGTCTTGGCATCTTATTGTATTAGAATCTTGAAGTCTTGCAATCTTCGAGCTATTGCATTCTTGCATCTTTCATATTGAAGCATTGCATCATCATTTAGCTTAGCTTTTTCATTTTCTTTCTTGCATCTAGCTTAATCCATCTAGTTTAGATCTACTTTATTTGTATTTCTTGCATATCATTTCAACTTAGATCTTGCATCTCATCTTAGATTACTTTTTATTATCATTTGAATCTTCCATTCTATAGTGCACCTTGTAGGGATCTTACTTATTGGGTTCGTTTGAGAGCCACCATCTCAATCTACATGATTCTTTCACGCTATGGATAGGAAGCTATAAGCTGCCTTCTAAAACTCCAAATTTATTGGATCTCTTGGCTATAAGGGTTTATAGAAGTGATCACACTTTTTGGTTCACATTTTTGGTGCCCACTATGGGGAAAACCCATGAATTTTGGATGCTCACTTTGGTTTTTAAGGCTAACACTTGTGCAAGTTGAGTTGAAGGCAAAAACCCTAGGTTTTTGAAAGATTTGTTCATATCTCACAAACGACCTAGATTTTTTATCTGAATTTTGTTTTTCATGTTGGAGATGGTTTAGATGTGTCTCAGTCCAAAAATCAAATTTTTCTGATCATTTTTCTCTGAGTTATAATTTTTTATTGATTTTTCATGAAAATTTGTTTATGGTCACAAATCATCATATTTTTTAGAAAAATTTACATTTTCAAAAAGTTCTAATAATTCCACAAGGGGTTACTTCTTTGTGTTTTTAATTTAGATGTAATAACATAGCTCAAATAGTCGATTTGTGAAAATTGGTATGTTTGGGTAAAATAGGTCTCTAGGGCACAAATTAAGGGATATTGTTGGGATTGGAAAAATAAAGTACTGAGAGGGGAGGGGTGAATCAGTACCCTCAAAAAATTTCAACACTAAATAATGTGCAATAGTAGTTCTTAACTAACCGACTGAGTCCATTGTTTGTAGCATACATTCATACCACTGTTTGTAGCATACATTCATATAACTTGAAATGTAAAGTGCATGTAAACAAAACAATAAATCATACATGAAAATAAGTAATCATGACTCAGATATTTTGGTTACACAGAAACCCTTGTTAGAAGGTAAAAACTGTTGTGGGGATGACACCCACAAATTCTTCACTATTGCAGTAAACAAAGTATGTCGATTAAGGCTACAATTGTTTATCAATTTTGATGATCTTACCATGTTAGGAGTAACAAAAGATTGACTAGATCTACCTTGTTAAAGGATTTTAGCAACACAAATGATGTGTGCACTCGGTTAAGAGATTTACATAAGATAGTTAAGTCTACTATGTTAAGAGATTTAAATCTACTACAATGGTTGAATTGATAATAGTAGAATATCTGTAAATGACAACTTATGCTTGTATGAATTAGATCTATGAAATTTCAAATAGATATCACCTCAATGTGATGAATACCACCTTCTGTCCTACTCGGTAGCCTTGTATGTTTCTCATAAACTGATATGGTCTCTGATAAACTTCTCTTTCATATAACCCTTGTCTGATTTCTGATGTCGTATGTGCGGCTACTGCTTCATGATCTCATATATCATGCATGATTAAAATGACATCTTTTATAATTATATATCAAATTGATTTGACCTAATTAGGGTTACAACATCTTAGAAAACCTAAGATCAATGGTGTACAAAAATAACCTAGACCTAACTGTTACATAGGAATCATCACAAAATTAAATGATTACATCCATATTAAATATGTCTTGATCTTGGTAAATCATTTATAGATCCATGTAAATCATTTGCATAGAGATATGTGACATTGCTGATTACTATGTCATTTCCTGAATAATTCGGTAATCATTGCATTCGTTGTTCGGTAAATAACTGATGCTTAGTGTGTAGAATTCTTGGTGATCATTGACTCAATATGCGGTAAATCCTGATGCTTGGTAAACATGCTCGGTTAAGCATTTATTCTAATATCTTTAAGTTATGCCTTGTATTTGCTCAGTGTGAAGGCTTTGCATGCTTAACCGACTGACTTATTTTCTCCTTATTTCAACCTTTACCGACTAAGTAACTTATGATTACTGACTGAACTCATTTGATACTAATGACAATCCTTAATGCTCAAATAGAGATAAAAATCTCCCCCCTTGGCATTAGTATCAAAACCTTATGTCTTTATACCGAATAACTCAAAAAAATTAGTAACTCTATGTGAGTAAAAACTATATACATAGACTCTCTTCCTTTACAAACTCTTCAAAATTCTTCAAAAACTCCCCCTTTGTGCATGCTCTCGGTGGTATGAAGTACATAGTGGCATATACATGATTTCCCCCTTTTTGAAATTAATGCCAATACAAAAAAAAGAATGTACTTACAGCTTATCAAAAATGTGCTTGTGGGTTTTCTACAATGAATCCAAGAGGTTTTCCCATTCCTCTTTCAAGTTGTCAAGAGTAATGTGCTCTAGACAAACTTGTGCATGCATATCAAAAATATTCTCCAAAACTGAAATCTTGGGAGTTGTTGCTAAGGCTTTTTGCCTTCTCAATATATCTTTCCATGATTTCTAGGTGTGGAAGTAGCTCGGATTGTAGCTCGGTGACTTGGTCACTTATGGTGTCTTCATGCTTCCTCAAATTTGATCTCAACCGCCTAAGTTCTTGAACTTTTAGTATATGCTTGTGAAAAGCATTAGGCTCGGTTAGAGATGCATTAGCACTAACCAAGATCTCTTCATCTAACTTCTTAATCTTTTCACTGACCTCGGTAGTGAATTGGTCTATAGTGCATAATTTAAACAAAATTTGTACAATTCTCTGAGTAATAGATTAAAAGTTTAGTTATTACCTCAAATAACTTCACTTTATTGATAACCACTTCTTGGCTTATTTTCTCTGCTAGCTTCATCTGTATTTTTTTTTCAGCCCTTTCGTCAATTCTCTTTTTTGCATCAATATATGGGGCGTTGATGTGACTAGTTAGAGACGCAAGTTGATCAAGAATGGGAGAATCCTCATTCACTGTGATCTTGGGAATAACTTGTTGAAGAATGTCTCTAACCTCCTCAAGAATCTGTTTGCTTTTTCTTTCTTTCCTTAATTTCTCTTTTCCAGCCTTCCTTGTGCACAATTCTCCATGTTTTCTAATTTCCTCGAGGTTTTAATGTTCTTGGATCACATTATGGTATCTCAATAATTTCATCCATTTTTATTAGTCCTTTTCCATGCTTATTTTTCTTCTTCTTCTCCTATGGTGATGATTTGACAAATGGAACTAGAGCTTTAGTCTCTATGTTTGTTTGATCAGGCTCGGTTGACACACTTTCTTCATTCTGCTACTCTATAACTGGTATCTCGGTTGATTGTGTTGGGGCTTCATTTGTGGTGTCTGTATTTTTTGTCTCTGTTGGCTTGAGGTCTTTCGGTGCTTGTGTCACTGCCTTTGTTTCCTTAGGTGCATTTGACTCTGTTGTGCCCTGTTCACTTGTTCCTTTCTCCCCTGTAGTGTCTTTTTGTTTCTTGGGGGTTGAGCCTTTGGGTTCCTTCTATGAGATTATCTAAACAATTTGTACTAAGATCGGTAGGTCACCCAATATTACACTAGTTTTTGCCTCAGAAGGTGCATTCTCTTCAGTTTGTTCTGCAGCAATAGTTACATCTTTATCATCTTTAACATCATCAGGATCTCTTTTTGTGATGTCTTCAATCAAAACATCATTAGTCCCTTTATTATAACCTATTCAGGAGGATCCTAGTATACTTCTTGATAACCTACTCGATAAAAATATATAGCTATGGTGGTGTCTGGTACCTTGGTGTCAGATAAATCTATTGGTTCCTTGGTAGTCAGATTAGCATAATCCGAGTGTATACCTTTACCTTTCCTTTTTCTCTCCTTCTTGGGTATCACCACTAGTGTTATCTTATCTGCTTCTGCTCGGCCTTGGAGGATTAAAGTCCATAAAAGTTGACTATTTTCATCTACCTCCGTAAGTTTTATGGCCAAAATGTTCAATGCTTGACTCTTCACCAAAAATATTTTTGAATATTTCTTCATCAATTATTCTATCTTAGGAACTGAAATGTGGGCATTGCCAATATCAAAGAGTGTTCCCTCATCTTCTTCTCAGTACTCAGGGCATATGTCCATCTTGCAGATATTTTCTCATACAGACTCTTAGGTACATATCTTGCAAATTCAACTGGTACCTTCTTGAACTTTATCATCATCTGGATGATGGCCTCTTCTATCTTATTTTGATCCTCGATTGACATATATACAAACCAACTTAATTAAGGGTTACTAAGGCCTCCAGTTTCTATTATTATTTCTGCTAACTCATCAATAGATTGATTTTTATTCAAAACTACCTTGAATTGATCATGATCTTCCTCTTCTTCATCATCAATGTCATTTCTTGCCTTTATTAGCTTTCTCCTCTTATTTGGTGCCCCAGAGGTGGCTTGTGCACCTCTCTTATTCTTTTGGTAAGTCTTTGTAGGAGTGGGCATTGATATTTTTACAACTCCTTTCTTTAAAGGTGGAGAAGTAGCAGTGGTAGATCGTGTTCTATCCCTTGTTTGTACTTATGCTTGCTTCCTCTTTGCAGTGGTCTTAACTGGTGTAGACTCAATGTCTTTTTTTGACTAGGTTGCCTCTTCATCATATGCAGTGTTAGCTAGGAGTAACTTTTCCTTGGTTTCTACCTCAACAAGAATATCCTCAGATGCATCAACATCATCTGCATCATCTCTAAATTGTTTCACTAGCTTGTCCATCATTTTCTCAGATTTCTTTGTTTCTTTTCCAATTACAAGATCCATTTTTATTCTCTATTTGGCCTCTTCATAGGTTCCAAACCTAGTAGCCTATGGATCCTTGGGCTCTACCAATAAAGATTTAATTTACCTAGATGCTTGTTCAATATCAATTTTATAGTCCATTGGTGCTAGCCATTTTGTTCTCAGTTCAACAACTTCTATTAGTGTGTGGTCGGTGTCTACTAAGAAACATATGACATGCTCATTTTATTCAACCAACTGTCTTGGAATCCTACTTCTTAGATTCATTATGTCCCAAACTTTGAATAAAGTCATTAATTTGTAGTGTAACTGGCTTATCAGTGGTCCAATCAACATTGTCTATAGAGGGAAAAAAGTTTTGCACATAGAAAAATATGCAAAGTAGAAATGAACCAAACTTACAAGTATTTGATTTTGCCGACCGAATGGTTCTCATGTTCTCTTCTAACTACTTCAGCAATAACTTGGCAAGGTCCAATTGAAATCCCTTCTTCAAAATTTTATAAGTTATGTCCACCACTCCACATGGTACACTATTAGGTATACTAAACTAAAATATTTTGTAAGCAATAGCATATGCACCGAACTTGGTTTCGGGATCAACAATGGTGTTGATTTTTAATCCTCTACTGTCTCATTTAGCTCTTGTAGCTTTCTCTATCTCAGTTCTTGGTGCACTCCTTAGTGCTTTCACCTTGTCGGTTATAGGATAACTGATAACTGCATGAATAATATCCTTGGTACTCTTGACAATTTCATCCAACCATATTTTTCCATCATGTACACGGCTCAAAATAATCATGATCCATTCATTCTTGAAAACTCTTAGGAAATATAGGGCATTAACCAAACCCATCACCTCCAAATGTGTGTGATCATCCTTCAATTTATTGTCAACACTTAACTCTTGAAAAGTGGATTGGATCTCGAAATCACCTACCTCTTTGATTTTGCAATGTATGTAGGCTTGGATGTCTTCAACCAGAAAAACCCTATGAGGTATGCTCGAAAAAGCTCCAATTTTGTCGGTCTGCGAAGCAACCTCGAGATGAAGTTTGTACTTTGGCTCATTACAAGTTGTAGACATGATCAACTTAACATCCTCCTCAGCTCTAGTCTTAGATTTGTTGACTTTTTATGTGGTCGTCATTTTTCTTCAACTTAGGGCTTCGAGAAATAGCAGCAAAATGTCTCAGCGAAGATGGAACGTACTTGTAACTATGATAAATTTGCTCGGAAACCTTCAAATATTTGTTCAACTGCACTAAAAATCCTTTGCTCAAATTCTCACTCGAAGTCTCTCTTTTTTTCGTGTTCACAATGTGAAAAAATAAACTAAGTCCATCGTGTATTTATAGCAAATTTCAAATTCCCTCTCAAACTTTTTCAATAAATGCTTGACCTAGCACGGCTCGGTAAGAATACTTGCGCTTGGTGTATACTTCAAAATATCCAAAGCTCGGTTAACACATAATATATCACTTGGTTACTACCATGACTTGGTTAACCTTGCTAATAGTTACCGACTAACAACTTCTCACCCGGTCTTGCTTATACCCACTATATACAATTAAAGGTCAAAGCATATATAACCATAGTGCATCGTGTTTCATGAAGATTTGGTATGTGAACACTAGATATAAGGAACTGTATGTTAGATATAACTGATTAGACTTTGCAGTTCCATACATACCTTTATAACTTAGGTGAAAGTGGTGATGTCACCCAATCCAATGGATGAGGTGTCACTGACTACATTGCTTGACTCGTCATTATCACTTGATGCTTTTCTCCACATTGTATTTATTATCCTCGTGATGTCCTCGATTGTATTCCCATTTTCATAAGTTTGTGTCTCTAATGCTCGGTCTCTGTAGTCTTTACTTAAGTGACCGACCTTGTGACAATGTAAACATGCCATACCAATGTTTGTCTAGTTGCGAGATCTGCCTCTCTAATTCTTTCTCATGTAGTTAGTTGCAATATCTCCATACCTTCCACATGATGTGCAATTAACTCATGTGTTGTAATCCCATGTATAAGAATTACCTTGTCTTCTTGGTTGATGGGTTTTATTCTGTCCTTTCGGTGTCCAGACTTGCTTCATCTTAGTCCTGCATTCTTTTGATATGTGTCAGTGCATGTTGTTGTTATCTCTATTGAGCATTAATGATTGTCATTAGTATCAAAGGTTATCAAAGAATATCAGTCAGTTACTTATGTGAAGCTAGTCGGTAACTATAAGCAAAATAGGCCAGTCGGTTAAGTGTATACACCGAGCATCAAACATTTTATTGAGCATCAAAAGATACCGATACTGAGTGATAGTAAACACCAAGCATCAGAACAAACACCAAGCAGTTTATACAGTGTTTACCGAGGATCACAGGAAAAGGCATAGTATTCAGGAATGGCACATTCTTCTATGCAAATGGTTACAACAGATCAAAAAATATTTTACCAAGATTGAGAACAACTTTTTGTCGAGTTACGATGAAGATATTATGTAATAGTTTGATCTAGGTTATTTTTATACACCATGGATCTTAGGGTTTTATCTAAGATTTGTAAACCTAATTGTGTATAAGCGACATAATGTTGTATGCTATATATTTTGTATGTTACATAATTTTTTGATATGAACTGATGTATGAATGGAGAAGCACTTGAGGCACTTGCCTAACTTCAAGATTATTAGTTGACAGAGCAGAACAGTATACAAAGGAAATCAGATTAAGCAGAATCAGAGCAGGCTAACTGAGTAGTTCAGAGAAAAGATTCATCATAGTAAAGGTGATATTTTATCAGTACTTTATTGATCTATATCAGACAATAAATTTATCATTAGCAAATAGTTACCTATTTCTTTCTAACAATTTTAATAGAGTTTTGGTTAAATCTCTTAACATAGTAGACTTGACAGTCTTTTGCAAATCTCTTAATCGAGTGCACACTCAAGTAGTGTTACTAAAATCCTATCACTAGGTAGATCTAGTTGATCTAACATGTTACTCCTAATAGGGTAAGATCACTAGAAGTGATCACCACTTGTAGCCCTAACAAGCAAACCTTTTCTATCTGCAATAGTGAATAATTTGTGGGTGTCATCCCCATCACAGTTTTTACCTTCTAACAAGGGTTTCTGCGTTACCAAAATACTTGTGTAATGGGACTATTATATTGTTGATTTCACGTTGTTTACTTTCACAAAGTTGAATGAATGAATGATACATGCATTAGATATAAGGTATTTTGCAAGGTTACTATTGTTTACTGTTATAGATCTAAAAGGTTTATGAGTAAAAAATTTTGTGGGCACTAATTCACCCCTCCCCTCTTAGTACCCTATCTCTCCTAATTCCAATAATTGGTATCAGAGCTTAGTTCTCTTATTGGATAGTTTAACCACTGAAGGGTAAAGATCTAAGTCATGGAGAGGTATAAGTTAGATAATTCTATTGAGAATCAGAAGATCTAGATGTGGATGTTTGTTGAACAGTATAAGCAAGCCAAGGAAGGACTGAAGAAATTACTAGTTGAAAGGAAGAACCTAGCTATTCTGCAAAATGAGATTGGCTACCATGAAGAAGAAATTGATGATATATTTGACCATATTGGATCTAGTTCTGGAAGTATTTCTAATGGATCTGAAAGTATAATCTCTGATTTGTCTGAAAAGAATCAACATCTAACCGAACAAGTGAAAGCATTGCAAATCGGTCAAGAATCTCAGATGGTGAGAATGGTAGAGACAATGAACAATGCTAGACAAGCTAAGCAAGAAAGGAATATGGCTATTGATGACTAAAGACAAATGACTGAACAAATTCAAGCAAAAGAAAGTGAAATACAGAGACTCACTGATCGCTATTTTCAAGTATCTAATCAGATGATGACAGTGAATCAAGAGGTCAACCGAGTAAATGGAGAATTGTCAAGAAATCTTGAAGAAGTTGCAAGACTCAGAGAGGACAATGAGAAGCTGAGAAATGAAATGAAAACTCAACAGCAACATAATGAAATGAAGATATTGGTTGAGGATAATTCCAAGAAGATTGATGATTTTCTAGTTAATCAAAGAAGATTTGGGAGAAGAGCTGGGATAGGCTATACCGGCGAAGGAGAATCATCACAACAAGTTGGACAAGTCAACAATAATCAAAATCAAAGACCTAAAATGTTGACATGTTATCACTATGGCAAACCAGGACATACATCTAATGTGTGTAGAAGCAAAGCACAAGGTAAACCTCCTGTCACTCCTAAATTCAATGGATATTATTACTACTATGGAAAGTATGGACATCAAGATTATGAGTGTAGAGATAAATAGAATGATATTGCTAACAATACTACTGTGGAGAAAATATGCTATACTTGTATTAAATATGGACAAACTGCACGAGAATGTAAGGCTAAAATGAAGCAAGTATGGACACCTAAGCAAAAGACACAACACAAGCCTTATCAATTGAAGAAACAAGGTAACTCTTATATTTTGGATTATAACACATGGGCTAACTGTGTTGCATGTGGTAGATATGGGCACATTGTAGTGAATTGTAATAGGAAAAGATGGGTTGGACAATCAAGAAGCTAGACAAGCACTGGAATGACATGTATGCATTAACATAAGGTCGGTCATTCAAGAAAGAACTATAGAGACCGAGCACCAGAAGAAGGTCATGTATTTGAGAGTGGAAACACTATTGTAGATATCATGAGAAAAAGGAATAGCATGTGGAAGAAGGCATCTAATGAGAATGCAGAGTCAAGTAATGTTGTCAATGAAACCTCATCCACTGGATTGGGTGACAATGGTACCTCCACTTAAGATGATATAGGTATGTATGGGACTGAAATTTCAAAATTATCACATTTTACATACAATTCCTTATATATGTTGTGCACATACCAAATCTACATGAAGGAAGATGCATTATGGTTTATATGTTTTGAGCTAACAAAGTTATACAGTCGGTAAAAGTTAGACCAAGCACTGGTTACCCATCGATAATCACTATTCAAGGTTAACTGAATAATAGTATCAATCAAGAAAATAAGTCTTATGTTAACCGAGCTAAAGAAAGATTGTAGTTGTCACTGAGCTGATAGTTGTCATGAACCGGAAACTAGGTCAAGTATTTATTACATAAAGTTTTGAGTGGGAATATCAAAAATTCTATAAATACACAAAATACAGAGTTCATTTTTCACATTGCAATTTCGAAGAGCTAAGATTTCACAAAGAAAGTTTGAGAAAGAATCTTTCACGCAAATTCAAGCAGTTGCAGATCGAATCGAGCACACTCTTTGATACATTCTGAGTAAGTTGAAACCCTACCGAGCACATTTCTCATACTTATCAAAAAACCTAGTTTGTTAAAATGGCATCTATTGCGAGTTCATCTAAGGTTGTGGATGAAGAAGTTGATTTGATAGTGTCTACAAGTTATAAGGAACTACCTTATAAATTACACGTTGAAGTTGCCTCGAAAATGGATTTAGCGGGTGCTTTTTCAAGCATCCCACCTAGGGTTTTGTTGACAGAAGATATATGATCATACATTCACTGTAAAATTAGGGAAATTGGTGATTTCGATATGTATGTTGCATATCAGGCTCTTTGTGATGAAAATATAAAACTAAAACCAGAGCACAAATTGGTTGAGACACTTGGTCTTACTCATGCCCTAGATTTTCTAAAGGATTTTAAGAATGAATGGATTAGGGTTGTGTTGAGATGCTATCATGAGGGCACATTCAGGCTAGACCAACCGATCAAGGTCACAAAAAGAATGATTAGCAGGGTTACTGGTTAACCTACTACCGATAAAGCCAAAGCATTTTGAAGCTCATCCCGAGCTGATGTTGAAAAGAATACTGGCACAACATGGGATGGAAGAGCACTGAAAGTTTCAACAATTGTGGATCCCGAAGTTAAGTTCACAGCACATGTAATTGGGTACAAGATATATCAATTGAGAAAATTAAATAGTGTACCCTGTAGCGCAGTCAACATGGCACATAAAATGATAAAGAAGGGTCATCAGATTGACCTAGCCGAGCTACTACTGAGACAGGTTGACGATAACATGAAGACAATAAAGGCATAGAAGTCCAATACCTGTAAGTTTGGATCACTCCTAGTATGCTTATTTTTCTATCTCCAGAAATTATTTCCCTTTGTCAATCACACTAACTGGATAGATGATAAACTGATCACTTCACAAATATTTGATATTATGAAAGGTCTAGGAGATAATGTTGAGAATGTAATAAATAGTTATTTTAAATATTTTAAAGTGAAGATGAATTTAAGAAGTAGAATTCCTGATGAATTGGTCGATAAATATGCAACGGAATTTATTTCCTAGTGAACACTGGCCACACTATGATAAAAGTTGTAGAACCAAGGACAAAATGGCTAGCACCTATGGGCTATGAAATGGATTATGATTTCGGTCTGAAATCTATTAAGGCATTGCTAGAATTACTGAAGGACCCTAAGGCTGCAAGGTTTGGAACCTTTGAGGAAGTCAAGTCAAGAATAAAAACTAATATGGTCATCGGTAAAATGACAAGGAAGTCAAAGAAAATGAAGAAAGTTCTAACTAAGCACTTTGGAAACGTATCAAACTCATCTAAGGAGTCATTGGTTGAACCTACAACCGAAGGTCAGTTGATGTTGGCTAAAAAACCATATGACAGTGAGGAGACTGAATCTAAAAAAGAACAAGAAGCTACACTAGTTCCTCCTACTAAAACTCCAAGGAAGAGGCAGTTACCAGTGCAAACAGGTGCATGCACAAGGTCAGAAACTATAGCTTCACCACCGAAGAAGAAGGTAGCTAAGAAGGTAATAAAATGAAAGGTTGCTACACTGAGAAAGACTTGTGCAAAGAAAGGACCCAAGGTTGTAGCAGAAGCACCAAAGAAAAGGAGAAAATTGATAAGACACAGAGAAGACCTTGAGGATGAAGAAGATGACAACGATCAACTCAAGGTTGTCAGTAATAAGAAGAGATCAATTGATGAGATTGTTGAAGAAATAATTGAGAATGGGAATCTTGCAGATCTGAAACTCAATAAGTTTGACAATATGTCAAATGAAGACCAAACCAAAATTGAGGAAGTCGTCATCCAGATGATGATCCACTTCAAATGATTTCCACTAGAGTTTGAATTATCACTACCCAAGACATTAGAGGACCGAGTAAATCAAAAGTGGTCATATGCCTTGGACACTAAGAATAGGATGAGGGAACAAACCCTTGTAGTGATTGCACCAGATCTATCTCTTGATGAGATTAAAGAACTTATGGATACATATGTGCATAAATTCAACATCAAGCACCGTGCAATGCAAATAATTGATGAGAACTTGGCAGATCTTAATGAGTCTTGTCAACTTATCTGGAGTTCACTTTTAGCTGTCAGAGAGCATAATGAGAAAGTTGCATTCCAAAATTTGTCTAAGAAGAGAAAGAATTCAAAAGGTAAAGGAATATTTATTGAGGAGATTGTAGAAAAGAAGAATAAAGAGTCAAAGGTATCTCTTACCGAGGTAATTGATACAAAAATTGGGCAAGAAATTAAGAACAGTTCACAGGATGCACCGAATCCAAAAGTGATTCAGATTGAGGATACAAATGACCAAAATGTACTCATTGAGGACATCACAAATGGTGATCCTAATGAAAATGATGATGATGATGTGAATAATGCACCAGACAACACACTAGATGAAGCACATGTTACCGAGTGTGCATTTCCATCACTACCAAGTGAGCTTCCTGTACTTGTTGAAGCTGTAGAAATTCTATCTCAGGAACAACCTGATGGCTCTATCCCCAAGAAACCTAAAGATACAACAGGGGAACCAAGAAATGCACCTCCTACAAAGACAAACAAGCCTAAAGGAAAAGAGATCGATAAATCAGAAACCGAAGGTAAAGAGGCTGGTGAAATAGAACTGAAGGCACAAGATAAGCCTAAGAAAACTAAGAACACCCCACCAGACACCACATCTAAGGCTCCACCTCATTCAACCAACACACTGGTTACCGAGGAGAAGAAGAAGGAAGATAGTGTGTCTACCAGGAAAAACACTCTGAGGGCAGAAGATAAAGCTATTGTCACCGTTGTCAAGAATTAACCACTTGCACCAGAGAAGAAGAAGAAAGGAAAAGGGTCGGTCACTCTAGATGAAGTCATTGTGATACCCGACTGTGACCCGAGGACCCTTAGCCCCGATGAATTGAGAAAATATGGGGAATTATGCACAAGGAAAGAAGCACAAGAGAAGTTGAGACAAGAGAGTAAGAGCAAGGAAATATTGGAAAATGTAAGAGACATCTTACAATAGGTCATCCCCAAGATACATGTAGATGAGGACACACTGATTATGGACCAACTTGCTACTCTTGCTGAAGGAATCAACGCCCCAGATGTCGATGCCAACAAAAGAATTGAAGAGCAGGCAGAATCAATGATACAAGATAAATTAGTTGAAAGAATAAGCCAAGAAGTGGCAATCAACAAGGTTAAGCTTTCAGAGGTAATCACTAAAATTTAGTCTATTACAACTTTAATTTGTCAAATCTTGTATAAGCTATGCACTGTTAGAACCTTCACTATCGAGATCAGTGAAAAGATTAAATAGTTAGAGAATGAAATATCAGTCAGTGCACTAGCCGCTATAACCGAGCCACAAGCTTTTTCAAAGCATATACTCAGAGTTCAAGAACTCAAGTGGTTGATAGCAGATCTCAAGAAACAAGAAGAGCACATAACTAATCAAGTTATAGAGTTGCAGATAGAACTCCTTCCATACCTAAAAAATTTTTAGAAGCATATGTCCAAGCATAATCGCTTGTTGCAACACCAAAGATTTCTGTGTTGGACAACATATTTGATATGCATGCACAAGTCGGTCTTGAGCTTATTGCTCTCACCAACTTGAAAGAGGAATGGGAAAACCTCTTGGCGTCACTGAAGAAAACCCATCAGCACATTTTTGACAAGCTGTAAGTATACAATTTTTGTATTTGGCATTAATATCAAAAAGGGGGAAATCAATGTATATGCCAAATATGTACATTTTTGCTAAGTATACTACACATTACCGGAGCATGTACTGAGGGGGAGCATTTAGAATTTTTTTGATATCTTATGTATATGGCAGAGATATAAGTTTTTTGAGACATAAGGTCTATATACATTCAGGTTTTGATACTAATGCCAAAGGGGGAGATTGTTATCTCTATTGAGCATTAATGATTAGCATTAGTATCAAAGGTTATCAAAGAATATTGGTCGGTTACTTATATGAAGCTAGTAGGTAACTATAACAAAAATAAGCCAGTCGGTTAAGTGTATACACTGAGCATTAGATAGTTTATTGAGCATCAACAGACATCGATACTAAGTGATAGTAAACACCGAGCATCAAAACAAACACCGATCAGTTTATACGGTGTTTACCGAGGATCACAGAAAATAGCATAGTATTCAGGAATGGCACATTCTTCTATGAAAATGGTTACAAAAGATCAAAAAATGTTGTACCAAGATCGAGAACAACTTTTTGTTGAGTTACGATGAAGATCTTATGTAATAGTTTGATCTAGGTTATTTTTGTACACCGTAGATCTTAGGGTTTTATCTAAGATTTGTAAACCTAATTGTGTATAAGCGGCATAATGTTGTATGCTATATATTTTGTATGTTACATCATTTTTTGACATGAACTAATGTATGAATAGAGAAGCACTTGAATCACTTGCCTAACTTCAAGATTATTAGTTGACAGAGTAGAATGGTATATAGAGGAAATCAGATTAAGCAGAATCAGAGCAGGCTAACCAAGTAGTTCAAAGTAGAGATTCATCACAGTAAAGGTGATATTTTATCAGTACTTTATTGATCTGTATCAGAAAATCAAGTTGTCATTAGCAAATAGTTACCTATTGCTTTCTAACAATTGTAATAGAGTTTTGGTTAAATCTCTTAACAGATTAGACTTGACAGTCTTTTGTAAATCTCTTAACCGAGTGCACACTCAAGTAGTGTTGCTAAAATCCTATCACTGGGTAGATCTAGCTAATCTAATATGTTAATCCTAACAGGGTAAGATCACCAGAAGTGATCACCACTTGTAGCCCTAATAGGCAAACCTTTTCTATCTACAGTAGTGAATAATTTGTGGGTGTCATCCCCACTGCAGTTTTTACCTTCTAACAAGGGTTTCTGCGTTACCAAAATACTTGTGTTATGGGACTGTTATATTGTTGATTTCACATTGTTTACTTTCACAAAGTTGAATGAATGAATGATACATGCATTAGATACAAGGTATTTTTCAAGGTTACTACTGTTTACTATTATAGATTTGAAAGGTTTATGAGTAAAAAATTTTGTGGGCACTGATTCACCCCTCCCCTCTCAGTACCCTATCTCTCCTAATTCCAATAGTTGCAAGTGTGATAGTATTTCTCCATGTAAGGTTTGTTAGGAGTCATATTCAACTTATATCTACACTCAGGTGCTTGATGTCCATACTTGTTATAACTATAAAAATAACCATTAAACTTAGGAGTGGATTTAGCAATACCTTTATCTTTTCTCCTACAAACATTATATGTGTGGCCCGATTTTCCACAATGATAACATGATAACTTCTTTGGGCTTTGATTTGTGTAGGCATTCATTTTTTCAAATTGTCTTGATGATTCTCCTTACTTGGTGTAGCCTAATCTAGTAGTACTTCCAATTCCTCTTTGACTGATCAAAAATTCATCAATTTTCTTAGAACTGTCTTCAGCTATCTTAATCATCTCATTAGTTTGTTGTTACATCTTGACTTCATTTTTCAATCTCTCATTTTCTTCTCTAAGTTCACCGATGTCTTCTAGTTTCCTTGTAAGCTCATTGTTCACTCGGTTAACTTCCTGACTTCTAATAACCATCTGATTAGAAATTTCAAAGTGATGCTCAATAAGTCTCAGTATCTCAAATTCCTTCTTGTGTAGCTTCTCAGCCATTTGTCTCTTGTCTTAAATAGCTAAGTTTCTTTCTTGTTCGGCTTGCCTAGCATTATTCATGACATTAATCATTCTCCCCATTTATGTCTCTTGACCGATCTGCAAGGCTTTGACTTGTTCAGTAAGATGTAGATTCTTCTCAGATAAATCAAATATTGCTCCTTCAGATATGTCAAATATACTGCCAGATCTAGATCTGAATGTTTCAAATGGGTCATCTATATCTTCTTCATGATAATAAGTCTCACTATACCGAATAGCCATATCCTTCCTCTGAATCAATAACTTCTTCCATTCATCTTTTGTTTTCTTGTATTATTCAATGAAGATTTGCATTTGAATCTTTTGATTCTCAATAGTCTTGTTCAATCTATATCTTTCAATCCTTAGATCTTTACCTATTCAGTGGTTAAATTTCCTTAATAAGAGATCTAGCTCTAATACCAATTGTTGGGATTGGAAAGATAAATTACTGATAGGGGAGGGGTGAATCAGTACCCTCAAAAACTTTCAACACTAAATAATGTGCAATAGTAGTTCTTAACTAACCGCCTGAGTCCATTGTTTGTAGCATACATTTATATAACTTGAAATGTAAAGTGCATGTAAACAAAACAATAAATCATACATGAAAATAAGTACTCGTGAATCAGATATTTTGGTTACACAGAAACCCTTGTTAGAAGGTAAAAACTATGGTGGGGATGACACCCACAAATTCTTCAATACTACAGTAAATAAAGTATGTCGATTAAGGCTACAATTGTTGATCACTTCTGATGATCTTACCATGTTATGAGTAAAAAAATATCAACTAGATCTACCTTGTTAAAGGATTTTAGCAACATAAATTATGGGTACACTCGGTTAAGAGATTTACATAAGACGGTTAAGTCTACTATGTTAAGAGATTTAAATCTGCTACAATGGTTAAATTGATAACAGTATAATATTTGTAAATGACAACTTATGCTTGTCTGAATTAGATCTATGAAATGTCAAATAGATATCACCTCGATGTGATGAATACCACCTTCTGTCCTACTTGGTAGCCTTGTATATTTTTGATAAGCTGATACTATCTCTAATATACTTATTTTTATATAACCCTTGTCTAATTTTTGATGTCCTGTGTGTGGCTACTACTTCATGATCTCATATATCATGCATGATTAAAATGACATTTTACAATTATATATCAAATAGATTTGACCTAATTAGGAACCTGAAACAAAACCTGAAAACCTTTATGAATGGAAAGAATCAAATGTCATCTTCATGCCCCATATTCTAAAGGTTGTGGCACTCATCTTCATGCTTGCCCAATTCTCCCTATAGTTCTCATGGGAAACCCTTTGCAACCACACATTATCATTCAATTAAGTGGCACAAATATAGTCGATCTAGCTAACAGAGTCCCAGCACCTGATAAAAACTACAGTGGAGGAAACAAGGATAGGGGTATGGGGTAGCAAGAAGCAGAAAGTAGAGTTCATCAGAGGCACCTTATCTTGAAGAGGTCACTCCGGAGATCGCTCATGTGTTTGAAGATCATTCATTGGTTGGGACAGTCCTTTCCTATATCCTCTGTAGTTTGTGCTGGGCCCCCTTTGCCTTGTTTTTATCCGTAACGGTCCTGTCAGGTTATGGCTACCAAGTTAGGATACTACTAGTACCCTAACTCCTGCAGCTGAGACTATATATGTTGCCTCCTTGAAAGAGAGATGTCCTAGGCCACTAGATGATAGGGGCCTACTTATTGTCATAATATTCAAATCCCTGGGCATTCACAGACTTCAACATGAATCTGACCCCCTCCAATTATAGTGGAACCTACAGGATCAATTAATAAAGAGATATAGACAAGTAAATCCCATATGAATTTCAAATAAATTCAAGGTCTTTCACAAAGAAATGTATCGGGAGGAGACTACTCACTAATTCCATATTTATGTCATAATACGAAATGTAAACCAATAATTGAATCCCATGGTTACTGTGTCTATTATATTCATTTTATCAGCACTGATCCTGATACATTAATGACTTAATGCGTTATTGATAGGTATTTAACCTGAAACCCTCAGCGGAAGATAAATAAATTAGGGAAATGAAAGAATCAGTTACATTTTTCATACACTCTCCCCTCCTTTATCTATGGAAGCTCAAGTCGAAGCTCATTTAATTATGTTTTCTCATCTCAATCTTATCTCTCCAACTATAGGAGATTCTATTTGTGTACCGACTCAAGATATGCTTCTAGGACTTTATAGATCAACTCTTAAAAAAAACTAGGGCATTTATGAAAATAGGTACCACCTGAATAACTCAAAAAAAAAGAATTATTACATAGGAATCATCACAAAATTAAATGATTACATCCATATTAAATATGTCTCGATCTTGGTAAACCGTTTATAGATCCATGTAAACCATTTTCATAGAGATATGTGTCATTGTTGATTACTATGATGTTTCCTGAATAACTCGGTAATCACTGCATTCATTTTTTGGTGAATAATTGATGCTCGGTGTGTAGATTGCCCAGTGATCACTGACTTCGTACTCGGTAAATCCTGACACTCGGTAAACATGCTCGGTTAAACCTATATTATGATATCTTTAAGTTCGGCCTTATATCTTCTCAGTGTGAAGGATTTGTATGCTTAATCGACTAACTTGTTTTCTCCTTATTTCAACCTTTACCGACTAAGTAACTTATGATTACCGACTGAACTCATTTGATACTAATGAAAATCCTTAATGCTCAAATAGAGATAACAAATATTTCTAGAATTCTTACATTTTTGGAAAGCTCTCATATTTTTAAGGGTCTCTTCTTTGAATTTTAATTTTGGGGGCCAAAATTATAGAAAATAAATCAGATCTTGTTGACTAGGTCAAAAGAAAAAATTGTGATGAGCTTGCACTTTATTTGCACATAGTTCAATTCATGATTGGGATTTATTGCAAATCTTTGATATTTCCTATCTCCTAACAAGTTTTTTTGTATGGCTATTGGTTTCATTTGCATACTTTTTGTGCCCTAACTTGTGGTTTTGTAGGATTCACTTGCTAAAGGAATTGAATTGCCAAGACTAAAATATTGTGATTTTGGAAATTGTGTTGGAGGTATGTAATTAGATCTTATGTGTATTTTCTATCATTAATCATGTTTCATAGGCACATAGATTAATTATTTATCTTTTGGTAAATGAACATGTGCTTGACATGTTTGGGAGACACTATGGAGTAGGAGAGTATGATCTTTTCCTTGTGGAAAATCAAAAATCTAGACCTTCATTAGGTATCCATTTACTTTCTTGAATTTACCTTTAGAGGGTTTCCCAAGAGAGAAATCTTTTGGGAATGACCAAAGTGGGGAACAAGCAAACCTGGCTACTCCATCCCACTATAATCAAAAGCTTCCTTCAGTCCAAAGAGAGGAGGGACTTGGCTATTTTCTACTTCCAATGTGTCTTCATGTGTAGGGATTAGTTGCCTCAATCTTGCTAAACAAGACTACACTTGATTGGGTTCTTGTAGGGCCACATTGGTCTCAATCTTGTTTACAAGACTACAAGGGGAGTACATTCATCTTTTATAGGGCTGAGAGGTCTAAATATTGCTTGCAAGACTATAAATTTTGGATGCTTGTAGGGCTATAGGCCTTAATTTCACTTGTGAAACTACAAGGGATAGTTGTGAACAGATTTTTATTAAATACCTTAAGTTAGAGGCTACCCTATTGTCTGAAAGTATCATAATCCTTTTGCAAGGACTAATCCAAGTGGTTTCTCATATCACGTCAAGATTACTCACCATATGTATTCCTTTTGAATATCAAGTTGTGGACAACGGTTTTGATACTAGCCTTTCCTTATGTAGTTCTTGCTTGATGTGTTTTCAATTTGTGCTAGACCCGTGGAGATCTTTGTGAACATACACTTGACATTATTGGAATATTACAACCAATCTTTAGACCTCACAATTGTTTTTATCATGCAAGGTTTCTTTGTCCCTTGCTTGATTATTTGAAGACTACTCTATGTGTCACATTTTCTTTAAAAAGTTGATCTTGAAATTCAAACTTGCTGTCAAAATTCAAATTTGTTGTCAAAATTGGAAATTATTGTCGAAATTGGAAATTTTTGTCTAAATATTTCCTTCAGTGATGAGAAATATCATATGACATTCCATAATATCATTTTTCCTTAATATAAATATTGTTTGTCAGTATTGGGGTATATTGTTTGTCCTGTCATTAGAATATCATCTTGTCCTGAAGTATTATCTTCTTTACTGTGAAAGTTTGTATGGCTTATTATCCCTATCTAATTATCATCGAGCTTACTAAGGTTTGTCACCCAATCACTGATCTGAGCTAGTTTTCTCTGAATTTCCTCTTAGCTACCTTAGGAAGCTTATACTTGACTACTTCTAGTATCTTGGTATGAAACTAGTACATTAGAAATTGCCTTTAGCTAATGAATATCACTTGTATCTCTTGACTACACTCTTGGTTAGTGAATGGTTCACTTGTCCACTCTTTTCGTATCATTTCTTTTGGATGCTTGCATCTTATCTTTGCTTGTTCACAAGTGTCATACCTAGAGAAATCTACCCGCGGCTTGGGCATCTTGTGGTAAGTTATCGTTGCTCTCTCTTTTAGGATTTTTCACTTTGGACAAGTGGAAAATTTTCTTACCTATCTTTAAAATTAAGTCACCATAAGTAATCCTTATTAGATCCTAGAAATCTTCTTTCATGCCGGTTACAACTAGACATCAGACCAGCCAAGGAAAAAAACCCAAGGAAAACTTTGACCAATCACCTAGAGGAGAACCTAAACCTTGGGTTTTTTATCCCTTTATTAGAACCCCTGGTAACTCTATTCTATCCTCTCCTAAGTTGGAAGATGGTGTTTCTTACACTCTAACCATGGAAGAGAGAAATTGAAGGATTGAGAAATTTTTGAAATAATTGGGAGACAAACACTTTAGAGAGGTAAATCAAGAATAGTTGAACCAAAAATTTGATCATCATGGCTCTAGACATAGCTCACAACATGCATCTATACATAGCTCACGACATGGCTCTCAAAATACTAGACATGCTTCACATAGTTCATAGAGTGGTGATTCAGATGCTGAGATAACTAAGGAAGAGATCCTACAATTTCAAAAAGACAAACATTTGCAAAGACTTGTGAAGATGACCTTGAATCAAGATAAAGACAAATACTTCATGCACTTAGCCTCACAAGAAGTTAAGTTATCGCACAATTTTGATGTTGACAACTTGATAAAAAAAGAGGAGCCATCTGAAATGGAAGTTGTGAAGAAGAAAGTGGAAGAAATTATGAAACAAATGCTACACTTGAAGGAGGAGAAAGAACAACCAAAGATATCATTTTCACTTGAAACTATATGTTCATTTCCCTTTCACAAAGATTTATACATGCTTCCTTTTCCAAAAAAAGTCAAGTTTCCAAAATATGACAAGTATACTAGTAATGGAGATCCTCATGACCATGTTAGAGAGTTTTGTGCACTAAGTATGGAGTTCTTTCATGAACCCACTTATCTTATGAGACTCTTTTCTAGGATTCTTAGTGTGCAAGCTATGGAGTGGTTCACTAAACTATCTCCTCCACTTAAATCATTTGACCAACTAGTGCAAATATTCATTCAACATTACTCTTACAACATTCAACATTTTATCACCATGCTAGATCTATGTAATGTCAAACAACACCAAGGGGAATCCTTTGTGGCTTCCCTTTAGAGATGGAGAAATCTTTATTCACATTACCCTAGACAAATTCCTGAAACAAAGAAGATTGATATTTTTTTCAACAAGCTTGTTCCTGAATTGAACTATGCACTTAGAATCAAACTCTTTGCCACATTTGAAATGATGATAGAAATTTCCCTACAAATTGAGGATGTTCTAATACAGAAGGTGAAATTAATTTTAACAAAGATAAATCTATCAACAACTACTACTACAACAATTGCAAAGACAAGGGTAAATCACAATCATGGAACAAAAACAAGCATGTGGTGAATGATGGTATAGTTGACACATCTACCAACAAGCCCAAGGAACCTATATTTAATTTGACTAGTGGCATTCAAGCTACCAAGAAATGAGAGGCTTCTAAATCTTATGATTCAAACAAGCCCAATAATTCTAACAAAGGAAAGCCATCATGGATGTCCAAACCTAAGTGCACTTTTACACACTTAGGAGACTCACTTGATGTGGTGTTGAAAAATTTGGTTGACAACAAGATCATCACATTACTTGACAATTCAAACCCCTATGAACCTGAAGTAAAGCCTGAATAGTGGAACAATGACCATTATTGCAACTATCACAGGAACAAAGGTCATAAAACTAAAAATTGCATGAGGCTTAAACACATCATTCAAGATCTTATTGATGATAAGAAAGTTGGTGTGGATGGACACGTGACTAATTATGATCACAAGGGTTTTTTTGAACCCTTATTTAAGTATGAACAAGGAGAAGGATCTACAATGAATAATGAAGGAGCTAAGATCAAATACACTTACATAAGTAATAACAATGTTATAAACATGCTTGAACCAACTTACGAGACTGTAAACATGATTAAGGATAAAAGGAAAGACTATGACTCAGATGTTGATGAATCACCTCAGATTATTCTTAGGGGTGTTGGTTCTTCTTCCACATGATCACAATCCTATGAATTTGAACCTAAGAAGACACAAATGTAACAACCTATGATTATCCTCAAAGGATTCTAGTGTAGGAGCACCCCTATGAGGGCCCTCACCATCCATTTTTGGTGTGTTCATCTTTAGTGATGAATTTTTAATTAGAATAAGAGCTTGAAGCTCATTTTTGTTGTGTCTAGGTTGTCTAAGTCCTAGAAGTTTACTGGTCTTTCTCATTTGTAATGCACATTGATTCAAGGATTGTTGTCAACTTGAACTCAGTGCTTTGTTAGATGTTTGGAGGTCTTAGGTTGAGTATTTGGTGGGGTTTAGAGCACAAGAGTTCTTTGATAGGATCTAAGTAGGTCTTTATAATGAAGGAGCCAAATTTCTCAAACAACAATAAAAGTTGCTCAAAAGTTGCTAGCAACTTTTAGAAAGTTGCTTAGCAACTTTTCTTGTAAAGGATTTAACCTTGCTAAACATGAAGCAAGCCCTAACTAAGTACTCACCGGTGGAGGGAGACTATATAGGACCTAACAAACCCTAAAGTATGGTTGGAAGTCATTTGTTGTGCAGGTACAGTATGAAAGATCAGACTGGTGGAGTTTTATTTTAATTGTAACAGTCATTGTTGAGGGACTGAGAATCAGTGAATACAAATAGATTTGTGTGAATCCACATTGTATATACTGCTTTGAGTGTTTAGACATTCATTTTGAGTTTTTTAGTTCCATTTCTTAGTTTACTGTTGTAGTTTTTCCTTTCTTCTTTTGTTCTAGACTGCTCTCTGCCAGTTTGGAGAGGCATGGAATAAAGGGGTTGTAACTTTGGTCTCCACCATGGGAACACCATGGATCTATGGATTATGAGAGTAAAGACCCCAATGAGCTTGTACCATAATGCAGGGCCCTGGAGCATGTGTGCAAACAATTGTTTGACAAAGCCCTGGGTGAGCTAAGGCATAGCCCGGCTAGGAGTGGTCAACAGATAAAGGACTCCAGCAGACAGTAGGAAGGGTTTCATAGCATCCCCTTTGGGGGGATGCAAGGTGCATGAAATAATGCTAAGTTTTGTGGAGGAGAGGTCTTGAACAGGTCTAGAAGTGGTTCTGCCGTAGACTTCAGCACTGTGATCCTAAAACCCTCAAATAGCACTTGAAACCCTCTATTTTGGTACAGGAATTGTACGGCCTAGTGGTGGGTTGAGACCCCAAAAGTCCTTGAATTTTGATCATTTTAAGTGGATGTTCTTAAGAGCATAAGGCTTGAATCTTGGAGGGGAAGGAGGGAAAAGTCCTAGAAAACTGGAAGAGGCCTAATTGGGCTTATTCTAGTAGCCTTGTTTTACAAAGGAACTATGCAATCAGGTAAAGACCCAACCAAGCCAATGTCATGAATAGGTGTCTAATGCCTTGAAAACACCTTGGAAACTATAAAACTCACTATTGGAGTGTGGGATAGAATTGGAATCCAAAAGACCCTTATTAAGCCTAGGTAAGGGCTAGTAGCTAGATAGTAAAGCTTATCATGTTGATGGATGAAATTGTTTAACTTGGTGGGTAGGTTAGGTAGGTCAGGGGATCCTTGGAGAGATAAGGAAGCCTATAGACCAATAGGGGTGTCAGAAGAACACATGGATCCTAGAGAGGATCAGAGGCATAGACTAAGATAGTCTATCCTAGCCTCCCCATCAGATTGGTATCAAAGCCTCTTAAGGCTTGGGAAGTGAAAGGTGGATGTTCCAACCACCAGAAGAATCAATTGGATCATCTCAAAAGAAGATAATGTTAACCAATGCTGAGCTTTTCAAGAAGGTGGAAGATCAGGAGGAAGCTAATATAATCTTGCAAGAAAGATTGTTGTTGATGGAACAACTCTTGGATGATGTCCAAGAAAAAGCAGACAAGGTGAATGATAGGATGGAAAAACAAGATGCTAAAGGAAAAGAAGAGACCATTGATGATGAGTGATGCAGTGAAAGGTAGGAGGATCCCTGATGGAGATGTCCTAGCCCCCAGAAAATACCCACACAATAGAATATTATAACAATACAGAGATATAGATCCACACAATGCCAATACTCATAATAGAATCATCATATTTTCATCCAACATGCCCGGCTGTAAGGCCTTCTGGGTTACGGCCAAATACAATGCAATTAAAATAGAAACTCCACAAGATCTCACAAGATCCAAGCAAAACCCTAGCTATCCCAGATCCACACACTGGTAGGAACCCCCAAGGAAGATCTAAACTTGTGCTCGCAAGCCCACCAAGCAATCTCCTTGTTTCCCAAGCCGCAGCTACTAGCTCTCCTCAAAACTCGCTCCACATCCACCTCCTCTTCTCCCAGATGGATGAATGAATGCCTAAAGACTTCCCCCACAACCTCTACTTATACCAATCTAAGCCACAGGTCGGCCCTGAATATAAATTAAATACAAATACCGAAATTAAATGCCACAAGTCGGCCAACAACAACAATTAAATTCTCAAAATAGATGTCTTAGTAAAATTGCGATAACTCCTAGCTCCGGATGAATTAGAACTCGTGCTTCGAACCGTAGGTAGAAATATAGGCCCTCTTCAATCCCTGAAATGTTCAGCCTCTAACTCTTTATGGAAAATTACGTATACAGCCTTCAATAGGCACAAAATTCTGAAGCAAGGCCGAGCTCCCCAAGGCCATGCTGAGCAACCAAGACCATGCCAAGTTCCATTAAATACATCAAAACTAATTACCCAAGACCCAAGTGGGTTTATCCAACTCTACCAAACCCCTCACACATGAAAATAAGTCCACACAACTCCATCAAATTTCCCAAACATTCAGGATAGCCAACTACCCTGGGATGCTCCTGCATCAGACTCCCCAGGTGCGAAAAGAAGTATGCCTCATACTTTGACACCTGATGAAATATCTGCAACCATCTTCATCTTCACCAAAGGCTTCCACTCTAATAGGGACAATAGAACCAACATGCAAATCATCCAAATCTGCATCCATCTGTCAACCACTAGAATCTCAACCATCCAATCAACATGCTCACTCCCAGGAACAAACTAAACATAGTGCCTCACCAACATTCTCTGTAGCTGGTCACTACCAACAAAAACAATATCCTCAAACATGAAATCGATGTCACCAACATGTAAGCTCAAATCCACAATAGGAGCAACATGTAAATCCTCAACCATGTCAACCACCAACAGGTCCACATCAGGAACATACAAATCCGTAGTATCATGTAGATCCTCAACCACATCAACAACTAGTGAATCCACACCAGCAACATCCATATCAACAACATCCATATCACCAACATATGGATCACCACCCTTAGCAACCTGATTATCCATGACCAAGTGCTCCACAATTTCTATGTCAGACTCAACCAACTGATCATGAAAACCAATCTCAATCATAGCATCAACAAGGTTAGGAAGCTCCATAGAAACATCCACAGGTTTCTCCGCAGGTTCTGCATCAGCCTCCACACACTGATCAACAAAACCAACTTCCATATTGACCTTGCTATGCCCTCTTCTCTCTCGAACAAGTCTTCTAACCGGCCAGACAACTCGCTTCCTGATCGGTAGACTCCAGCTCCACGGTTTCAAGATCTCTCGAACTCTCTTACGAAATTTATCCAGAGATGGATCACTCTCAACCATCCCTTCCTTAACTCGATTAGTCAATCTAGCTTCCAACCAAGCAAAAGTCTTTGAAATATTCTTCTCCACCACATCATGGAGTTTTGCAATCATCTCAGGGTCCAATCTTCTTAGAGCCATCTTCTAAGATCTTCGCAAACCCCTTGCAATGAATCACCAACTAGATCCAACCTCCAACTAGGTCCTAGTGCAAACTGCCTCACATTCGGCACTCTGTCCACACACTCAGGAATAACCTTCACTCTAAAAAAAAAATCCACCCAAAGTCCTGGTGCAAACTGCCTCACATTCGGCGCTCTGTCCGCACACTCAGGAACAACCTTCGCTCTGATACCACTTGATGCAGTGCAAGGCAGGAGGATCCCTGATGGAGATGTCCTAGCCCCCAGAAAATACCCACACAATAGAATATGATAACAATACAGAGATATAGATCCACACAATGCCAATACTCATAATAGAATCATCATATTTTCATCCAACATGCCCGGCTGTAAGGCCTTCCGGGTTACGGCCAAATACAATGAAATTACAATAGAAACTCCACCAGATCTCGCAAGATCCAAGCAAAACCCTAGCTAGCCCAGATCCACACACTGGTAGGAACCCCCAAGGAAGATCTAAACTTGTGCTCGCAAGCCCACCAAGCAATCTCCTTGTTTCCCAAGCCGCAGCTACTAGCTCTCCTCAAAACTCGCTCCACATCCACCTCCTCTTCTCCCAAGTGGATGAATCTTGATGCAGTGCAAGGTAGGAGGATCCCTGATGGAGATGTCCTAGCCCCCAGCAAATACCCACACAATAGAATATGATAACAATACAGAGATATAGATCCACACAATGCCAATACTCATAATAGAATCATCATATTTTCATCCAACATGCCCGGCTGTAAGGCCTTCCGGGTTACGGCCAAATACAATGCAATTACAATAGAAAATCCACAAGATCTCACAAGATCCAAGAAAAACCCTAGCTAGCCCAGATCCACACACTGGTAGGAACCCCCAAGGAAGATCTAAACTTGTGCTCGCAAGCCCACCAAGCAATCTCCTTGTTTCCCAAGCCGCAGCTACTAGCTCTCCTCAAAACTCGCTCCACATCCACCTCCTCTTCTCCCAGATGGATGAATGAATGCCTAAAGACTTCCCCCACAACCTCTACTTATACCAATCTAAGCCACAGGTCGGCCCTGAATATAAATTAAATACAAATACCGAAATTAAATGCCACAAGTCGGCCAAAAACAACAATTAAATTCCCAAAATAGATGTCTTATTAAAATTGCGATAACTCCTAGCTCCGGATGAATTAGAACTCGTGCTTCGAACCGTAGGTAGAAATATAGGCCCTCTTCAATCCCTGAAATTTTCAGCCTCTAAATATTTATGGAAAATTATTTATACAGCCTTCAATAGGCACCAAATTCTAAAGCAAGGCCGAGCTCCCCAAGGCCATGCTGAGCAACCAAGACCATGCCAAGTTCCATTAAATACATCAAAACTAATTACCCAAGACCCAAGTGGGTTTATCCAACTCTACCAAACCCCTCACACATGAAAATAAGTCCACACAACTCCATCAAATTTCCCAAACATGCAGGATAGCCAACTACCTTGGGATGCTCCTGCATCAGACTCCCCAGGTGCGAAAAGAAGTATGCCTCATACTTTGACACCTGATGAAATATCTGCAACCATCTTCATCTTCACCAAAGGCTTCCACTCTAACAGGGATAATAGAACCAACATGCAAATCATCCAAATCTGCATCCATCTGTCAACCACTAGAATCTCAACCATCCAATCAACATGCTCACTCCCAGGAACAAACTGAACATAGTGCCTCACCAACATTCTCTGTAGCTGGTCACTACCAACAACAACAATATCCTCGAACATGAAATCGATGTCACCAACATGTAAGCTCAAATCCACAATAGGAGCAACATGTAAATCCTCAACCATGTCAACCACCAACAGGTCCACATCAGGAACATACAAATTCGTAGTATCATGTAGATCCTCAACCACATCAACAACTAGTGAATCCACACCAGCAACATCCATATCACCAACATATGGATCACCACCCTTAGCAACCTGATTATCCATGACCAAGTGCTCCACAATTTCCATGTCAGACTCAACCAACTGATCATGAAAACCAATCTCAATCATAGCATCAACAAGGTTAGGAAGCTCCATAGAAACATCCACAGGTTTCTCCGCAAGTTCTGCATCAGCCTCCACACACTGATCAACAAAACCAACTTCCATATTGACCTTGCTATGCCCTCTTCTCTCTCGAACAAGTCTTCTAACCGACCAGACAACTCGCTTCCTGATCGGTAGACTCCAGCTCCACGGTTTCAAGATCTCTCAAACTCTCTTACGAAATTTATCCAGAGATGGATCACTCTCAAACATCCCTTCCTTAACTCGATTAGTCAATCTAGCTTCCAACCGAGCAAAAGTCTTTGAAATATTCTTCTCCACCACATCATGGAGTTTTGCAATCATCTCAGGGTCCAATCTTCTTAGAGCCATCTTCTAAGATCTTCGCAAACCCCTTGCAATGAATCACCAACTAGATCCAACCTCCAACTAGGTCCTAGTGCAAACTACCTCACTTTCGGCGCTCTGTCCACACACTCAGGAATAACCTTCACTCTAAAAAAAAAATCCACCCAAAGTCCTGGTGCAAACTGCCTCACATTCGGCGCTCTGTCTGCACACTCAGGAACAACCTTCGCTCTAATACCACTTGATGCAATGCAAGGCAGGAGGATCCCTGATGGAGATGTCCTAGCCCCCAGCAAATACCCACACAATAGAATATGATAACAATATAGAGATATAGATCCACACAATGCCAATACTCATAATAGAATCATCATATTTTCATCCAACATGCCCGGCTGTAAGGCCTTTCGGGTTACGGCCAAATACAATGCAATTACAATAGAAACTCCACCAGATCTCGCAAGATCCAAGCAAAACCCTAGCTAGCCCAGATCCACACACTGGTAGGAACCCCCAAGGAAGATCTAAACTTGTGCTCGCAAGCCCACCAAGCAATCTCCTTGTTTCCCAAGCCGCAGCTACTAGCTCTCCTCAAAACTCACTCCACATCCACCTCCTCTTCTCCCAAGTGGATGAATCTTGATGCAGTACAAGGTAGGAGGATCCCTGATGGAGATGTCCTAGCCCCCAGAAAATACCCACACAATAGAATATTATAACAATACAGAGATATAGATCCACACAATGCCAATACTCATAATAGAATCATCATATTTTCATCCAACATGCCCGGCTGTAAGGCCTTCCGGGTTACGGCCAAATACAATGCAATTACAATAGAAACTCCATAAGATCTCGCAAGATCCAAGCAAAACCCTAGCTAGCCCAAATCCACACACTGGTAGGAACCCCCAAGGAAGATCTAAACTTGTGCTCGCAAGCCCACCAAGCAATCTCCTTGTTTCCCAAGCCGCAGCTACTAGCTCTCCTCAAAACTCGCTCCACATCCACCTCCTCTTCTCCCAGATGGATGAATGAATGCCTAAAGACTTCCCCCACAACCTCTACTTATACCAATCTAAGCCACAGGTCGGCCCTGAATATAAATTAAATACAAATACCGAAATTAAATGCCACAAGTCGGCCAACAACAACAATTAAATTCCCAAAATAGATGTCTTAGTAAAATTGTGATAACTCCTAGCTCCGGATGAATTAGAACTCGTGCTTCGAACCGTAGGTAGAAATATAGGCCCTCTTCAATCCCTAAAATTTTCAGCCTCTAACTATTTATGGAAAATTACTTATACAGCCTTCAATAGGCACCAAATTCTGAAGCAAGGCCGAGCTCCCCAAGGCCATGCTGAGCAACCAAGACCATGCCAAGTTCCATTAAATACATCAAAACTAATTACCCAAGACCCAAGTGGGTTTATCCAACTCTACCAAACCCCTCACACATGAAAATAAGTCCACACAACTCCATCAAATTTCCCAAACATGCAGGATAGCCAACTACCCTGGGATGCTCCTGCATCAATGAGGTACCTACACCAGATCCTCCTACCCAAGATGAAAAATTCTTGAAAGCATTGAAGGCTGTCACAGGCAAGGCACTTGAAGGTGTCCCATTACTCACTAGCAGAATGGATACAGAGCTTGTGATGCAATGGATTGAAGGCATGGAGAATCACTTCGAGTGTGAAGAGATCTCAGAGGCACAGAAGGTCAAAGTGGCCAAGTCTAGGTTGAGAGGACAAGCTTTAACCTGGTGGAACTACTTGCAAGGTGAAAGAGAGAAAGAGGGAAAGAATCCAATCTCTAATTGGAAAGCAATGGTGAATAAAATGAAGGAAGCATACCTACCAGTAGATTATGAAATTCAGCAGCATAGGAGGAGATTGAATCTCAAACAGAAGGAGATGGATGTAGCCACCTACATTAAAGAGTTCCACAAGTTGAGTTTGAGATCCAAGATCAAAGAAGAAGAGAGCATTAAAGTGGCAAGGTATTTAAGTGGTTTGAAATGGAGCATAGCTGAGGAGATGAGTTTGTTCACTCCCACCACTATACTTCATTGTCAGCATATGGCACAAAATCTTGAAGAAAAACAAAGAAGAAAGCAAGAACCTAACTCCAAGAATAGGGGAAGAGGTAAAGACTCTAGAGGGGGTCAAAAAGGAGGTTCTAGTAGAGGTGGTGAATTAAGAAACCAGGGTGAAAGCAGACTCTTGGAACAAAGTTTTGAAATCAGTACAAGAGGATCTTATGGTAGAGGAAGAGGTTCTCAAGGAAACAGAGGAAGAGGAGCAGGAAGGAGCAGCTCCTACTTTGCCACCATGAAGTGCTATCAGTGTGGACAGCTTGGACATCCTACCTATAGGTGTCCTGATAAACCTTCAGCCTCAAATAATGAGAAGAGGGTAGCCTATACCCAAGAGGACAGCAGCAGCTCATGCATGAATGAAGTCAAAAAATTGGAATCAGAAATGGGGGAGAACCTTATGTTCAGAAGGGTGCTTATAAGGCAGCCTAATCAAGGTGAACCAAAGCAAAGGAGGGCTCTTTTTAGAGTCAAGTGCAAAATACAAGGCAAAGTGTGCAAAGTTATAGTAGATTCAGTGTCTACTGATAACATTATAGTAGAGGAAGCAACAAAGAAGCTAAACTCACAAAGGTTCCCCATGCAAATCCCTATAAGGTGACTTGGTTGAACCAGGAGCAAAGTGTACTAGTTAATGAGCAAACATGGGTGGAGTTTTCTATTGGAGGCTATAAAGACAAAGTGCTTTGTGATGTTTTTCCCATGGATGCATGCCATCTTCTGCTGGGAAGACCTTGGCAATCTGACAAAAAGATGATCTATGATGGAGAGGAGAATTCCATTTCTTTTAAGAAAGATGCAAGGACTTTCAAAATTCAGTCCATAACAAAGAATGAAGAGGGTTCTAAGACACCTAGTGTGTTGCTTAGTAGTGGTAAGGAGTTCTTACATGCCCTACAGGATGAGGAGACCATAGGATGTGCTATTATGGTGAAACCAAAGGAGGAGGACAAGAAGTTGTAGGCAGATTTACCATTAGAAGTGCAGCAAATGCTGGAAGAATTTAGAGATATAGTAAGTGATGGAACCCCTACCACCTTACCTCCAAGAAGAGCTATAATTCATCAAATAGACTTTGTACCTAGTGCATCTCTACCTAATAAAGTAGCATATAAGCTTACCCCAGACCAGAATAAGGAACTGGCAAGACAAGTGCAAGAACTATTGGATCAAGGGTTGATCAAGAAGAGTATTAGTCCATGTGCAGTCCCAGTGGTCTTAGCATCCAAGAAAGGAGGAAAATGAAGACTTCGTACATATTCAAGGGCTATCAACAGGATCACTATCAGGTATAGATTCGCAATTCCAAGAATAGAAGATTTGATGGATTTCTTAGGAGGTGCTAAGTATTTCACCAAGTTGGATTTAAAGAGTGGTTATCACCAAATCAGAGTTAAGGAGGGTGATGAGTGGAAGACCACTTTTAAAACCATAGATGGATTGTATGAATGGCTTGTGATGCCATTTGGGCTTACCAATGCCCCAAGCACTTTCATGAGGTTAATGAATGAGGTCTTGAAGGACCTCACAGGAAAATTTGTAGTGGTGTATCTAGATGATATACTCATCTATAGCAAAACAAAAGTAGAGCATCTTGATCACTTAAGGTTGGTTATGAAGAGACTCCATGAAGAGAAATTAGCCATCAATCTAGAAAAATGTGAGTTCATGCAGCAAGAGCTGATTTATTTGGGCTTTGTAGTGTCCAAGGGTAATCTGAAAATGGACCCAAGTAAGGTGGAGGCAATCTTGAATTGGCCTACCCCAAAAATAGGGACAGAAGTTAGAAGTTTTCATGGTTTAGCCCAATTTTATAGAAAGTTTGTAAGGAACTTCAATGGGATTTGTGCACCAGTATTAGACACCATTAAAGGAGGACTAAAAACTAAGTTCAAATGGACTGAGGCAGCTGAGAAAGCATTTCAAACATTGAAGCAAGAGGTAGCTACTAAACCTATCCTACTCTTACCAACTTTTGACAAATTGTTTACCATTGAATGTGATGCAAGTGGTACAGTAGTAGGAGGTGTTTTGAGTCAAGAAGGAAGGCATGTGGCATTCTTCAGTGAGAAACTCAATGAAGCAAAGAAGAAGTATTCAGCTTATGACTTGGAGTTGTATGCATTGGTACAATCTCTCAAGAAGTGGAGGCATTACCTTTTGCCAAAAGAATTTGTTGTCTTTACTAATAATCAGGCTTTAAGCTATATCAACACCCAGGAGAAGCTTAGTAATAGGCACTTGAAGTGGATGGATTATCTCCAGTCCTTTACCTTCACAATCAAACACAAGAAGGGGCAGCTCAACAAGGTAGTAGATGCCTTAAGTAGGAATTTATTGACTATCCAAGAGGTACAGCTGCAAAGCATTGGAATAGTAGGTTTTAAAGACTTATATGAGGAGGATGAAGACTTCTCACAAGCCTACAAGGTGTGCCTAGAGTTTGAGAACCATTTCCATGGTGATTTTGTAGATTACACCCTTCAGAATGGATTGTTGTTTAAAGGTAATCAACTTTGTGTACCTAGAGAGGATCAGGGGCATAGACTAAGCTAGTCTATCCTAGCCTCCCCATCAGATTGGTATCAAGCAATGCAGGACTCTATCAACCTCTACCAATTCCAAATAGGCCTTGGGAGTGTGTAAGTATGGACTTTGTGGTTGGACTCCCTAAAACCAAATCAGGTATGGATAGCATCTATGTTGTAGTAGCCAGGTTTTCTAAAATGAGTCATTTCATTCCATGTAAAACTACTCATGATGCAAGCTATGTAGCACATCTCTTTTTCAAGGAGATAGTTAGGATCCATGGACTCCCTTTGAGTATTGTGTCAGATAGGGATAGCAAGTTCATGGCCCATTTTTGGCAAACCTTATGGAAAAGGCTGGGAACTAATCTCTCTTTTAGTTCAGCATACCATCCTCAAATTGATGGTCAAACTAAGGTCATCAATAGGGTTCTTGGCAACTTGTTAAGGTGCTTCATAAAGGAGTATGGGAAGACTTGGGATCTTGTGATATCTCAGGCTAAATATGCATATAATGACAGTGTCCACAGGAAGAAGTCCATTTCAGATAGTTTATGGAAGACACCCTAGAGGAGTGTGTGAGTTGAGAGATTTAGGTTCCATGGAATTAAAGAGTGGACAAGCTAAAGATTTTACTCAAACTATCAAGGAGGTTCAAGAGCAAGTGAAGAAGTCTATTTTGGAGTCTACTCAAAGACTCAAGGCTAAAGTGGAGAAGATTCTAGAATCTAGGGTAAAGAAGACAACTAGACATCAAGTCTACATGGAGCATCTGATCAAGTGGCAGGGTCAGCCTGAATCTGAAGCCACCTGGATAGAGGAAGGATAGTTCAAAAGGTTTGGAGTTGATCTAGCTCTTCTAGATCCCAAAGTGCCTTAGCTTGTGCTGAGGGGGAGTATGGTGCAGGAGCACCCCTATGAGGGCCCTCACCATCCATTTTTGGTGTGTTCATCTTCAGTGATGAAGTTGTAATTAGAATAAGAGCTTGAAGCTCATTTTTGTTGTGTCTAGGCTGTCTAAGTCCTAGAAGTTTACTGGTCCTTCTCATTTGTAATGCACATTGATTCAAGGACTGTTGTCAACTTGAAATCAGTGCCTTGTTAGATGTTTGGAGGTCTTAGGTTGAGTTTTTGGTGTGGTTTAGAGCACAAGAGTTCTTTGATAGGATCTAAGTAGGTCTTTATAATGAAGGAGCCAAATTTCTCAAGCAACAATAAAAGTTGCTCAAAAGTTGCTAGCAACTTTTAGAAAGTTGCTTAGAAACTTTTAGAAAGTTGCAAAGGATTTAACCTTGCTAAACGTGAAGCAAGCCCTAACTAAGTACTCACAGGTGGAGGGAGACTATATAGGACCTAACAAACCCTAAAGTACAGTTGGAAGTCATTTGTTGTGAAGGTACAATATGGAAGATCAGACTGCTGGAGTTTTTTTTTTAATTGTAATAGTCACTGTTGAGGGACTGAGAATCAGTGAATACAAATAGATTTGTTTGAATCCACATTGTATATACTACTTTGAGTGTTTAGAATTTCATTTTGAGTGTTGTAGTTCCATTTCTTAGTTTACTATTGTAGTTTTTCCTTTCTTCTTTTGTTCTAGACTTCTCGCTGCCAGTTTGGAGAGGCATGGAATGAAGGGGCTGTAACTTTGGTCTCCACCGTGGGAACACCATGGATCTATGGATTCTGAGAGTATAGACCTCAATGAGCTTGTACCATAATGCAGGGCCCTGGATCATGTGTGCAAACAATTGTTTGACAAAGCCCTAGGCGAGCTAAGGCATAGCCCAACTAGGAGCAGTCAGCAGATAAAGGACTCCAGCAGATAGTAGGAAGGGTTTCATAGAATTCCCTTTTGAGGGATGCAAGGTGAATGAAATAAGGCTAAGTGTTATGGAGGAGAGGTCTTCAACAGGTCTAGAAGTGGTGTTGCTACAAACTTCAGCACTATGATCTTGAAACCCTCAAATAGCCCTTGAAACCCTCTATTTTGGTACAGGCATTGTATGGCCTGGTGGTGGGTTGAGACCCCAAAAATCCTTGAGGTTTGATCATTTGAAGTGGATTTTCTTAAGAGAAGAAGGCTTGAATCTTGGAGGGGAAGGAGGGAAAAGTCCTAGAAAACCGGAAGAGGCCTAATTGGGCTTATTCTAGTAGCCTTGTTTTACAAAGGAACTATGCAATCAGGTAAAGACCCAACCAAGCCAATTTCATGAATAGGTGTCTAATGCCTTGAAAACACCTTGGAACCTATAAAACTCACTGTTGGAGTGTGGGGTAGAATTGGAAGCCAAAAGACCCTTATTAAGCCTAGGTAAGGGCTAGTAGCTAGATAGTAAAGCTTATCATATTGATGGATAAAATTGTTTAACTTGGTGGGTAGGTTAGGTAGGTTAGGGGATCCTTGGAGAGATAAGGAAGCCTATAGACCAATAGGGGTGTCAGAAGAACACCTGGATCCTAGAGAGGATCAGGGGCATAGACTAAGCTAGTCTATCCTAGCCTCCCCATCAGAGTCAAACTCCCAACATCTGCACATACTAAGAACTTGAATGTTGTGACTTGAAGTCAATCAAAAATCATGCTTAATGGGCCTCATTCTTCCAAGAAATTAGCACCTAGATAGTCAGGAATCTCATCTTCTAAGCGCACACACACACATTAGCCAAATCAAATTGTAGTCTAGTGGACCAATTGCAATGTACTCCTGCTCAGATATCTATACTTGATTTATTACAAATCTCTCTCTTTCGTAAGGAGATCCTAGAGAAAACTTTCCTCACGGTGAATGTTCCTAGGGACATTGGCATTGATCGATTCGAGACCATAGTTAACCATCTTGTTGCACCTCATTACCTCTCCTTTTCTAAGGAGGATGACAAGTCACTTAACCATCCACACAATCTTTCCTTACACATTGAGGTCAAAATCCATAAAATGTGTGTCAAGTGCGTGCTGATAGATGGAGGTGCAAGGTTGAACATTTGTGCATATAAGTTACTACAATAGTTGGATTTCTCTAAACATACCATCAATCCTAGGAGGAAGATCACAATTCAATCTTATGATGAAGAAGAAAAATCTTCTAAGGGTCTTATTTTTCATCCTATTCGAGTAGGACCAATTGAGAGAGATGTTGTCTTCTGAGTTCTAGATCTACCTCTTGCATACAATATTTTTGTAGGAATACCTTGGATACATGACATGAAATTTGTGTCATCTACATATCACCAATGTATCAAATTTCCTTATAAAGGCACTGAGGTTTCTATTCCACAAGATAATACTATGTCAGCCAACACTCTCACTGCTAAAATGTGTGTACCACATAATAAAGCAGCTAAAGAAACTAAAAGCACACTATCTGAATGTGAAAAGAAAATGAAAATGTTGAATACTGGGATGGGAGAATATTGGTTGGACTCCATTACATCAATTCCTATTTCTCTTTGGTCTTATGGTAAACCTTCTAAGGATATGAGACCATATTCCTACCCTATGACTATCTATCAAACTTTTATTCAATCCTCAGTTCCTATGGAAGATGAAAATGAAGAAAAATTTGTTAGGGAATGGATATACCGTGGAGAAAACACTTAGATTTCTACATCTACGCAATTACCCCATAAAAGTATGGAAAAAGATGTGAGTTTATAGCTAAAATTGGATATTTGATTCATGGTCCTTTGAGTGATCAGAAACATGCTTTTGTTGAACCACTGAGTCATACTAAGAGATGTAAGTCTAAAGAAAAAACTGGTGTGGGATTTTCTACTACTGATAATAAACCTTCTCTTGATGAAGAATCAGGAGACACTGAAGGGTTTGCAAAGAAAACTGAACCCCTTAATACTACCTCTCAAGAGGAAGAATATTTTGTCCCCTCCACTTCTCTTCTTTGGGGAGAAGTTGAACAACATGCTGATCACACCTATGAAGCTTCTACTTCTCATCAGAATTGTGCTCTAGATACTGAAGATCCTAAGAAAGAACACATTGTTAGAATCATACATGGAACTGAAAGAATTCACTTTAGGGACTATGAGTGGGATTCCCTTTTAGACGCGTCTATGTAGGTAGGATTTTATGTCATTAAATATTATGCTAATCAACCTAAGGTAGGAGATGAGTCACCCATAGAGTTTGATGAGTCAGACCCGCGTATCACTCTTATAGATCAAGTTGACAATGCTAGGAGTCTTATCAATTTAGATATCTTTGAAGGGGACCTTATCGATGCTTAATTTCTTGTTAAAAAAATGATTCCCATCACATTAATACTTTGGAACCTCTAACTTCTCTCCCTCTCATGCACCCCAACCTTATTGATTGGTCGCGAAAAAACAAATAGCCTGAGCTCTTAACCTTTCAAAAAGACCTACTAATCAAATGCTCTTGAGCCTGTAGTCTCTTCCACCAGTGAACCATCAACAAATATGACTGATTCAGACATCAAGTATCTTAGTCACAAAATAAAAAGAAAAATAAAAATAAAAAATGTTCTGATGGCGAAAACCACTTTGTGGCAGCTTCAGAACCAAAAAAAGTAAAATAAAAAGACGTATCCAAAGGTGAAAACCTCTTTGAGATGCCTACATATGAGATACTTGGTGGTCTACCCAGCTACTTTCAAGACAGATCATCAGTTTTGATAGAACCTACTCAGTCAGTCAACATCAAGACAGATGAAGTACCTCACATCAGACACTTAGCTCAGCTTGGAAATTGAGAATACCTAGTAGACCATGAGTGAAAACTCTTGATCCAAATCCATTCATTGGAGATCCAGTATATATCTAGCGTCGGTTGAACTTGTTTACTAAAACACAAAAGTTTGTCAGATGAAGAAAAGAAACAATTCACATATTTCCTCCTCGAAAAGAAGATAAATTTTGCTTGGACTTATTTAGATATGCCAGGGTTTGACACTAATCTTATCATGCATCACTTGTCTATAGCTCTTAGTGTTAAACTTGTGAAAAAAATTAAAGCTACGAAAAATGCACCCACATGTAGCTCTCCTTGTCAAGGCTGAACTATAAAAGCTCCTTCAAGATGGATTCGTAAGGACTATTGATTACGTTGAATGGATATCCAACATTGTACATGTGTCTAAATTAGATAAATCCATATGGGTATGCACTGATTTCAGGGATCTAAACAAAGCATGGCCTAAGGATGATTTTCCACTCCCTAATATTGACATGATAGTGGATATGATGGCGGGCTATGAGATGTATTCTTTAATGGGTAGATTCTTGAGATATAATCAGATCAAAATTGCTCCTGAAGATCAAGAGAAAACAGCTTTCACTTGTGTGTGGGGAACTTTTTGCTATAATTTTATGCCATTTGGGCTTTAAAATGTTGGAGCTACATATCAAAGACCTATCAAAACAATATTTCATGACATGATGCATAAAACTATGGAAGATTATATGGATGAAACCTTGGCTAAGTCTCATAAGAGAAACACACATCTTGGAGATTTGGGGTTAATCCTAGATCATATGGAATAGTTTCAACTAAGGCTAAATCCTAAAAAGTGTGCATTTGGAGTTACCTATGGAAAACTACTTGGTTATATCATATTAGCTAAAGGAATTGAGGTGGACCCTAAAAAATTTCAAGCTATCATGGATATTCCACCACCAAAAAACATTAGTCAAATGAGAAGTCTACAAGGATGCCTATAGTCTATTAGGAGATTCATCTCTCAACTTGTTGATAGAGCACAACCATTTAACAAAAACTTGCATAAAGGAGTTAAGTGTGTATGGAATGAAGAATGTGCAAAAAGATGGAATTAGATTAAGGAACATTTGGCTAATCCGCCTATCTTGATGCCTCATATTCCTAGAAATATTCTTATTCTATACATTTCATCTACAACCACATCTTTAGGAGCATTATTGGCACAACAAGATGAAATGGGAAAGGAAAGAGCTATCTGCTACATTAGTAGAACATTAGTAGCTTATGAGATCAATTACAACAACATTGAAAAATCTTTCCTTGCAGTGGTATTTGTGTCTCAAAACTTAGAAATTATATGTTGGCACATACTACATACCTTGTAGCTAAACTTGATCCATTGAAATATCTACTAAGTAAAGCTACCCTTACTAGTCGACTAGCTAAATGGATGATGTTTCTCTCTGAATTTGACATTGAGTATGCTGAGCGTAAGGTTATAAAAGGACAAGTAATCGTTGATCATTTAATTGATTTCCCTCTACAATATAATGCACCTCTGCAAATTGATTTTCCTGATTCATCTATCATGTCAATGACTGAGCACACCTAGAAGATGTTATTTGATGGATCCTACACACAAAATGGTTTGGGTGTTGGAGTTCTTTTTGTCACACCATAGGGATACACCATACCTAAAGCGTATCAAACCAAGGATGACAAATTGATTCCCTATAATAAAATGGTTGATGATCTTAAGAATTACTTTGTCTTTATGACCTTCCAACAGATTCCTAGAGCTGAGAACAAAGTTGTTGATGCTATGGATACACTTGCTTCTATTCTACATTTGTAAGAACATGAATCTTCATATGAATTCCTGGTGGAAGAGCTACGATTCCCTGCATATGACTCTCCTGATAACCATGTCATTTGTACTATTATTGGTCATGACTCCTCCTGCTATGATAAAATTTATTCTTTCCTATGTGATCAATCATACCCAATAACCTAAGCCGCAATGAAAATGCCAAATTATCTATAATGTCTCCTGATAATATTTCTAGTGACTTATTTAGGAGGGATCTAGACAAAAAGCTTCTTAGATGTCTAGAGAGATGAATCTAAACATGCATTAGCTGAAGCCCATGAGGGCGTATGTGGGTCTCACTCTAATGGCCTTGTGTTAGCTTGGAAACTACTTAGGGTTGGTTATTATTGGCCTACTATGCAAACAGATACTATCAGATATGCTAAATCTTGTAAGAAATGCCAAATGCATGGCCATTTGATACATGCTCTAGACAGGGAACTTATTTTTTCCATAACACAATAGCCTTTTTAGCAGTGGGCCTTTGACTTAGTAGGTCAGATATATCTAAACTCATCAGGAGGACACAAATTCATCATCACTTCTAAGTATTTCACTAAGTGGGTTGAGATTGTACCACTTTCTACTGCTACAGGAAAACAAGTGTCCCTATTTATCCTAAACTACATAATTTTTCATTATGGTGTACCATCCTCTATAGTTACTGATAATGGAGGAAAATTCAAGAACAAAGACCTAAAACAATTATGTAAGAGATTTAATATCAAACAACATTGATCGTCCATCTATTACCCTCAAGAAAATGGACAATCTGAAGCGTCAAATAATAATATCCTTAAAATATTACACATAACTATTAGTAAGTATGGAAAGGATTGGCATCTTCAAATCAATCATGCTATATAGGCTTATAAAACAAGCATATGTACACCAATGGGAGCTACACCTTTTCCCCTCGTCTATGGGGTTGAAGTTATCTTGCCTATCGAGGTATAAATACCTTCACTTAGACTCTCCCTAAGAGGGCTTGTAATAGATGAAGACTATCATATATCACGCATTCAAGAACTAGAACTATTGGATGAACGTAAACAAACCGCATTCCATCACATGAGAGCATATTAGAAAAGAATGTCAAAAAACTACAACAAGAAAGTACGCTACAAAGCATTTGAGGTTGGTGATCTAGTTTTGAGAGATAATCCTAAGAATCAGCAGAATAGAGCACAAAAAGGGAAGTTTGAACCGAATTTGTTGGGGCCCTACATGGTTACTACGGCTTTTGGGTCCAGTACTTATCATCTTTCTAAACCAGAGTGAGAACAGATCCCTGATCCTATCAATACTCTCTATTTGAAGAAGTTCTACACATGATTCTCCAAGAGCTTTTTACATATCTAAATATCCTGAAAAAATCTTCAAAATCATACAATGTTCCTGAAAAAATTCTAAAAATTGATATATGATCCTAAAATGCAGAAAAGAGTCCTAAAAAAATGATCATCTTAGTGAAAACTTGGCAAACAAGCGCTTTGATGCATCAACGAAAAAAAAAGTGCCTTGGCAAAAACCTGGAAATAGGCGTCATGGTAGCAAAAATAGTCCTTCCAAGTGGTAAACCTAGAGATAGGCGCTACTTGTACCTTTGTGCTACATCTATAAACTTGTGGCTTTGGCCATGAACCAATTGACTTTCGCAACACTTGTCTCTATGGTTCAAAATCAGTCTCTATCTAAGTCTCACTAGGGGGCAATTTCATTTCATTGCTATCTCTAGGACATGCCAGTGTTTCTCAACACTACACCAAATAGTGTTTCTCAACACTTCCTTTGACATTGAGTTTTTCTTGACACTTATCGAATATGCTACCTTGAGTTGATACTTTTTCTGGAGTCTAGGATTATATGATATTTCTCATGTACATGCATTAGTCCTAGTGAGTCAGTGATTATCTTTATCTTTTTTATACTGCACTTAAATTAAAACAATTGAGCTATGCTTAAATGATATTTTCTTTGTATGTTGTATGTTATTAAGGATTTTCACTAATGTTCCCTCCTTGGTTTCTCCATGATGTTACGACTAGAGGACTAGGGGCATGGGGCATATTTTCTTTGATTTCTTCTTGTGGTGTGATTCCAATTATCTTAAGTTGTATAATAAACTAGGTGTCTATGTTAAGAGTCTCCATCATGATTGGAACACCACACATACCTAGACCTTCTTTATTCAGAAACTTAGGTGAGGCTGGAATTATCTCCTTGACTATTACATTATGTTTTCTTACGCCTGAACCATTCAAGTCATCTTGGGCTCTTATGCCTTGATGTTTATGGTAGAGATTTCTCTATTACAAATGCTAGTAAGAAACAATAAATAAAATTGACCTATAGATTTGCAACTATCTTTTCTCAATCAGATCGCCCTTATGCCTTGGTGCTTACATATGTTTCCTACATTCTATCTGATATAGATCATATGTTAATATGATTTAGAGAAATAGAGGGGGGGTAAATCAGTTGTTCTCAGGTCCAGATGTATAAAATAAACTTTAAAACTCTTCAACAAATCAGATCCAACAACCAACAGCTACTCGGTCATTACTAATTGCATAACAGAAACATATAACAGTGCAATCCACTATCCAATAGTATCTAACTTGTAAAACATAGAAATTTTCAAACCAAAACATTCACACAAGTATTAACACCAGGATTTATAGTGGAAACCCAATTAGGGAAAAACCATTGTGTAACATGTTACTATTATTTTCACTCTTCTGAAGTGAGCTATGTGAAAAGTCAACCCTGTCAAAGGTTACAAACACACTGTCAGGTGTGACCCGGTTAAAGGATTTAAACCACTCTGTTAAAAGTGTGCCTTGTTATAGGACTTACATACATCCCATTAGAATGCAACCTTGTTCAAAGGGTTTATACAAATGATTGTTAGGTCAACCTCTGTTAAAAATATTTTGACTGATACAATGGTTAGACAGTAACAGTAGTATCGATCTAAAAAACATACAACTCACTTTGCAAATATCAGATCCAATTTCGTACACATATGTTGGCTTACTGACTGTGAACCTTTACCATCTCCATCACTGATCTTCTCGAAAATCTCTTCAAGCAATCACAACACTTGTCCTTCAGCCTTTTATGCTTATACAGTCAATAACATCAATAATACTTCTAGCATCCTCTTCTTTGTTCAACCTCATGCTCAGGTTTCCTTAATACTTCCTCAAATTAGGTCAATACATCTTTTGCCACTTAATCTCCTTCATAGATCTTAGGGTTAGGTCAGATTCATCGAATCCTTCCAACTTTATGTTCTTCATCTATCCTTCTAGAAATATCTCAAATATTTTAATAGATTTACAATAAAATGTTTTACAGTGCATTAAATGCTTTCGTACAATCAATAAATAAAGTCAACACATTTACATAATCCAAGAATTCAACTATGTCGGCTGGAAATCTGAATTCTTCCTCAAATGTAAATTACTAAAGCTCGGTCAATACAGTGTTCAACTCCTCGATCTTCATTAGAAAGCTTGGTCGCCTCAAAAATTGTTTCCTCGGCTAATACTGTCTTCCTCAGCAATTAACTGATGTTCAGTCAATACTAAATTTACTCAGCATATACTAGCTCGGTCGACACTAACATCACTTAGCTTAAACTAGATTTCTTCACTTTTTCTCAATTAAGCCTACTAGTTTAGTCTTCATTCTTACTTAGATAAACAATACATTATCTTATCATTTTGCCACATAATCAAGTACTCATTGAAGTATCAAGATAACTCAACCTTTCCTTAGGTGCTATTGTTACCAACCTTGCCTATCCCCTTCACAACAATCAAATAGATATAGTACTTTCTTAGATAGCAACAGTCTTACCAGTTAAGGTTTGACATCAATGATAATACAATAATTGCTTCAATTGCAATTTCCAACATCATATTCATATCTTCATAGTTGTGCTTGCACTAGTGATAGTTGTATGATCTTGCAATGTCCCTTAATAAGGCTCAATGATGAAAATAAGGACTGAGTAAGATCCTTGCACTTTGCACTTGCATTTTTCATACTAGGTTGCATCTTAGTCTTTGCATTGCATCTTAATCTTAGTCTTTTCATCTTGCGTTGAGTGAGGAGAGAGTCTTTGTCTCATCATTATCAAACAACTTTGGTCATCCTTTTTTAGCATAATCGATTCATTTTCGGGATCGAAACCGAAATTCAAGTTTATTTTTTTATTCTTTTTAGGATTATCTTTTCATCCTTTGAGGCAAACATTAATTATATTTTCTTCATAATCACTTGACCTAATGCCAATGCTATACCTTTTTGGTCAAACCTTATTCAAATTGGGGCAAAATTTTCATCACTTGGTGTTCAAACTTGGTCTTGTGTGCTTAATCAATCATCTTGTACCTTATCTTATCTTGATTTGATCAAATCTATCTCATTTCTACATCATTTTGATTTTGATCCCGAGGGGGCAAGAATAATCTATCATTGATCTTTCAAAAGATGCAAATTGACCATGCTATCATCACTAAGGGCATCTCAGCTTCATCGCTTCACATCAAGTTGAGATTCTTCTAATCTTGAACATATCAATTCTCATCGCATCATATCAGTTCTAGTGTTGTCTTATCTTTTGACCTTAGTCTAAATGTTCAATTTTATCGTTTCACATCAAATTGTGCATTGAACTCTTGCTGCCTTTATGTGCTTCGTTCGATCAAGTTCAGAGTCATATCTCTATCAATTACCTTGACATCATCATTCTTTGACTCAGTGTGTTCCTAGATCGCTCACACATTAGTGAAAGAGGGGCAAATGTAATCACCCAAAAATAGTCTAGTAAACTTTGAGCCCCTTTCTAAATATTAAAAATTTAAATACTAGACTAAATCTTGTGCTTAATCAATTTTGCATATTTATTTAATCTCTTATTTCTTGATCAAATCATCATTTTATCATTTATTTGATTATATCTTAAAGTTTGACCACTTTATCATAAGCTTTATTTAATTAAGAGAACATGATCCCTTTTAATTAATTAAAAAATCTTTTAATTAAATAATAAAATTACTTTATCCTAAACCACATTTAATTAAAAGAACATGTCCCCTTTTAATTAAATAAAACCCCCTTTTAATTAAATAAAAAATCTTTTAATTAAATAATGGAAACCACTTTTCTAAAAATAATAAATTAAAAATTAAAAATTAAAAGAAAAGTGCACTTTCCAATGAGATGAAATCTTTTGATTTTTGAAAAAGGCTTTTGCCTCTTTATCTCAACCACTTATATTTTGCCTCTTAATCATTTCTATTGATTTTGCCTCTTAAGAATCTTGAGCACAGGGATCAACCAAGATTTAGTCTCCACCCTTGCTCATTCTTTTTGCCTCTTAATCTTGACCGTTCACTCATTTCTAGATCATTTAAAAGGAGACTCTCTCCTCACTTTTAGATATCCCACCCTCATAGCATTCTTAGCTTCTTGAGTTATTGAAATCTTATTGTTGGTTCTTGGAGTCTTGGCATCTTAGCATATTGGAATCTTGGAGTCTTTGCAATCTTGGCATCTTGGAGCTATTGCATTCTTGCATCTTTCATATTGAAGCATTGCATCATCATTTAGCTTAGCTTTGTCATTTGCTTTCTTGCATCTAGCTTAATCCATCTAGTTTAGATCTACTTTCCTTGCATTTCTTACATATCATTTTAGCTTAGATCTTACATCTCATCTTAGATTACTTTGCATTATCATTTGAATCTTCCATTCTATAGTGCACCTTGTAAGGATCTTACTTATTGGGTGCGTTTGAGAGCCACCATCTTAATCTACATGATTCTTGAACACTGTGGATAGGAAGCTATAAGCCACCTTCTAAGACTCCAAATTCATTAGATATCTTGGATGTAAGGGTTTATAGAAGTGATCACACTTTTTGGTTCACAATAGGTAGTATTTTTTTGAGAAACAGCAGGTAGAGAGCCAACAACACCAAGCATCCCAGAGACACCTTCATGAGAAGGATCCACGCAAGCAACTTGAGGCACACTGGCCTCAATACAACCACCATCCAACGCTAGAACAAATTGAGAAGAGGACACAGGGCAAAGAGGGTCTTGCGCAACCACCTAGGAAAAACTCTTCTCAACTATATAATGTTGAGCTAAAGCACCATGCCACCAAGAAAGACTTTTTCTTTTTCTCTAAACCACATTGATTCGTCACATGACCAATATTGAAGAATCTTCTACACCTAAAGGGAATCCCTTCATAGTCTAAAGATTGGATCTAGTAGCCCTTAGAAGTTTCAAGTTTAATCTTTGTTGGAAACCCCTTAGAAAAATCCAAATCAACCAGAATATGGGCAAAGGTAGAGTGAAAAATATTAGAAGATTCCTCATCCACCATCACAAAGTCCTCGAGAGCCTCACCCACTGCCTCTGAGAGACACAGTCGATAGATGAAGGGGAAGGTAGGGAAATTGTTTCCAGACCTAGCCATCCATTTTGAGACCATTTTGGCACCTTCTGAATGCATATTTTTTGAACAATATTTTGATATGTTTTGTCATTTTATGAACTAGGTTGTCAAATATATTTTAAAAAATGTTAAAAAACTGAAGCCTTGAATTAAATGTAAAATTTTTAGGAAAAACATTTTTTTTTTATTCTTTTAAGTTTGTAAAGGTGCTACAATATTATCTTTTTATCTATAATATTATTGTCATTGTTTGTATTGCAAAAATAATTCAAAACAACTCAAACACAATTAAAAAGAAAAAGAAAAACACAAATAGCAGTGCATATTATATTCTCTTAGGACCCATTTGGTAGCGGGAATTAGGAAATGATGGATTTGATCAAATGTTGGAAATGGTCAAATCATGGATTTGATAATTCGGTTTTTCATTTCTGGATTATGTTTGGACTATTTGGTTCCATTTTTTGAAACTGGAATTGGAATTTCAGTATGATTTTTTATTTTTATTTTTTTTAATTGTTTTAATGTTTTTGAATTTAATCATTCATTTTTATTAATGGAATTGAATTTAAAATGGAATCACAGACCATTTTAGGCAGCCAAAGTTGGCAGCAGGCAACCAAGTTACAATCACTACAACCAAAATTCGAAAACAAATCGACAAAAAATTTAGAAAAAAAATTCAAGAAAAAATATAAAAAAATAAAAAAATTAATTTAAAAAAAAAATTTGAAAAAAAAAATCGACAAAAAAATTCGTCAAAAAATTCCAAAACAAATTTGAAAAAAAAAAAACTGAAAAAAAATTCAACAAAAAATTTGAATTTTTTTCAAAGAAATTCGAATAAATAACAAAGTTACAAACCACCCAGACAAATAAAAAATAAATTATATCCCTCCCCACACAAATAAAAAATTAAAAAATTAAGTGTAGACAAGAAAAATTTAAAAATTTGCTTTCCCCCATTCAAATTCCAATTTCAAATTCCAACTCCACCTTTTCAGATGGAAGATGTAAATGCTCATTTTTGGCAAAATGAGTATTTACATATTCCTATTCTATTTTCATATTGCACTCCCAAACTAAGGATTCGATGAAATGGGAAATAACAAATGCCAATTTGATCTGATTTATGAAACCAGATTACAATACCCGGTGTGATACCTGCAGTATTGTAGAAATCAATACGAAAATTGAGAACCAGATTGCAAACCAAAAACTGATCCATTCTATTCGAATATTTGAGTTTATACAAGTCTGATGGATCCCAAGGGTCATCAAAATCCCTTGGAAATGAAATGAAGAGCCAACATAATATTTATTACAAATAAACTATTCAAACTATCAAAAATTATCAAAAAACTATATATAAAAATTAGGTCTACTTGGAGAAGGCATAACTTTCTAGTCCTAGCTCCGATTTGCGAACTGTTTGATGCGTTGGAAAGGTATTCAAAAGACCTAGAGTCAATTTTGCCCAGAAATGCACCGAAGGCCCTCAAAAATGCAGTTTACTAAAACATAGTAAAATTTGAAAAATTAGATTTTCAATTTTTTCCCAATTTAATCCTAAGCATTCCTCCCCCCTTGAGAGGCAATGGGCCCCATTACACTAATATGCTGCAACAGATGAGGAAATTGTTCTTCAATTTGTTCCTTAGTAAACCACTTGCCTTGATGAGAATGCTGGCCAACTCGACCCACCTGATACAGAGGAATGTTTTGATTTCTCAAAGTCTTTAAAATGACTTCAGTAACATGGTCACACTGGACTGGAATAGTAGTAGATGGATTTAACTCTGCAGCTTGAATGTATTCATTAGCTTGGGAAATATCCAACAAAGGAGGAAAATAGGGTCTCAACAATTCTACATTGAAAACTAGATGCAGTCCCAAAAATGATGGCGAATTAAGTTCAAAAGCATTCTCACCAACTTGTTTCACAATAGTATATGGACCATAACGAAGAGGACGAAGCTTCTTGTTTGGTCCATGGAGGTGCTCTTTCTGAAGATGTAACCATACCTTGTCACCAATCTGAAACTTATGAGGAGTTCTATGTTTATCATGCCTTTCCTTATACTTCTGATTACTCTGCTCCAAGATCTCATGAATTTGTTGTTGGAGGTGTCTAATGCTATTAATGAATTTTTCTGCTTTATCTACCTCCTTGTCACCATTCAATGGATTATTAGATTGTAGAGATGGTATTGCTACATCCATAGGTGCCAATGGTTGGTACCCAAGAGAAACCTCAAATGGATTGTGCCCTGTAGTACTATGGAGTGCACGGTTGTAGTTGTGTTGCACATAGGGTAAGCTTTCATCCCATGTGCGAGGATGTTTGAAATGATACATCCGTAAAATATGAATAATCATTTGATTCACCACTTCTGTCTGCCCATCTGTTTGGGGATGGAATGTTGTGGACTTTGTCAACTTGGTGTCCATTTTAGCCCATAGTGCATACCAAAATTTGTTGATGAACCTACTATCCCTATCAGAAATAATGGTTTTTGGCAAACCAAAATGAACCCAAACATGTTCAAAAAATAGTTTGGTGGTATCTTCTGTAGAAATCATCTCTTTACATGCCATCATGATAGCCATTTTAGAAAACCTATCTACCACAACATATACAGAATCATGCCCACGCCTAGTATTTGGAAGTCCAGACATAAAATCCATTCAAACAGATTGCCATGGCTTATCAGGAATAGGTAATGGTAAGTATAGACCCAACTTACGGTTTGTTGGCTTTGCAATTGCACAGGCAGCACAAGCTTGTATATGTGAAATGATATCTTGCTTCATTTTTGGCCAATAGAAATACTTTTGAAGGATAGCAGTAGTCTTACCAATACCAAAATGTCCTACAACACGACTGTAGTGAGCTTCCCATATCATTTTCTTATGTTCCTTGGTGGGTACACATATATGACCATTATGGCAAAGCAACCCATCCTGCAAGTGAAAATCAAGGATAGACTTTCCTTCTACCAAATTACCATAGATGTTAGCAAAATCAAGGTCAGTACCATATAGTTGTTCCCAAGTTGATGATTGATGACCACATGAATCTAACACTATTGTCAAACCTGCAATTGGAGGCCTACTCAAACAATTTGCCACCTTGTTACTGCTTCTTTTTTTATGACGAATGTTGAGGTGAAATTGTTGTAGATAGGCTAACCACCATTGATGTATGTCATTCTACAGCTTCCCTTGTGTTTGTAAGAATTGAAGTGGTTTATGATCTGTATGTATAATAGTTTCCTTTCCCAGTATATAGTGTTTCCATTGTTTGCAGGCCTGAACAATGGCATACAACTTTTTATCATAGGTGGGGTACCTACGTACTGTATTAGAAAAAATTTCACTTTGATAGGCAACAGGATGCCCATGTTGCATGAGTACCACACCAAGAGCATAATCAGATGCATTTGTTTCTATCTCAAATGCTTGGTGTAGATCTGGAAGGACCAATACCGGTGTTGAACATAGTATTTTCTTTAACTCCTCAAATGCTTGTTGCTTTGCCTCTGTCCATTGAAATTTTGCTTTTGCTCCACCCCTTAGTGATTGATTAAGAGGCCATGATATGTGTGGGAAACCAAACACAAATCTGCGATAGAAGTTGGCTAAGCCCAAGAAGCTGCGAAGCTCTGTGAAATTTTTAGGGGATGGCCAATCTTGGATTATTTGAATCTTTGTTGAATCAACATGAACACCCTCAGTATCAATGATATACCCTAAGTATTGAATACTCTGCATACCAAAAGAACACTTCTCAATGTTGGCATAAAGTTTGTGTTTTTGCAGAATTGAAAGAACTTGTTCAACATGCTGCAAATGCTCACACCAAATTTTGCTAAAGATGAGTATGTCATCCAAATAAACAACCACAAAAGAATCAATGAATGGTCTAAGAACATCATTCATCAATCTCATAAATGTGGTTGGGGCATTTGTTAGGCCAAAAGGCATGACCAACCATTCAAACAAACCTTCCTTAGATTTAAATGCAGTCTTCCACACATCTGCTAGATCAATTGGTACTTGGTGGTATCCAGACTTCAAGTCAATTTTTGTAAAGAAATTAGCCCCCCTAAGTTGGTCCAACAAATCATCAATTTGAGGGATTGGATATCTATTTTTAACAGAGATTTTATTTAATGCTCTATAATCAATACAAAGCCTCCATGTCCCATCTTTCTTTTTAGCAAGGACAATTGGACTTCCACAAGGTGAAGCACTTGGACGAATGTGTCCTTTCTGAATCAACTCCTGGATTTGTCTCTTAATCTCATCATTTTCCAAAACTGGCCTCCTATATATTGGCTCATGTGGTAGCGGTGTGCTTGGGATTAAATCAATAGAGTGCTTCACTTGATAGTATGTCGGTACTCCCACTGGTGGTTTAAACACACTATGATATTCTTTCAAAATTTTATCCATCTGATTTTGTTGATTTTCTGTTACCTTAGCATGTGTATTAAGAACAACTGACTTTTTTTGTTCAGGGTGAATCATGAGTACAACAAAAGCTCCAGTTTGAGCAATCAAGTGTTTACATTGTTTAGCACAAATTAAAGAAGCAGTTTGTGTTGGACATACCTCTGGTATTCGATACCTCTTCCCACCAAGCTTGATTGTAACACTACGTGGCCTGGACTCATACACCCCATGCCTCTTATACATGTATGGCTACCCCAGCAAGACATCACATACATCCAATGGTGCTACATCACATATCACTTCATCCTTGAAAGGCTTGATTGAATATCGAAAATGACACTATTGATTTACTTGAATATCGTGTCCCTCATTTACCCATCCCATAGAGTATGGTTGTGGGTGTCTTGTTACTTTCAAATTTAATCTTTTGACTGTCTCTCTAGAGATCAAATTCTTTTGACTCCCACTGTCAACAATAAAATGCAAAGGCTTTCCATCAACCCACATTTGTGAATGAAAAAGTCTATCTTCATCTTCACGGGGCAATACTTTAGTAGCTCCAACTACGGCATATGGGTTTGCTTCTATGATGGAATCATTCTCCTCTTTCTCAAAATTATTTACTGGTGACGATTCAGGTTCAGCTTCCTCTCCTCGTATCTATGTCATCAAATTTTTAATACTTCGACAATCCTTTGTGTTATGGGTTGGGGACTTATGCATCTCACACCACATGTCTGTGTCTGTTTGTGTCTTTTTAGTAGACCACCATGTGTTCTTGGATGAATTTGAATGAGGTTCCTTGGTCACCTATTTTCCTACAAATTTATTGCCACCTTCAACCCTTGGCTTGTTGTTTGCAAAGTAGTCCCTCTTCCCTTTCTGCTTGAATTTATCTTCAATTTTTGTAGCATATTTATAGGCAGTTACCAATGTCTCAATATTCAAAAATTTCATCTCTATTTGAATATACCTGTGAAGTCCACTCTGATATTTCAAAATTTGATGCTTCTTTGAATCCTCAATACCGAGTTTTGTTGAAAGTGAATGGAATGTATTGGTGTAATCTTGAATAGATTGATCCCTCTTTTGTCGAAGAAGTTGCCACTCTATGTATTTTTGTTCATATACATCCTCCGGAAGGTAAGCTTCTTTTATGTATTCCACAAATTCTCCCCATGTGGGCTTCTTATCAAGAGAAATTTCAAAACCATCTTCAGCAAATGATTCTCGTTCTTTATTTGTGACTTTGGTTTCCCATGCTAATTTCACATGGGTTTCAGCTTTGAGGAGAGCAAATGTTAGCTTTTCTACATCTGAGAAATTATTTACAGAAAAGTATCTATCCAACTTTGATAACCAGTTATCAACGGCTTCAGAATCGACATTTCCTTCAAAATTTGGGATGTCGAAATTGACCTGCACTTTGAAAGGGGTATTTCCACGAAATGATGTTTCTAATTTAGAGGGTTTTTAATTCTTTAGGAGGCGTGAAAATTGACTCATCATCTCCTCTCGTTGCTTATTTAAAGCTTCCTTGACCAACTTCTTAACATCATCATCTGACATCTTCGATCGTGTGCGTCTCAAAGGTGGGTATTTTGACAAATCTTGTGTACCCAATCCTAATCTTTGGTAGGAAGACCTTGTGTAAATTGGCATAAAGGAGCATTCCCGCTCTGATACCACTGATCTAATTTATGAAACCAGATTACAATACCTAGTGTGATACCTGCAGCATTGTAGAAATTAATACGAAAATTGAGAACCAGATTGCAAACCAAAAACTGATCCATTCTATTCGAATATTTGAGTTTATACAAGTCTGATGGATCCCAAGGGTCATCAACATCCCTTGGAAATGAAATGAAGAGCCAACATAATATTTATTACAAATAAACTATTCAAAGTATCAAAAATTATCAAAAAAACTATATATAAAAATTAGGTCTACTTGGAGAAGGCATAACTTTCTAGTCCTAGCTCTGATTTGCGAATCGTTTGATGCATTGGAAAGGTATTCAAAAGAGCTAGAGTCAAATTTTCCCAGAAATGCACCGAAGGCCCTCAAAAATGAAGTTTACTAAAACATAGTAAAATTTGAAAAATTAGATTTTCAATTTTTTCCAAATTTAATCCTGAGCACAATTCCAGGCTAATTCTCGCTACCAAATAGGCCCTTAGAGATTTCTATAAAAAAGAGGTTTTTTCCCTAATGAGCGTCTACAAGGAGGAACTACAACTACAATCTATATCTACTATCTAGGAGTAATATATTGAGTGCTTGCATATAGTTCTATAGGGGCCACTTATCTTCATTGCTATCATAGCTCCATTATACTTGCATCATCAATTAACCACACTTCACTCATTTATGTCATCTTGTGCTTCTACTTAATGTCGAGAGCAAATAATATTATCATTGTGTGAAAGTATACTTGATTTACTTCATTTGCATCAACTTTGATTTAGAGTTCTATTGGTGATATTAATTTGTTGGTAGATTCTAGGCGTGTGGTTGGACTTTTGGTGAGCTTACAATAGAAATACATTTCAATACACAAATGTTTTTTTTAATTTTTAAGTTATTGAATAGGCAAAGGCCCCAATACAATCCCTCTAACCAATCTCAAAAAGAAGTTTAAAAACCTCTCTAAAAATTCCAATTGTTCGTCATTTACAAATCAAATGCTTCTTTTCATAGTCTATAAAAAATAACTTTTTAATTTCTTATATTATATTATGCAATCCTTGTAATTGCTCTTTATTTGTACATTACAATGTTGAATTTCTATTATGCTACATAAGGCTATCTTGTTATTTCTTTTGATTTTAAAGTTAAATTGTAATTTCTTGGTAAAAGCTAGAATACATACCATTAACATTCAGCGTTAAGTAAAACACCAGCTATTTCTAATTTGGAAGCTCGGGCTTCAAGCATAAAGTAACAAACTAACAATTTCATCTCCCTTCCATAGGCAACAAACATAGCTGAAAAATGCCTACACAAATATATCTACTTGATTAATTTTGACTATACCATTACTAGCACTTGCACCAGAAGAGGATGCAAGGATTACGTCAATAGGAAAATATATTTAAGTTAACATGAAAAATTCAACAGGATTACCAAATTAAAACAATAGAAAGTAATAGGAAAAAATATGTTATTAAGAAAAATGCATACTTGGTAGCTTGTGTATTCAATGGAGTTCATCTCAGAAATCCCATATGAAACCAATTTATTAGCTACATAAATAGAAGCCTATGAGTACAAATAAACTCAAGAGATCATGATCGAGACTATAATCTTTTTTTAGAGACAATAGAGTAATGAACTAAGTAGAATAATCACATTGAACTCATTGAAAAATTCAACACAATTTACCCAATTAAAGAAACAAAATGTAATAGGAAGAAAAATAACAAGCTATTAAAAAAATACATACTCGATATCAACTTGTGTATTCAATGGAGTTTGTGGCAAAATTTCAAAATTTCATTTTGATTCCTCTGAATACTATGCAACAAAACAATAGAGTGAGTTGAAAGCCACCAGTTAAATTTAGAATATCAATTTCGTGAATTGTAGTTCTATTGTTGGATTGTATTTTCTATTCAAATGATTTAATGAAGTGTATATTTCATGAAGATTTAATTTTAAGTTTAAATAATTAGTAATATTGTTTATTGTTGTAAAGGTCAATTTTTTAAGAATCTTTAAAATAATAATGATTGTCTATTTCCAGGTATACTTCAAATTTTGCTTGAAATCAAATATTTTTAATCAAAAAAAAATTCAATAAAAATGACATTTTTTTATTAAAAACTTGCATTTCAAGTAATAAAGTTATTGTTTATGTTTTATTTTAAATTTATGTACCCATTGCGGCACTCAAACCTTCTTGTATGACTTTACCATTTTAATTATCTCTTATATTTTGGTATCATTGTAACAATTTAAAGTTCATGCACATAATTAATATGTTATAGCTAATTATTTCATCCATTTATGAGTAATAAACAAATTTTAAAAATGTAAGTGATAACCATTTTTCTTGCACATAAACCTTTCAATGATATATGTTTCTAGGTGTATTGGAGTGTTTATAAAACCCTACATTGTAATGTGAATGGATACATAATTTCTCTATCTTTAATATAAAGACATCTACTTTGTATTAATCAATCTAATACTTATTTACTAGCATAAATTAGTAAGATTAATATTAGTACATTATCTTTACACATTTTTACTATTTAGTGTGTTTATTATATCTTTTGCATTATTATCTTTAACTATTAGTTCAATACATGAGTCATTAAGGGAAGTGTTGGATCCTTTTCATGCTTTGAGTGAAACAAATAAGTGAGAGCATATAGAAGTTATGACAATTTGTTGACCTTGCTAAATAGAAGAATACTTGGAGTAAGTCAAATGGTTAACTCATGTTCTAAGAAAATAGAAATTGGTGTTGATTGATTATGTGGTACATGATTAATTAATATTGTTTGACAAACAAAAAATGAAGAATTTTTAGGATAGCATTCTTAAACACACAATTTTGGGCACACAATTTGAGACCTTTTAGGATCTAGGTCAATTAAGATAACTATTTCTAGAAAAGATTCACATGTATCACACAAAGTGACATAAAACATAAGAGTGACAAAATGAAATATGCACTTTTCTCCTCTAAAACTAAATTATTTAAAAAAATGTTTAAAATATAATCATTGTTCCAAAACTGCTAATTTATTACTGAGATCGTAGTGGTTTTCTTTTGTTTTCCTTACAATATAGAGTTGTAATTATCTCTCACACCTAAACAATGCAATCTAAGCTTTAATTTATTCAATTGATTCATTACGTTAGTTTTTCTATAAGAACTACTTATTAATGTCTATTCACCTGAACCACCCGAATAAATCAAAATTTAAAATATATTATTTAAAGCGAAACATAATTATCCCATAGAATAACTACTTTGAAGACTTTGACTTCTATAACCATGTGGCTAATATCTGAGCTACATGCTTCTTTTTTCCTTATGTATTGCAGCTTCGATGATTGTTTACAGAAAAAATAAGGTTTAGCTCCGGTGCTCAATGCTTTGTCAGTGCAAAGACAAAATTGAAACTATGTAAAAACATTTAAACGAAGCAAAAGATAAAAGACCACCGTCCTACAACTAAATCCAAAAGAAGCGACAACTGTCAAATAGAATGTTTCAGACATCTCTGGACATGGCACCAGCAAAGTATTAGCACAATACATATTTTGTTGTTGTTACGCTTCCTGAGCATTACTGCCCTCTTTCAACTTCTCGCTTGTTTGTTCGCTCCCATCTTTTCCTTTCCAGTCGATCCCCATCTCTACCTAAGATAAATCCGGTGTTTCATGCTCGTACCCAATGTGGAAAAACGCCACAATCTCTTCCAAGGTTTGCATTTAGTCTCCGGCACAAGGAAATAGATAAACATCAAACACAGTCCCGAAATACCAGCAAACAAAAACAGAGCCTCGGGTACGGTAATCGCATCTCTCAAACTGAGAAAACAAGTAACTGTCGACCTGATGGTGGTCCCAAACACAGCGCCCTAGCTTTTCATTCCCGCAGCCTTGAACGTCGTGGGGGAGTAGTAAATTGGGGCGTCAATTCCCGCCGCCTACTGGAGAAACTACATGCCCAACGCGATCTGTCTCACGGGTGCCATTCGTCGAGAAACCTCTCGCCAAATTGCCTCGTCGGAAGCTCGTCGTTGATCTTCTGGTATGCGCACGTCGTAATTCATTTTACAATACAAGCTAGCCTTTTGTGCACCTCTGCCCGAGACTCGGAGGTCCTAAGCAAAACTTTCAAAGCATCACCGTTGTGTTCCTTCATGATCAACCACCTTGGACTCTCCGACATGGTGAGCACACCCATGCCCGGGAAAATGGGCGGAAGGATGCCTAACCTGAGCCACTTCAATCTATGCCTCACCTGGAATGCGCACTGAACGACGGACAGCGGCAAACAAGAAAAAGAAATGAACGGAATTTACGTCTTCCTGGCTAGAAATGAAAAAGCAACTTAATTTGAAACAACTTGATCTGATCACATATTGATTAGGAGATCCAATTTCATTTGGATAAAGATTTGATATGATTTGAATCAATCAACATCAGCGGTTTTCAACACGAGAAAAAACATCAAATGGTAAGCAGTTTAAAGCGTCAGACAGATGTTAAGTGAAACCTCGGGTAATATAGCCTATCGGCTAATTACATCAAAACGGTTGATTAAAGCAATCCATGACACATTATAAACGAGTCTTGAGAGGTGCATCTATAGTTAACGAAAATCTTAATTTGACTGAGTCTCAGAGATAGGCATATTTAGAATCTAGAATCGACATCAAACAAAAGTAAGTTCCTCTGCACAGTAAATTTGTTTTGAATCGTCTTGATCACACATGTTCGATCCTCCCAAAAATTTAGTCTTCATGACCGCCCCTATTTTCAATTTTATATTGAAGATAGGTCTCATCCCATCGTCGCAGTAAGGACAAATGTTTAATAAGAATGATATTGACTACAACACGGAAAAAGGGACATACATGCGAATGTAAGAAATCAAATTAGTTATAATTTAATATTTATCAATCCACCGTGAAATTAAATTTCATTTAAACTATCCCTTTAGCTAGTGGGAAGTTCATTATATGTATAAAAACCCACTTATCATTGAAAATAATAATATACTGCTATCTTATGATTTAAGTCTCAACACCATTTTTCCAGAATGCTAAACATAAGCCTGACTTCTTCAAAGCTTCTCTTCAGCAAGAATTGTCCCTGAATATCTCAGAAGCTTACTTCAAATAATGCAATTAACAAGATCAGTATATAGAAATATATTATACTTAGCCCCATGAAACTAATGGTCTTAGTCATTCCGCAAATGGTAATCATCTAAATTACCATTTTGAATTTGGATGCAAATACAGGTATGAGAATTTGACCCGTGGGTACGTGAAAAAAAAATTGGGAGTTTTAGATGCATTTGGGTGTGTGTGTGTCTACATGTATGTATGTATGTATACCAAAAGAATTAAACAAATATACAAAATTAAATCATTTGATAGTATGATAATTCATCATTGATCAATGTTAAATGCTCCAATGACTATCAGAAAATCATTACAATTGCAAAATGTAGTACACGATCCATCTATCATCAATCATCAAAAAAATCAGCATCATCTTTAGTTGCTACAAATTCAAGATCATTTGAACCCAAAGCGGTTCCACTTGCACTAGATGCGCATGTGTAGGGATGAAATCATCATCATCATCATAAGTTGTACTAAGTCTAGTAAGATCCTCATTGGTTGCATCCAAGTTGGCACATTCAAGGACTGCATCCCAAATCTTTGTTGCCCTATATTTGTAGTGTTCCTCCTTACATGACAAAAGACGCAAGTCAAAATGAATATAAATCAAATCTTCATCTTTTTTGAACCCAACCAGTTACGCTTCATGAGTGGATAAAGGAGTATGTAGTCCATTCAACGGTAGAAGAACTTGCAATCTGGATAGTTTTTACAAAATTAAAAATAAAAATGCAAAGTAAATTAAAGAATGTTAAGTACTAAATTGTAGAATACAAGTGGTAAAAAAACAAAATAAATTTACTTGTGAGAGGATCTTGATTGCAAAAGGTTACAACTACCCAAATTTTTGACCATGGAGGTATGTGATAGCTTCCATCTCGTATTGGTCATTAATAGTTGTTGGAGTATGACTTCTTCCTGAGGTAAACAAGCCAAATTATTTCCTAACTTCTATCTACACTTCTTCATCCAGGAAGAGTCTATCAAATGTCTGATTGTACCCATTAGCAACTTTTTCATCTCCATATGGTGTTAATCTACCTACCATAGAAAGTACTTCCTTGCTATAGCACCTTGAAGATTGGGCATATGCAAGGGCGTGCAATGGGTTGGTCATCTTTTCCAACAATGATGAATGATAGATTCCACCTTATTGCATAAGGTTTCACATTCTATGAGATCATTCTCATGATTTTGTATTGCCAATTTTACTTTATCTACCATTGTGGCCATGTCATCATAGACATCCCAAAACAAGGTGCATCTATATCAACAACTCGAAAAATAGTCATGATAAGCTCTGTGAATTCAAATACATATTCCACATGAACCCACCGTCATCCAAGACCAATAACTTGACCTTTTGGGCTCTCTATGAATGTGAAGCCTTCTATACACCCCATTGGTTGCAAATAATCATTTGGCACAATGTCTCTCGCACCATGAGATGTCGTCTCTTAACAATAGTATGAGATGCAAATCAGGTCTCGGCAACCTTAGTAAGTTAATAACAATATGTCAATTACAATATGTAAATAACACATTTAAAAAACATTAAGCAAATTTATATACAAATTGATAAATGAACATGACATAAAATTAAATAAATTAATTAAATTTAGTATTTACCTTCAACAACTCCAATCTCAAGAAAGATTTGAATATTGATTGTGACATTTGGTCTTTCGTCACAAACATTTGGATCTCACCCTCTTCATATATTTGTTTCACCCACTCTATTTGAGTGCCTATTTGTTGCATCACCAAGTTGACTGAGTGTACATGGTGTCTGAAAAATGTGCCCATATCGACCCTCAACCAAAGTAACTGCACCCCTACAATTTTTTGATTGTCTCTGATTAGCTAGACCACATTCTCACTACCCATCTTTATGGATTCAATGAGAACTCTAGAAATGAATTATGCATCTTTCACTTCCCCTTCACAATCAAATGCCCTAAAAAACATTTCCCCTTTGAGGGACACTGCAATAACATTAATCAATTAAAACTTTCAAGTATCTTTCCATCCATCAAAAATAATAAAAACACCTAATTCAATCCAAGAATCTCTAATTGGTTGAAGGGAGATCTTTATAACATTCGTCTCTTTTTGCAACAAGGTGGTACGCACCTTTTCAAACCCAGAACTCGTGAAACCAACTAGTGTATTATTGACTACTGACACTATTACCCACCAATATAGTGATCTCACCAAATTGAAAGTAAGACCATTGGTATAGAGGCAATGTGCATTTTTTTATTCAGCAATGTCTCTTGCCTCCATTTTACATGTCTTGTCCAATGGACCTCTTTTGTGGGTGGTAATTTGCAATTCATCTTCATCTTCCACTTCCAGTATAGGCAAGAACGAATGTTTGGAAGTTGCAACTAACTAAATGGGTAAATGCATTTTTTTACGGCTCCACCTGTATAAGTAGTTTGTTTTGATCTTTGAACTGATCTATCAACCTCTTCTTGTTCGTTTACAAATCCTGCTATTTGTGTAGGAGACAACACATTCTTATTTGTGTCCTGACACATTCCCATCCCTTCACCAACATGGCCCATAAAGTCAAGTTTCACTCAAGAATATGAGCTATTTTTTGGTTTAGTATTACAATAATTACACTTTTGAATATATGCCCCACCTCCTAGAACCTATGAAATTCTTGTGGTATGTCTCCATAAAGGAGATGCTATATCAATTTTGAATTTATTGGATCCTTCCCCACCTGCTGAGCTATTATAAGAAATTAAATAAATTTAAATTAGAAAAAAATAAGAAAAATAAGCATACAAGTGCAAAAAAAAAAATACAAAAACATTAGAACAAAGAGATAAATTTGTTTCTTTATTTCTTAAAAAATAAAATTGAAAAAAAAAACTCGAAAATTTTCATCTCGAACTTGAAAAAATTATCAAAATCATTAAAAGACTCAAGAATAGGGTCAAATGTTTACCTTAAACGCTTAAATCTTCTTTCTAAAAGCTATATGGCACCCCACAAATAATCCTCTTCGAAAATAATCACCTGCCCTTTGAAATGCCAAAATAGAGACCAAATGAGAAGAGAGCAAAATGACAAACAAAATGATATGTTTTAACAATGAATGGCCTCATAAGGGGTCATTTTAGGGTTTTGTGAAAAAGAAAACTCTATTTTCAAACACATGCTACAAGTGAAATTTCACTTTTTAAAAATTTTGATGTGAAAATTGGGCATTGGGCATCCAGATGTGCCCAGGTGTGTGTGGATGCTCACAAGGAGCACATTTTCTCCCTATGGATGTATCCGGCTGCACCCACAGGGAGAAAATGCACTCCCTCTAAGCATCCACTCACACTCCACCTACGCATTCGTACCCAAACGCACCCACATCAGGGGGGTTGTGCACAAATCCAGTATGAGAGGTAATCATACACCTCTACAAAGTGTTGTATTGAAGATGCTGCTTATAAAAATCAATCAACTGCACAGATAGTATAATTAGGTGATTTAAAAATGCAAATCTAGTAAAGTTTCCTGTTCATCTGCAAACTCATTTATAAAATGTCAAATAAAATTTTATCACCAAACACCTCCAGGACAAATCGTTAGTAAGAATTCATCCAGGCAACAGGTCAACAACTGCGGCCAGGGTTAAAAGAACCAAGGAATATTACACAATTTAAGGGATTAAAATTTCAAACCTTAAAACAGTGCTTCATACTTCCAGAACATTAATAAACTTGTCTATGGCTGACAATTTCACAATGTACTCTGAATGCTAAATCTGTTAACCAGTCTTGGTCAAACATGTTCACCCTTCCCAAAAATTGACATGTTCATGCACACCACTACTTTGTTTTTTAGAATAAGTCTCATCCCATTCTCACAATGAGCACAAATGTTTATAGCCATGGCTTGACTTACAACAAAAATATATGTTGACATAAAAAATACATACATGCAAAAGTGAAAATCCACATCAGTTGCAGTTCAATTTTGTAAGACTAGAGTGGAATAAAATATCTTTAACCATCCCTTAAAACCTTACGGATGGCAAGTTTATCATATGCATACATAATGAGAGGTGAATAAACCTGCTGATCATTGAAAATAAAAATTTAGTGCCAGTCTATGGTTAAAATCTGAACACAATTTTTTCCAGAATACTACACATAAGATTCATTTCTTTAAAACTTCTCTTCGGCCAGAATTATCCCTGAATATCTGAGAACCTTAGTTCGAATAAAGCAATTAACAAGACCAGTATACAGAAATTTGAATCATAGCACTTGATGCTGAAACTAACGGTTTTCTCACTCTGCAAATGGGAATAGTACACCTCTACACGGTGTTGTTGTATCGAAGATGCTGCTCATAAAAATCAATCAACTGCACATATAGTACTAAGATGAATTAGATGCTATGAAAATGAAAATCTAGCAAAGTTCTCTATTAATAATGCAACAATTGACAAACCATTGAAGTGGATAAGAGGTAAATTACTAATTAAAAATAACTGCAGAAGTATCAATACAAAAGGTCACTCACCAATGAAGGATAACTGGACCTCAAGAATTTGTTATCTACGACTACCTCAGAACCATCAGCTCTGTCAATTAAACATTTAACCACATTGTCAACAAAAAATACTTAATATAATAGCAAATGCAAGGTAAACAAGGTAGAAAATCACATTATTATGAAGAAATATTTAATTTTCCAAGTACTTTTAGGTGTCCATTGGTATGAGAATAGCTTTTCCACATTTTAGTAGCATCCAAGCCTTACCCACATAGTAGCAAATACCAACTTTCTCTTCCCTGATGTTTCTTCTTAAAAGGTTTTCAGAACACAGACAGCAGAGAAGGGGGCACATTTTCTCAGGATGAATTTTTTTTAAAGGCCATCTTTTAGGGGACAGCTATTAAAAAATAAGGAAATTTAAAATATAAGGAAATTTCGAATATCTATAGGATAACATTGATCAGCATTCATGAGACGTTAAAGAACCTTTGGGAGCATGGATAACTGAATAGGAATTATGTTCTCTCACTCGCTCGCTCTCTGTGTGTGTACAATGACACACACACACACAGATATATATATATATATATATATGAGCATGAGTTAATAAAGACATGCTTGACTGTCTATTCAGTTGAGGGATTTATTATTGAAGTTTTCTTGAAACCTTTATGCTGTCAAACACATTAACAAAGAGGAACAGTTTAAGTAAAAAGATAACTGGTTATTTGCCAGTTTGACATCAGCTGGGATACTAATAAATGGGATTGTTCTGAGTTGTCCATGCAGCACATGATTAATACTGCTTTGAATTATGAAAGTGGCATTTCTTGCTGACTATGACTTAACTCGTATTCAGTAATATAATGACTATAGCATGCCAACTTCATCTATGGAAGTCCTTGTATACTAAACAGGTTGCCTGATGTGTATGAGACAAAATAATCCTTAACTGTGAATTCAACTGTGAAGATACAGAGATCTGCAACAGGGGATATGTAATATGTAGAATTTGTGATCACGATTAATCATTGGTATATTACTTGGTCAAACTTATCATTTGGTGGGGGTTTGGGGGAAACGCTCCCAGGAGGTCAAGTGGCAGTGCCCCTGGGGGGGATTTGGGGTTGGCACAAACAAATTTTCATTAATTTTATAAACCTTCAATGGACATGCAATAAACCAAACAAGCATCGCAACTAAAATGCAACTAGGTGCATTAAAGGACAGGGTAAGGGCATTCCCTACCTGTCCCTGCATCACCAAAATATCCCCTATGGAGGACAGAGTCGTATACTCTTACATTTTCAAAGATAATTTTCATTCATATTCTTATTTGCAAATTTTCTGAATGTTAATACTAAATCTAGATTTTCCTGGTGAATATAAACAATCAGAAACAAAAAACTTCCTTTTGAAGAATATATTGAATGATGATGTTTTCTTTAATTATTGTCATCCATAATTGTGGACTCTAATGTACTGAACCAGCATTGACTACAACAGCATGCTAGAAGTCATAATGCGGAGCATGAAATGCTATTTACAAATTTCTAAAATGTAATTATATTGAAATATTAAAAATTATTGTTTCTTAGTAATGCCCTTGGATTACTTCATTTGCTTTACTTCTCCTTGTATTGTATGCATTTTCTGGGGTGAACCTTTGCATTATTGAGAACAGCATCGGTGCATAAACAATAGAAATCAAAAGTTATGCTTGACACAAGAAGGATGACAAGAATTTATAATTACATATAAATAGGAAAACAAGTATTAGGAAGTGAAAAAGAAAACCTCAGCAGGCATTACCATGCACAGATCATGTACAATTGACTCTCTTTAAAGCTTACATTTGCACATGTTATTGACATAACTTAGTTGTCATTGGTAAAGTCAAAGGCAAACATCAATCCCACTGGAACACCAGTACTCATAATTGTGAACCGGGAGACTAAACAAGAAAGCGGTGTACTTTAACCGATCTAAGTTTTTCCAACCGGTCATGAGAAACACACACGGAACAGATGACTAACTGGGTACAAGTTCTTTACCGGTTTAGTGCATAGTAATCCGAACTGGATTATGCGGAGCGTTTGCGGTTAAATTGGAGTTATCTTTTTCAGTGGAATTGGAGCTAAGTTTGCTTTTTCAGCAAACATTTCAAGGTAAACTTAGAATCAATTTGCAAGTTTTTTTGCATGCATGATTTATGGGTGAGTTTACAGCTTGGCGGATCTATGAGATGTATTTTTAATGAAATTAATCTCTTATAAATACAAGTCATAGGACACAAAAGAGTTGTTGAATATCAAGAGCATAGAGCGAAATAGAGCAGAAGAGCGGAATCTTCTGTGAGAAGTCACAATCACGAGAGGTGAAAGACAGAGAAAGGTTCAACGAACAAGAAGAGCAAAGGGTAACAGGTATGATCTGATTAGACAAAAAGTTTCATCATAAGATCATTGCTTTGAATTGTGAAGCATATTTAAATCCCTTAATCAGGGTGAACCCTAATAGGTTCTTTGTATAAATCCCTTAACAAGGTAACATCTTTATTGGTGTTGAAAGTCCTCTTACAAGGCGACTCCTAACAGGGTCAAGATCCTAGCAGGTCTTCTACTAAATCCCTTAACCGGGTAACACTCTTACCAGTGCTTTGTAAGCCTCTAACAAGACATCTTTATTACTGCAGTAGTGAAGTTGTGGGTTTTGTCCCACCGTGGTTTTCTCTTTCTAACCGAGGGTTTCCACGTACATATGTTGTGTTGACCTTTGTATTTCAATTTCTGTTTATGAGTGCTATTATATTCTTTTAATTTCTGAATTTGTAAGAATATATATTTGAGGATAAATTGAAATAGAAATTATATTTACTGATTCACCCCCCCCTCTCAATAACCGGTTAGGATTAACACATGTTTCATACAAATTTCCAACTTTTACAAAGATTACATTGTGGTCCTATATTTCATGGACAGATCATGTACTGAAAGTTAAAGCTTATATATCCACACGTTTCATAAAAATTTCCTACTTTTAAAAAGATTACATTGTGCTTTCTATATTTCTTTTCATTATAGACCTTTCACTCACAGCAAAAGTTTTGAGACTGAAATAATCTTTACCAATTATGAAAATTTATAAATGCAATTCTGCTGCACATTCTCTGGTCAAATTCCTTTTATGGAATGGTACACCTGCAATTCAAGCTTGCACATGAAGAAATTTTCAGCATGATAGTTATTTACGTCCATCCTCTAGACCAGTTTTAAGGCCTACAAAGCTATTCTTGTTCAGGTTACTGCAATGCACCTCTATTAACTAAATGCACTTGGTATCTACAGAGATAGCACATCCACACATCTATTACTATATGGGCTTGTCATCTACATAGAACCTAGTAAATGAAACGATTGAGGAAGCCAAAGAAATCCTCTCAGAATTTACTCAGTATTGAGTTTAACAATCAGATCTAGAGAGCTCTGGTGAAGATACTCTCCAAAACAATGGAGGTTGTTGATGTAGGTTGTGATCCTTCCAAAGTAATCAGGCAATGTTCAAGAAATCAATAGACGAGGATGATAGAAAACACCATCAAATCAATTATAGAGATTAGACCAAAAAAAGAAAAGAAAAAACTAGCTCATAAGATACGGAGGATGAACAAGAGATATCCTAAAGCCTTCCATGGATATCATGGAAGCAGGGTACTCACTACTGTACAATGTTTACCATCCTAAATATCTCTGCTTCTAGTTTGGGAAGGATCAAGAAACAGAAAATGTCATTAGTAATGCCTCTCTGTCACTATTAAGAAGGGAACATATAAAACCCCTTAACTACATCCACACAAGGTTGAACGATGATAGATTGCACATCTTACAATCATAAAATGACTCTGACCTTACACCTCATGCAGAATGGCTCATAATGACGCATTCACAATTTATGATGTGCAAATATGCAACCTTATTACTGATAAACATTTGTTTTCCCAAAACCAACATGCCTGTTTGCTTCAAGGAGATGATTAATTAATTGGGGATTACCTTCACCTGGAGAAGGAATCAGAAAGCAAGTACTAGAGCTTATCATTTGATAGAATGGATTCAATCATTTATCTTGGACAATTCAATCTCCACTCTACAATAGTTATATGCATAGTTACAAGACTCTCCTGGACTCACAGACTTGGCGAGTCCAAAGGTGAGCCAGGTCAAGAGGCCCAAGGACCCGAAACTCAGGTCTGGCCAAGTATGCAAGACTCACCAAGTCTACCAGTCCCATGGCCAAGACTCTGCCGTGCAGCTAGAAGCAAAAAACAACTAAAACAAACTTAAAACTCAGAATTCTTCAGTGATGATGACTTGACATGGGTTGATCAGGAGATCAAGAGGCAAAGAAAGTAGCCATGGCAAAGAAGGAATATATAGCACGAGGTGAGCCCTTGGATGATGGTGTGGATGTCACTGAATCTGAGACTACAGGATATATCGTGGCTGCATCATCATCCAACGACCTATCTTAGACATGCACACAGGATGGCTGCGGGCCAAGCGACATAGGCTCCTTTCAGCCATAGACTTCTAGCTTTCATTTTGATGTTCATTTGGAACTTTTGATGCCGTGGATTCCATATTCCATGTGTTTTTCATACATTTGACACTATTTATATATATATATAGACTGTCATTTCCTAGCTAAAATTTGTGTTCATACTCATGTGATCAATGTATACTTGTGTATGTGATCAAAACAGCAGTTGATGAGATTATTGTGTCTTTAAGGTTTATTTATTAAAGGGTGCATGAACCAAGTTTTAAATCCTTGAAAATCTCTGAATTTCTTGGGTTTTTCAAATTGCAGAGTCTATTCCAAGTCTGGGCACCGAGTCTGAGTCAAAAATCAGCTTGCCGAATCTGGGCCGAGTCCGAGTCTTGTAACACTTGCTATATTCCAAACCCTGGAAAATTTGCAGAGCTGGCAATGGGCAAAAAATTTCATGACGTTAAAAAGGAAACTAGCAATGAGATAATAATAGAGAACCATATGCATGTGCCTAAATAAGGCTAAAAAAACTATCCCATGACCCTAAGGCCGCAACCCACAAGCACAACGAATTTGGATAAAATAAACCTGTAAGTTTCAATATAATGTTGCAGGGAGCATTCCTATTTGACTACTCAATCATAAATTAACCAAAATATTTCTCATTCTGCAATTATATGATCTTGTGTTGTATTACAAGCTATTCAAAGTTCCAATTCTTTGATTCTATGAATGATCTATGAGATTTCAATTAAGAAAACTGTATTTGCATGTTCTGTCCTAGATTTTCATTTATCATAGGCAACTATTGAATTTATCTGACAGAAATTTCATGTTTTTGCTCGGGTATCCCTGCCATAGGATGTGCCAGGAAATGCCCCGGGCATGTGTCTTGGTGTCCCTGGGGCATTCCCTTCACATTTGGTCGCTGGGAAGAATGTTCCCGAATACAGGGGCTGCAGGGAACATATTCCAGTAAAACATCCATGTGGTTTATTTATATAAGTTAAATGATACATGTACTGTAGAAAGCTTGGAACTAGAGTTGCTTATTAAGTTTAGATCATGAATAGGACAGATTCTCTGGACATAGTATCTTCCCAGCTATTCTACTATCTACTTGCTGAGCTAGACCTTAGTGAGCTTGTGAAGTAGAGTAGAAGACTTAGATTATTAATATGTGTGATCAGTGGTTACAGATTGCTTTATCAGTTGGTATGTCAATGCTCATATAGTGAGAGTCTGTTACAGAGAGATGTTGGATGTCATTTTGTGTTAACCCTTTTACACATGCTCTTTCATGTTAGTGTTTGTTAAAAGAAATTTTCCTTTCAGTGTATTATAACTAAGTCAGCAGTTCAGATTAGGGTATTGCCAGTACAGCAAAAATCATTGGGGTTGTGTTTTGGGTACATCCATACAAAAAACATATAAAAATCATTAAAATTCTATAAGATTGCATGTACCTCAATATTAAAAGCCATGTTCGCCTTTCCGTGGACCCTATCAACAGGTCTATTTTATGTTGCACTCAAGTGGACCATGTGAATGCCTAAAGATAAAATCTAGCAAACTGTAAAAGCAGAAAATTCAAAAACAAAAACCATAATATAAAAGCAGTGAACACTTGAAGGCCATGCACAAGGTTAATGTTCTTATTCAAGTTCGACAAGAAAAAATGTAACAAATTCATTAATATTTTTGAAAAATTTGCTGTTCAATTTATAAATTACATTTTTTTATTTTACATAAATCTAAACAAATTTAAAATATTAGATTTAAATTAAATTAAAAATATCAAAAGTTAAGTAAATTAACACTTATAGTTTTTATATATCTGACTGTAAAATTTATTTTGCTTCAACAATCACTCTCCGTGATCCATCGCCAGGATGATAGAGTGCTGGAGGAGAAAAATATATAAACTAAATAGGTTCTTAACATCTAAAATATTAAAGTTTAAATCTAACATAAATATAATCAATAATGGTTTATTAACTATAAATTTTAATAAAACATAATTCAAAACAATTATGATTTTTAAGTATGGAAAAAAATGCTCTCAAATTTTTAAACCTAGCAAGTCACCCATACTCACAAGATATGGCCCTTCCAAATTCACAAAATGATGATTGCATAGAAAGATCACTGAAAAACTATAATTCTCAGAAAAACCAATCATTCAAATTCAAAAACCACCAACACCATTACAAAGTAAATGAAAAACTACCATATTTCAAAACAAAAATAGCTTAGAAAAGACCCTTATATGAGTAATTAGAGACCTCTATTGTTGCCTTTCTAAATGGAAAAGTGCATAAGAGAAAGGTTTGTCACCCTGGTAGTGGCCCAATGGCTAATGGGCAGCCCATGGGCAACACCACTAGCACAAGTGGGTGTCAAGTGACGTTCTGTTACTGGTGCCATCAGCTGAGTCACACTGTGGTGGTGAAGAGATGGTGGGGCAACAGAGACTACAAGTGGTCCATGAGTGTCTAAATGGCAGTCGGAGGGCAAAGATGACCCCACAAAAGCCAAGAGGAGCATAGAGACAAAAAATCCTTTTTGTAATAAAATATGGAATGGGAACCCCAATGTGGGTAGGGCTATGCCCAAGCCCCCTGTTTGCCCCCCCTTTCAAAGGAGGTGGCAGTGTATGGTGGTCACATTCTCCCTACCATTGGCAAGGGTGTGGGTGTGTACAAACACCCAAAGTGTGTTTTAGTTTTGATCTAAACAAAGAAAAAAACTGCACTTGGCAATGTTATAGTGTTTATTTTTTCAAAAAGAAATTCAATCCATAAAATTAAAATTACAAATACACAATTTTTTTATAAACCTATGGTTATATGCAAGATGATCATGCTTCTCATAGTAAAAAAAAAAAATCTACCAACTCTTCCAAAATTAACAAATTTTATGACAATCAATGAATTCTTGAGCCTTCTAGATGCAATGACAGATCGATTTTGCCCCGAAAAGCTCTAAACGATGAGTGATCTATACATACGCAATAGAATACCTTTTCTTTAATCCCTTGTAAATTTTACCTTGTGTTCAATTCGGATGAAACAATCACAAAACTGACTTTCTCAAATTCTTTGGATCCAATGATGAGCTCTAATCTACTCCACAAATCGCCAAACACAACTCCAAATAGAAAACGACTCCCTCTCAACCTCTTTGTAGAGTAGGGGATTCACTACCTTCAGGATATCAAGGCCCCAAAGAGCAAGTGTACCTTACACTACCTCCCTTTACTAGTGCTCTAGTGAGCTAGGGAGATAAATTAGATAAGGAAACTAACAACTAAGTATACAAAATCAAAATACTGAAATCACTAGTAAACACAAAACAATAAAAGTATTTTAGTTACAGAGATGGAAAACTAGAACGACAAAGCTCTTACCCTGAGATGGACACAGTCTCGGCGTCGGGCACCAGTGTACCATGGGGCCATGCGCACTGCGTTATCGTTCATACAGACAGAAAATAGAAAATCTGTCTGCCTCACTCCTGCACATTCCTCTTCACTCTATGGGCCTATTTCCCACCACCACACACGAAGATAGGGAAAAGTGTTGGGTTGTATAGGGGCTTGCGTAGTCAAACCCCCATTTCAGTGTTTCCACCTCCATGGACAGCCACATAAATAGATTTGAAATAAAATTAATAAACGATAGCGTTATAGACACAAACCCCACTTGATGGAGAAAAACCCCTACTACGTAAGATATAAAATAGAAACAAAACCCACATAATGGAGGAAAACCCCCTATTGCATGAGATAAAATGATATTGATCAATGGTGTGTAGATTTTGACAAAGCTTCGCTATGGAGATCAGAGCTTGAGCCAAGAATTAGATTGTGTTGCCAAAGTGAAAAATGAGGATGGAGGGTTTTGTTCCTCAAAATGGGCAGGTGTAACCCTTTTGAATGCATCCAAGTGAGGGACACGCATCAAAAGTGGCCTAATGCGGAATATGTGATTTTTGAAATTGAAATCTTTTTGGGACTCGTGCATCATATGGACATCTTTGCAACATGTTGTCGTCCAACCAAGTCAACTCCTAATTTGGGCCAGGGGTCATGAACACTCTTCTCTTAGGATCCATGAGGTCGGAATACAATAGCTCAATCATGGATTTTGTCATAAATGCATCAGGCCTAATGCTTAGGTGCCATAAATGCACAAGGTGCAATGTATGACACTACATTTTACCCCCACTTCAGTGGATTGATCGGCTCAAGGGATCAAGTGCACTAAGATAGCTCTGAAAGAGTATTCATTAAATTAATGTAGTGCATTAAATGTATTAATTGCCTCACAAATGAAATTGTAGAAGCTGCATAGGTCAACCATGTGAACACAACTGACAGCCCCAACACTCAACGTGAAACCACATCATCTATCTGGTATCAGAGCGGGTTCCTTCTATATAGCCTAACCGCTTGAAGGTAGATCTAAAGAGCACAAATGGCTAAAAGTTTTCAAAACAAGACACCAATTTTTGATGGGACAAACTATGCATTCTGGAGTATAAAGATGGAAGCATATTTAAATGCTATTGGATTCGATGTTTGGCAATCAGTACTAGATGGTTATACACCACTAGCCACCCCACCAACAGATGCAGCTAGAAAGAGAAGTGAAAATAATGCCAAATCAAAACATGCTATTCTATGTAATCTAGCCGATTCGGAATTCACAAAAGTTATGCATTGTAAATCTGCAAAGGAGATATGGGACAAATTGAAAAATATATATGAAGGGACTGACAATGTAAAGAAGGCCAAACTTCAAACCCATCGAAGCACATTCGAAAGCCTGACAATGAAGGAAGATGAAGACATAGCTTCATTTCTCTCTCGTGTTGATGAAATAGTCAATTCAATAAAAGCCCTTGGTGAAGATGTAGAAGAACAGCTTGTGGTTGAAAAGATCTTGAGATCCCTACCCATTAGATTTGATTCTAAAGTGTCAACAATCGAGGAGAGGAAAGATCTAGACAAACTTACAAAAGAAAAGTTACATGGAATTCTTACCACTTATGAAATGAGGGTTGGAGGCAAGGAACTAAAAAAGGAAATATCATTCAAAGTATCTAAAAAGGGTAAAAGCAAAAAGCAAATCTCAAGTGATAGCTCAAGCAGCGAAACCGATGAAGCTGAAGCTCATTTCTTAAGAAAATTGAAAAAGGGAAGTGGAAAATATAAGGGGAAATTCCCTTTCAAATGCTTTAATTGTGGAAAGGTAGGACACTATGCTTCAAAATGTCCCCAAAATGATGATGATTCAAGTGAAGATGAAAAGAAAGCATACACTAAGAAAAAATGGAAGAATAATAATAAATTTAATTTTAAAAAAATATCAAAACAAAAATAAAAAGAGTTTTTATTCCAAAATTGACAGCTCTTCGAATGAAAGTAGCGAGGAATGCCCAAGTGATGAGGAGGATGAAATTCTATTTATGGCTGAAGCAGATACGAGTGATAGTTATGAAGAAGAAAAAGACGAATCATGCAATGAGGAAGAGAATGTTGATCTTAAAGAAGAACTTCATTATGCATACAAACAAAATGAAAAATTGAAAAGAAAATTAGTGAAACTCAAAGAAGAAGCTATGGAGAATCTAGAAGCAGCAAAGAAATCAAAACAAACAATTGAAGATCTAAAGATCCAATTAGAAGAAACCAAACAAGCTGAAACTAATCTAAAACTAGAAATTGAAAAACTAAATAGGGAGTTGAAAGAAAGCACCATCAATAGTCTCAAGTTTGAAAAGAGTTCAGAAATCCTAAATGACATCATTGATAGTCAAAAGCCTTCATCCAGCAAAACAGGGGTTGGTTTTGAAAGAAACTCAAATAATAACAATGCATTCAAAGGCTTCATAAAAGAAGGAAACAACATGGTCGTAAATGAACCATCCAAAGAAGACAAGCTTAAAGAAAGGAACTACAAGAAAAATGAAGAGAATAATGTTCATAAACCTCGTCATAATTTTCATGGCTATTGCTACTCTTGCAATTGTTTTGGTCACAAAGCACTAGAATGTAGAATTCCAAAACAAAATATGAATGAATGGAAAAGGCCATATTATAGACAGCATTTTTCTTACCCATTCAATGGATATTGCTACTCCTGTAACAAATTTGGTCATAAAGCACTAAACTGCAGAAGCAAAGAGAAGAACACCCAAAATTTCAGAACTCAAAATCCTTTTGCTCCATTGGTTAATTTTGATAGTCTATGTTCAAAGTGTAACAATTTTGGACATGCAGCCCACAAATGTAGAACAATCTTTCCTACAAATCAAGCAAAGAAAGATCCCCCTAAAAAAAAGGTTTGGAAAAAGAAAGAAAAATCGCTATTTGTTCAAATAGCTTTACATGCTCAAAATAAGAAAGATTGGTGGTATGTTGATAGTGGATGTTCTAGACACATGACAGGAGACAAGAGCAAATTCATTTCTTTTGAACCAACTAATGGAGGATCAGTAAGATTTGGTGACAACTCAAAACGATATATAAAGGGAAAAGGAACTCTTAGTCTAGATCATGGAAAAACAAAAACAATAGATGTGTGGTATGTAAAAGGGATCATGGAATTTGAGATGTCCATGCTTGGAGAATTATCTTTCTTTCTTGGATTGCAAATTGGAATACACATATTGGGTTTCCATGTTAAATTTGTGTTCATGTGCATAATTGTTGATTTGAGTATTTGAAGTTATTTTTGAATAAAAGCTTTTAAATTGAAAATTAGTTATTATACTAATTCACCCCCCGTCTCAGTATAGTTGTGTGCTCTTCAATTGGTATCAAAGCCTTGGGTCACGGGTTCAAGTCTCCCTTCAGTGGGTGCTGAAGGCTCAGTCGGTGCTGAGGGGGAGATTGTTGACTTTGTGGTCAGCACCTCCTTGGAGATTCGTGACATGGCTTAACCGCCTCTCGTGGATCGGGTTAAATCTGACATTTGTATTGGGCATTGATAGTTCGAGCTTTTGGTGCAATGGCAAATGATTCCAACACTATCATGAAAAATCAGCTACTACAAAAGTCAAACTTCTATTGGCGCCAAAAACAAAAGAAGCTACTTGGGCAAGGAGAATGCTCAAGATATATTAGTACTATTCAAAATGGAAAAATCTGATTAAGTGTGAATATATGCCCCCTCGTGTTTTTAAAAAGGTGAATGTTTTATTAATATATTCATTCATATGATGTAGTGATATATATAGAAGGCCTCAATAGTTATGCAACGTTTAAACAATCAAAGGTATTATTACGCCAACATCCCCCCCCCACCTACCTCTTAAGGCTTACATAACAAAACATGTTGATTACATAACATGAATACATATTTTGAGAAAATCTTCTCCTGAAGAAACAAATCCTAAACAAAGCGGGCTCCATCAAGTTGTCTCTTGACCCTCAAAAAGGTGTAGCTTCAAGTTGTGCCCCAAACTCTCTAATCATAGTCTTGAATTATATGACAAAAATCCCTAAGAGCTATGACAGAGCTCTATTATTGTCCAATAACCAAGAAAGGGTGTCATTCTCAATCATATACTCTAATGCTTGTTAGACAAAAATCCATACTGAGCTCAACACCATATCTTGAACTTGTCTCCAAAATAAGTCTTCATAACACATGCATTCTTCAAATACATAGGCATCAACAAAGAAAACAAAACAAAAAGCATAAACCAAAAATGTCAAAAACGCTTCCCTTGCAGAACACCATCTCAAAGTGAGAAGTTGACTTAAGATGATGGAAATTCCTCCATCCTCCAACGTCGCCAACCTCCAAAATGACCTAGTTAATCTTTATCCTCTAAAGAGAGCACCACCACAAGCTTTGTAAGTGCAATAAAAAATATTCGTAAAACAATTTTTTTAAAAATCTTTTATAAGGTCACCATATAGAACCTTAGTGATGTCACATTAGGTCCCCATGACAAATATTTGGCTTCCAATTACAAAGTTTCAAGAACAAATCTTCCTTGGAAGCACACTCTTCAACAGTACTAGTTGATAATACACTCTAATATCTTTAATGCATTCTTATTTCAATTAAATAGCTTCCAAAGATCTATTACTCCAAAAACTTTTGAAACATATAAATGAATGTTTTCTAGTAAATCTCCTCAACTTTTAATGCTCTAAGAAAAAATCTCTCATATTACCATTTGATATCAAACACCCCTAATCACACCATTTCAAACCCTTAAAAAGTCTTAAAACTAAAAAATTGTTTTGTTCTGCCAAAGAAAAAATATATTGATTCCTTCCACACCTCCTCTAACCACGCATAATTTTGAAAACCACTCAAAATACTTCCAAGCACCATAAGATCGACAATTTTTTAATTACAACTGACTTTCAAAACCATCAATCTTTTCCACACTTGCAAAGGGTTTATCTAAGTCTGATGCCTTAATGCTTTATCATTCAAAATATTGTAACCGTCAATAATCGCTTTATTGTTCACAAGAACATATCCTAAATTCAATGGCGAGTGATTACAAGTTAGACATAGGTCCATCGCAATAAACATTATGTATTGTGTTCTCCACAACTGCAGCTTCATTCAAGATATATTTCTAACAGCGTTCAATTAAACTTATGCAATAAATAAGATTTCCATGGTGTTGAATATTATATTTAACTTATGTGTCCTGTTCTAGGTAAATACCAACCAAAATCACGTCGTAATGGAAGTCTCACACCTTGAGGAGACTGATCACTCACACCTGAAACAAAATGCAGCAACCATAGGTAATCTCAACTACACGAAAAAGAATGTCGCACATTGGACACACCAATATGTTAGAAGGAACTTCCAATCAAGCACAAGTAGACATTAATTTTCAATATTGCTCAGAAGCAACAATAAACATTAAACACAAACTTTGAGAAAAACCAGCACGCCTTCATTCCTTGTTTGCTACCATCATAGGTCATATTGCTCTCTAAAACCATCTTCCATCGTGCAAGCGAATTAATCATTGTCATCTATAGGTCTATGCCCATGCCTCACGCACTCCTACTCTAATACCAAAAGAAAAGGTGAATGTTTTTTCTAATATATTTATTCATATGATATAGCGATATATACAAGAGGCTTCAAAAATTATGCAATGGTTACATTATCAAAGGTATAATTATACCAACAGCTTTTGCCTTTGGCAGGTGGGGAAAAACAAGAAGGAAAACGTGCCAATATCGCAACATAACAATTTTCAAGTTTTTGGGCGAATATTTAGCTATATATTGAAAAGGTGGGCCCTAGAAAGGGTCATTTGCACTATTCATCGCAGAATTTTTGCTGAGCTTTCTTGAGAGCTTCTCTCGCAAATGAGAGCTTTGGACCACCAAAGTCATGGAGTTGTGCACCGTTGTAAAGGATGACAAACCCCTAGATGATGTGGGTCTCATCTTGCCTCTTTTCGTTGATTTTACACATTTTATTGCATTTTCAATTTTTGGCACAGCGGATACGTCATGTTTTCCAGCAAACATCCACGACTTGTGCATGCGTTCCAATCAATTTTCACGCTAGCATCCGAGTTTTGCACATGCATCCTAGGGCAGCAATTGCACTAGCATACTCAAGTCGCGCAAGAAACCTTACGACTTAGATTTTAAAACTTTGATAAGAACATGTAGAAATGATAAAGATCTTTGATAAAGATGTCGCATGCAACTAATACATCGTTGTTTATCTACTTGTAGATTTTGCCAGAGGTTTGCAAACAAGCTGGCAAACATTTACTTAGCATGTTGTGTGATCAATGGAGAGACCTACGTATAGGCCATGTCAGTCATCTTCAACAGGTGGGCCTTTCATGGGTGTATCAGCTACCAAAGATGTGATTTCATGTGCCTATATTAATGGCGTTGATGGAGAGGTGGGATGCAAACACGATGTCTTATCATCTCCAAAATGGGGAAATGATGAGCAAATTTGAATACGTATACCAAATTTTGTGCCTTCCCATTTGAGGATTGTGGGTTGACCATGTATATGCCCTTAACTGCACAAAAGCTCGCAATTGGACAACAATAGTGCATTGGCAGAGCCATAGATGACTCTAGACACATCTTCCTGCGGTGGCTCGAGCAAGGTTAGGTGCAAATCCCACTCATCATACATATCTTGATTGTGACAGTGATGTTGCGAGTCACCACTGATAAATGGGGCTCTCATCTTCTAGCAAGCCTCATTCTATGCATTAGGGAGATGGAGAGGGGATATGCATACACCTAGGATCGAAGCATGTTGGCTCATCTATATTACCACCTCAGTAGGTACGTCCACCACAAGTACTACAACATCTTCACCTACACTTTACTACAAGTGTGGATGGTGGAGCACATCATGTGCACAAGATTGGCAGGGTTCTCCCCTGCCCCATCAATCCCCAGATACTATGAGTTCATGCCTACCCACTACGACGAGGTGAGTGCAAGTTTGGAGATCTTATGTTTTGGAGACTTATCATCGACTGCCTAGGAGTTGGTGACATAGTTCGGTATCATAACGGGGCATGGTTGTATGGGGTGCAGACAACGAGCAACTTGCATGAATGTAGCACCATTGGTTCCTGGTCAGTTAGCATGATTACATTGCGGTACCATACTATTGGTGTCAATCCATGCAACAGTTGAAGCTAACGCAAACGTTGCTTATTGCACCTCCTACATATGTGAGGTCAACCAGGAGCATCGCCTAACCATAGGACCTCCCATGCCCCACCTAGACAATGCACCAGAGAGAGGCGGCAACAACCTTCCACCCGCTTTAGTCATTGATGATGTTGATGTGAGAGACGATTTCACGGCTTGATGGGCCGATACAAGTTTTGCCCCCATCTTCTAACAGATGCACCCGAGGGGGATTAGGTCTAGATCAAGAGGCAGTAGCACAAAGTCCACAGCAAAGCCCACAGAGGTCACCACCAAGAAGTCCTCCATAAAAGCAGGCCGACGGCAAGAGATCGAATCAGCGGCAAAGGGTGGCTTTACTTGTGACTATCTTGGTTATCTTTGTTCGTCCACTGGACCAAGTACACAAGTGCCCATGTCACGACAACCATCACAAGCGTAGGCACCTCCTACAATATCTAGGTAGACCCCCGAGGCATGAGACAACAGAGCACCACCACCAATGCAAACTAGCAGACCAACAATCTAGCTATACATGAGTTGTTTGTTGATGTAGATATAGCAATCAATATAGTAGACATATGATTATGATGACGCAAATACTGATATGATCTCTCTTATGTATGTAGAGGGCACAGAATAGTGGCTTGGGTTTATCTACCATGCACTAGATGAGATGGTCCTAGACATTGCTACTTGGGGCCCCATCTTAGATACATATAGGCCACATCAATCAATTGGTAAACATGTGGGCCTACTCAAGCTTGTAGCACAACTCAAGACAGGGAGTGAGGAAGCATGAGTCGAGCTCATCCAACAGGAGGCACAAGTGGCCACCATGACAGAGGGCAGAGTAACCAGACCAATGTTGTTTTGCGGGCAATTCTTGTAGAGACGAACCAGGCCCTCGCGGAGCGAGATCAGGCAATGGCAGAGGCAAAGAGTGTTGAGCAAGTACGTGATGCCCTGCAAAGTCGTGTCAGTGACCACTAGAGGCAAATCGACACAACTTAGAGCAATGACATTGGAGACCTCAACCACTCTCAAGTGTGCCACCTGGTGGAGGATCTTGAACCACAAGACAACAAGAGACATCTCTTTGAGATGAGTTGGTCATGTAGAGGAAGACCATTGCTGAGATGAAAAGGGAACTAAGGGACTTTGCACACGGAGTGCCTCAACTACCCATTCCCAATTAGTCTTGGTTAGGCAACCACCATGTTGGAACTAGAATCCTCTGGCACAAGCAAACTCACAAACCCAGGCACAAGCAAACTCACAGTCCCATGCATAAAGCAAGTCATGATTTTGTATACACATTTTTTATATAAAGAGATATTGTTAGATATGATGATGTACAGTTTTTTTTTAAGTATATTATACACGTGTATACGGACATCAAATGTTTTTGTAGTGATGTCACACATGTATATTGACATTTACATATTGATGATATACAAATACAAATTATGATTTGAACCTTATGCATTCTTGTGGATGTATGCATTTGATTTCATATAAGTTATGGATGTTTTTATTACGTATGGTTAGATTAGATGACATCATGCTTTAATGTCTACATCTATGTTAACAGATTCATCCTTGGAAGCCTGCAAGTTGAGTTTGTTGACTTGGTGGTCAGCACCTCCTTAGGGACTTGTGACATGGCTTAACCGCCTCTCGTGGGTCGGGTTAAATCTAGCATTTGTATCGGGCATTGATAGTTCGAGCTTTTGGTGCAACAGCAAATGATTCCTTCAATTGGTATCAGAGCCTTGGGTCACGGGTTCGAGTCCCCCTTCAGTGGGTGCTGAAGGCTCAGTCGGTGCTGAGGGGGAGATTGTTGACTTGGTGATCAGCACCTCCTTGGGGACTTGTGACATGGCTTAACCGCCTCCCGTGGGTCGGGTTAAATCTGGCATTTGTATCGGGCATTGATTGTTCGAGCTTTTGGTGCAACGGCAAATGATTCTTTCAGAGTTCGATTCATTGGTAATTCAGGTCCTTGTCAAATTCGCCCAATATTCGGCCGTAGAGCCCCAAATTCGCTCCAAATTCTGTCAATCAAACCAAGGCAGAATTTGGAGGAATTTGCAACGAATTTGTTGGCCCAAAGGTAGAACTTGGGCCAACTTTGGGCTAAAAACATTTTTTTTACTTTTTAAAAGTGTTTCTTTTGCCTAATTTGGTCTATTCAACCCTCCAACCCTAAAAGAGACCACTAAAAAGGCCAAAAAGGATGTTTTATATGTCATTTGTGCATTTGTGAATGAAAAAGAAAACTTCTTGCCTCTATTGCTAAACTTTCTTGTTTGGTTGTCATTGCTCAAGGAGTGTTCAAAGATGATTGTTGCATGCTCTAAGCTTGTTTGTGAGCAAATTGTGAGCTATTCCTACAAGGTTGCAAGTGTAGAGAACTCCTCAAAGACATTGAAGAGGAAGATTCCAACAAAAGAGGTAGGCTTTTGTTGGTTTACTTTATCTTCTAAAGTTATTTTTGCATTTTTTTACAAAATGAAATGAGCTCTCTAGTTTTATTTTCTTTTTTTCATTTTGGTTTATGGCTTTGTATGTTGTTTGTAGATTTATTGAATGCGAAGTGTTTCTAGCACCGGAAGATTCAAAATAGACCCATGCTCTCCACTATGGAAATATGTGGAGATGGTTCAGCAAATGTCAGGTGGAGGAGGTTACGTTTGGATTTGCAGCCATTACAAAGAGAAATATAGTAGCTCTTATAGTAGAGTGAAAGCACATTTGTGCTTTATCCCTCAAAAAGGCATTAAGTTTTGTACAAGGAAGCCAAGAGTTGACGGGATACTACCTAAACCCTTCTTGCAAACCTTACTGTGAACAAATATATTCAAGAGAAAAAACAAGCAGATGAAGCACCCGAGAATGCACATGCTCATCCTTTGCAAAAGTCTAGAAGTAAAACTTAAAAAAATCTATTGCTTCAATTTCTACTTCAAATGAACAACACACAGAGGGCCATCCATTCTTGTGTGTTCCTCAGAACCGGTGACAAATAATAGAGCAAAGGTGCCTTTGGAAATGTCATTTCAAAATGAAGCTAGAGACATTGTCGAGCAAGACATAGTGAGAAGCATCTATTCAAATGGATTGGCATTTAATGTTTTTCATTCACCATATTTGCAACAAATGGTGAGATCAATTAATGAGGCTCCAAGGGGGTTCAAGGGCCCTAGTCATGTGTGCACCACTTTATTGGATAGAAAGGCGAACCATCTAGAGGCTTCCATGCAGCCAATCAAGGATTCATGGATCGAAATAGGTGTGTCCATCATATCCGATGGATGGAAAGATGCAAGAAATCATCCTTTGGTCAATGTTATTGCAGTGTCCACAATAGGTGCAATGTTTTTGAGAGTCGTGGATTGTGAAGGGGAAGTGAAGGACGGTCCATTCATTGCAAACATTCTCATCCAAGCCATTGAGCAAGTTGGCCCTCAAAACCCGATTCAGGTAATAACCGACAATGCCAAAAATTGCAAGGGTGCGAGGTTATTGGTTGATGAGTGCTTCAAACACATTCTTTGGACACCTTGTGTTGTCCACTCAACCTAATGCTGCAAAAAAATGGCAATTAAATTGAGTGGATCAAAAAAATGTATGAAGATGCCCAAGAGATCCAAATGTTCATCACAAACCACCATATGACACAAGCCATATTTAGACACTTCTCGAGATGGGAGCTTTTGAAGGTAAGTTAGATTATTTAAAATTTAAATATGTTTTAGACTTTAGTTTAGTAAACTTTCTATGTTTTAAAATTTTAATTTTAATTTTACTTTTAATTTTAATTTTAATTTTAATTTTGATTTTAATTTATTTTTTAATTTTGATTTTAATTTATTATTATTTTGATTTTGAAATAGGTTGCTGAGACCACATCATTTACTACTATTTATAATAAGCGATCATATGATCTTTGTAGCAAAGCCTTATCCATTGAATTGCTTTGAACCTTCCTAAAGTTATCATATGATCCTCTAGCTCAATCGCATCGTCTTGAGAATCTTTCAAAACGATAGGGTGATTTATTTTGAGATATAAAGTAATTTCTAAAGATAAAACATTTATGAAGTAGTTCATAAGAATCTAGAGTGTCCAAAACCCTACTGACTAAATGATTGAATCTCCCCCATTAATGAGGTTGGGTGAGTTAAGCCCCGTAAAAAGCAATTGGAGGCTAGGTGGGAGCCCCTCAACTAGATGGTATAAAAGTCATTTCAACAAGGCCCCCAAAGGAAATCCAAGAGTGTCAAGTGCAAGTTATGTTATCCATAATTGGTCTATGAAGATTCTATGCTCTACTTCTAGGAGACAAGTCAAGAATTGACAACGAGGCTGAGTTTTAGGCCTCTCTACTTAGGATTACAATTGTGTTCTAAGATAAAAATTTAAAGATTTGACCATCGAAGGTGATTCAACCATTGTTATCAATATTGTAAGCTCCAAGTTTTCTCCCAATTAGAAGCCCAACTCCCCTTTTTAGCCCTTTGCTTCCCTTCCTGAAGAATTTGGAGAGCTATACTCTCAACCATGTCTACATGGAAGTCAACGTGGATGTTGATTGTTTGGCCAACTTTGCGATGGATCATGGCAAGGAGCTAGTAATTAATATAATATCAACCTGTAAGTAACCAATGTCATCCCATAATGACAGGGAGGCCGCGAGTGAGTTTGTTAGTTCAAAACAATAACAAAGTGATACTATGATGGTATTTGGAAGAGTAAGTATGCCAATTGAAGTGTAATCAAATAATGACAATGTATGTTGCCTTTCCTCTCGCCTAATTCAAACATGCAAATTAGTTTCGACAGTTGTTATTTATTGATAATGAACCCTTGCACTAAATTATATGCTTCCAACAAGATCGAGACCCCATTCAACTACTATATTCCCAACAATAAATGGCTTTTCTTGGGCTGGTGTTTGAGAAACCTCTACAAAGTGCTTTCAAAACCCATAATGGTGTGATTTTGATGGCAATTCAGTGGATCCTTGGCAATGAATTCTTGGTGGCTAAGAATAAATATAAGGTCTACTCTAAATAGCATCCATGTTCACAGTTGTATTGCTCAAATTGAGTGAGCTGAAGAAAACAGTAAAGATTTTGGTCTACAGAGAAGATAAAAAGGAAACATCTATTAGTTGGCTTGGTGGTGGTATTAGAAGTTGCTAGCTACGCTACTGGCATCCCTCTCACAATTGATTTTGACAAACTTTGTGCTAGATGGATCTGGTGAATTGGCATCCCTTTATCATTTCCTCTCACCATGTCCCAAGCATTTTACACATATCTTTAACGGGATACTCAGGAAAAAAACATCAATGAAGTTGCTCATGCCCTCAATAATATTACATTCTATCTTTTTAATAGAGCAAGTCATCACCATAGAATGAATATATTCTAATGAAAAGTTACCGCATACGATGAAGAGTCTCAAAATCACGACAAGTCTTAATGGACAATTACAAAAACCACTATGGCATGATAAAGAGAACCGACACCCATAATAAGTGACGTTAATCAATAAAAATGAGAATTGTTGACGACGTGAGAAGAGGAATGAGCATTCCCAAAAATAAACCGACAACACACAAGGAAAGCATCGTCAGCAACACAAATTATGCCAAGTCAGAGCAACACAGTGAAGCGTTGCCAGCAAGACAGAACACGTGTCTAATGCCATGAGAGCAAACATATGAACATAAGTAGAAGCACATGCGAAAGTCCACAAATAATTTAGCTCGCCAAAGAGAGAACAAAGAACAAAAAACATCAATGCGGGTAATTTATCTCTCTCACAACTACATAACATTAACACTCCCTCTTAGCAAGAGAGAGATCTTTAGTATGGCAGGCACACATAGCTGCAACCAAAAAGATGTCAACAAAAATCTCATCACGGATTTTATCAATCTAAAATGTTATCTCAACATAACAATATTCACCATAACTATTCCTAGAGGGTGAAATAAAGAAACAACAAGTCATGGAGTCACACACATGACTTCCACCATGGCTACTCCCAGAGGGTGGATCCACCGTTCAGAGGGTGGAACAAGGGCTTTCACCTCAAACTTCTCCCGGAGAAGAATGCATTACCACCTTGCCTACTCGTAGAGAGTGGTTCCACCATGCCTACTCACAAAGGGTGGTACAAGGAATTTCACCTCGAACTTCTCTCACAAAGAGCTCATTATCAAGGGATTGCACCTTGAACTTTTCTCGCAGAGAACTCATTAACAAGGGGTTGAACCTCGAACTTCTCTCACAGAGAAGAACTCATTAACAAGGGATTGCACCTTGAACTTCTCCCTCACAGAGAAGAACTCATTAACAAGTCTTCATGATGATAAGGCTCTCTCTGAGACAGATATCAACCTTTTGGCTTCTCAAATCAAACTCCCTCTAAATCTAATATCAACCTTCTATCCTCCTTGTCCAAGGTTGCTTGTGATGAATAGACAGACTCCCTCTAAATGGAGACTCCCTCTCAACTGGGGCAGCATACTGCATTGATTATCATAACATAATAGATCTAAATACAGAGACTCCCTCTCAACAAGGACAGCATACTCAAGCTTTGATAATCACAATACCAAGAAATTGACTCCAATATTTGTCTAACAATGAGCTTTAGCAGTCACACTGCTCCACGAGCTTGTTGATCCTCTGTAAAAGGTCTTGGCACTCTTGCTCTGCCACACAAGCTTCCTCTGAATCTCATATCCTCCTCTTAGAATAAACTGATCACAAGATAATCTGAATAGGTACTCCTTCAAGAGCCACCAACTCAGCTCAGGCTGCAATCTCTCATCATCATATGCTCCTCGATCCATCCTGGAAGCATTTTAGAGAGATTAGTAATAGAATCAAATAGACTAATGCTAGAAGCATACATGATTCACTACTCTCAATGTTATTGCATGAATTAAATGTATAAAATTCATGAACTCATTATCAAAGATACAATCATAAAATACTTATCTCTTCATAGCTTAATCTTCCTCACAATACGCCAATAGATCTTTCACCATCACACAGTTATAGTGCAGGCAGAGAATGCAAAATCAAACCCCAGCATAGAAGATTGCATGAGCAATCTCAATTGCTGAGATTGAAACACCCATAGCGAATCATTGAACAACGTATCCATTAGACATCATGATCCTTCTAGAATCCAAATGTCCTGTTCCGGTTCAAATTGTTTCCTTAGACCCCGCTCTGATACCATGTTAATGTTTTGAACCAAAATATATAAAACTTGACATAACTGGAAATGCAAAACACAAATAACAGATAACACAAACATTTATCGTAGGAAAAACCTCCTACTTGAGGGAAAACCCCAGCCACACCCAAAAAGTAGATCCTTTATTGAGATATCAAAGAAATGATTACAAAACTTCTGCTCCTTATTGACAGCTTCAGCATGACATTCAATAAGCTTAATCATACAATTTCTTACTGATCACTCAATGATTAGAAAACAAATATAAATTAACAAAGAGCTTTTGATAGAAGTGCGATGCACACATATATCGCAATCGCAATCGCAATCCTAACATTGGGAAAATTCCATGTAACAACTTCTAGCAAACTAAAATATCTTCATGCACCATATTCAAAATACCACATGTGATGGCGAAAGCTGAGATATGCTCATCATGATATTGCTTTCCATTATCGTAGAACTTTGGGAAATTCTTTTATGATCCATGAAGAAGCTCATGATATTCCATTAATGCCAAAAGACAAATCCAATTTACCCACGGCAATAATAGAGGTGGGTGATTATTGTTCATATAGTTACCCTTCTAATCAGCCATTTTTTGTTGTGATTCTTCTTTTGAAGCTCAAAAAATCTCAAGCTCTAGAACAATTGCTAAAGAAGAATCTTCTTTTCTAGAACAATTAAAACCTACTTTCCCTAATGATCAAGTGTAGGCTACACAATAAATGATCATCAATTGTCATTCCCCACGAAAGTTGCAAAGGCTATTAGAATTTTAGTCTACTCCTTTCAACGTGCACAAAATGGAATAGATGTGTGATAAAAAAGCTCTTCAAACTAAAAGGGAAGCTTTGGATAAACCAAAACTAGTCTAATCTAAACATGTACTTGTTACTTACAATCTATGTAGTGTTTTTTTGTGGGTGGTTCATGCTCATGCTTGATTAATTTATTAAACTAAAAATGTGTCTTTTTGGAAAGGACAAAGGGTCGATGTACTTCAAGGACAAAGGATTAATCTAGGACAAAGGGTCGATGTACTTCAAGGAAAAAGGTTTTAATGTTGTTTGACTAACTATCATGTTTATGTTGTTCAACAAAATACATAGATTAAGCAATTCAAGTACACATGAGGATTTGAATAGGTTATAACATATGGACAAACGCTTTGGTAGATTGAATCAAAGAATCAATACATAGCCACAATCTCGAACTTTGAGTAAACTTGCAATACAAAGCTTGAAAGCTTGCAAGAGCAATTTAAACTACCTTAGCACACATAATATACACAACATCTCAATAGCAATTTGAAAAGCATGATACACATTACTAAATTCTATTGACTGAATAAGCAATTCTAGATTAATATTGCTTTGCAAACAATAATTTTAGCAACAATTAGGCAACAATACTACCAAGCAAACTCTAAGTGTGAATGGCACTTAATTATAAGGTTTTACAAAACATTGCATAAAAATAGATTAAAAAGCTAATTATAACTTTCACACTAAGAAAAGATTACTTGCAGGCAATGCAAGTTTTATTACAATATTTCTTATAGCATTTAAATTGAACTTAGGCAATCTTTATATAGACTACTAGTAACACTAGAACTAATATCTCTTGCAAAACATTAAGTCCAAAAATAGACTCCACAAAAAGTGCATTGAGCAAATTAGAGAGCTATAAATAGTGCCAACTAAAAATAGACTTCCTAAAATATGCTTCTCTTTGAAAATAGTCACAGCTTAAAATAGCATTGGTTATATTATAAATAGCTTGGACTAAAAATGAACTTCATGATAGGCAACTCTAATGACAATTATGATGATTTCAATGAAGCTTTTCCTCTATTCTAATCATGGTGGATCCTTTGAAGAGGCTCTAAAATTTTGAACTTAAAAATCTTTCCTTGGCAACCCTAACTAAAACTGACAACTTTGGAAAACCCAAAAATCCTTCTTTGATGATTCTGCATCAAACCTTAACCAAAAATCTGCAACCATTAGAATTTTGAAACGCTTGTATCCTTCTTCCTTTATCTCCACAAAATTTGCGACGACAAACTTAACTAACAATCTCCTTTTATAATCATAAAACAAGACCTTGAAACACAAGGCAACAGTTAAAACCCTTCAAAATCATCCAAATACCTTTCAATAAATGCATCTTGTAAATTGGTTGTTCAACACTAGTTTTGTTGACATATTTAAGTTGTCATTGGTTAAGTTAGATGCAAACATCATTCCCACCCGTAAACTAGTAGACCACTCATACTCCCTAATAGGCACCAGTAGACCTAACAAAGTATATGTACCGATAGACCAAACAGAGTGTCTACAACCAGTCTTTTAGAACATGTAGGGGATGTATGAACAATCGGGTATAAGATTGATACCGGTCGACAGCATGTTAATCTACATCGGATTATGTAGAGCTGTCTGAGTTAAAACCGGATAATACGAAGCATCCACTGTTTAGAACTGGAGTTAGCTTTTAAACAGGAGTTAGTTTTATTTCTACATGGATGTTTCAAGGTAAACTCAAGATCATTTCGCAAAGCTTTTTTTGATGCATGATTTATGGGAGAGTTTACTGCTTAGCAGAACTATGAGTTGAGCTTTTATTAAGATTAATTTCTTATATATACAGGTCATAGGACACAAAAGAAGTGTTGTTGAATATACAGACCAGGAGAAAGATATTTTTTGAGAGAAGCTACGGTCACAAGAGGTGAAAGGCAGAGAGGTTCAATAGCCAAGTAGAGTGAAAAGGGTATCGGGTATGATCTAATCAGACAAGATGTGTCATTAGAGATCATTGTTTTTACATTGTTAAGGCATATTTTAAAATTCCTCTATCAAGGTGAACCCTAACAGGTTCGTTGTATAAATCCCTTAACTAGGTAGCATCTTAATTGGTGTTGAAAGTCCTTTTGCAAGGCGACTCCTAACAAAGTCAAGATCTTAACAGGTCTTCTATCAAATCCCTTTACCGGGTAACACTCTTACAAGTGCTTTATAAGTTTTTAACAAGGCACCTTTGTTACTGCAGTAGTGAAGTTGTAAGCTCTGTCTCACCGTGGTTTTTTCCTTTTAACCGAGGGTTTCCACATATATATGTTGTGTTGATCTGAGTATTTCTATTTCTGTTTATGAATGATTGATTACATTCTGTTTATTCTGCAAGAATCTATATGCAAGGTTTTAAAAATAGTATTTACTGATTCACCCCCCCTCTCAATAACCGGTTAGGAATAAAAATTGGTATCAAAGCTTTTTGGTTCTCAAAGATAAAAAGCTTAACCGCTTGAGTAAAAGATCATGGAAGGTTACAAGTATTAGAAGCAACTTGAGGAAGCCAATGACATCATTGCCTCTCTTGAGAATAGGCTAAGAAGATCCCTTTCTAACAGAAAGGAGTTGGCTCTGTAGTTGAGTGAGAACAATGAAACAATTGAGGAACTCTCAGGACAAAGTAGATCAGATGAAGCTGAGGAGGCAGTCTCTAAGCTTATGGAGAAGAATCAAATCCTAACCGATCAGATCTCCAACCTGAAAAGGGAGCAGGAAGATAATGCCCTAAGGATGACTGAATTAATTGAGAAAAAGAGGAAAGCTAAAGATGAAAGAAACACTGCAGTGAAATCACTAACAGCCTCTGAGAGAGCAAGAAATCTGGCAGAAGAAGCAGTAAGAGAAAGTGATCTAGTCGTTTTGCAACTTCAAGAAGACATGCAGGTGGTCGCTCAAGAAAATGCCAACATGCAAAAGAATTGGCATGATAAAGATGATGCATGCAAGAGGCTGGTACTTGAGTTGTATAAACTGAAGGAACAAATGAAAGCTCTCAAAGAAAGAAATGAAACACTTAGAAGATACATTGAAAGCTCAGTAAAGCTTGATGAGCAACTGAAGGCTCAAAGAAAGCACAAAGATCCCACAGGACTTGGGTTCACCGGTCTAGACACCAAGGAAACCGGTGAGTCATCTGGAATCAAGGAAAGCAAGAAGGAAAAGAAGAAACCGCTGGAACAAAAGGGTAAAAAGACCCTCAACACTTCTTGCAATCACTGTGGCAAACCGGACCATAAAACAAGTAACTACAGAAATGCACCGGTAAAGCCAACTAACAGCTACTGCAAAAATTGTTACAAGTATGGCCACAAGACCTTTGAATGTAGGTCTCGTCCCAACAGTGTGTCCAGTGGAAGCAGGGGAAGCTTCAAGGGCTATTGCTACTCATGCAACAAGTTTGGACACAAGGTTGAAGAATGCAGATCCAAAACAATAGCATTCAGATCTCCACCGAGACCGATATTCCCTAAGAGAAATGAGAACCGGAGCACAACCAATTGTGCTAACTGTAGCATGCGCAACTATAATGACTCTTGGTGTCATTCACCCAAGAAAAGAAGAGTAAATCCATGGAAGGCAACCGGGATAGTTTGTTACACCTGCAACAAAGTTGGACATCTGGCCAAAGATTGTAGGAACCGGGTAGTGAACAAAAGAAGAGGATCAGTCGAACCAGTGAAGAAGACCTTGTCTCCCAATTAGAAAGACAACAAGGGAAAAGAGACCGAGAAAGAAGTCAAGAAGATTTGGTTCAAGAAGGAATCAAAGAGCTTCGTTGAGGAGAAGACAGAGGGAAGATCATCATCTGCTGATGGTGATATCTCTTAAGCAAACTGAGCCTAAAAGGCTTAGAGGGAACCAGTAGCCCGTCTACTGTTCCCGGTAAGACTAGTGAGCAATAAACTCACTAAGTCAGTAAGTAAAACCGGAAGAGGTTACCGGTCTATCATTTGAACTTTTTGCTAAGTTTGATAATATCCGTTCATAGGTGCACACCTATGCATTAGACATACATGTTTGATTTGAGATGCAATTTCCATTTACTTACACACAAACCTCTGCATATAAACATCAATGAGTTTCAAAGATGGGATTTTCTATATTGAATTATATACCTTTGTATACAAACATGTCATTTGGTTTCAAAAAGTAAAAGCTCTTCTCATAGGTCTGCCCCTTAAAAAGGCATCTGATTTCATACCTTATAAAGAAAACACCTAATGAAGCAACAAGGTCTGCCTTCTCGTGTTAGTCATTTTTCTGATTTTGAAATTGAAATCAAATGCCTTTATTGAGGTGCGAACCTCACAATTTAATTTGTGAATCTGATATTGAAAATTTGTTTCCCTCATATAGGTAGGCACCTATATGTAACTTGGAAACTAACCTTTAGTGCTTTTAATCTTGTCAAGTGTGCACCTAACCTCTCAATGTGAATCAATCCTTACAAAAATCAGCGTAACTCTGCCTTGTCAGGTGAGTACATGGCAATTCAATTTCAGACTTTGAAATTCACTTTGTTTTCATTACCCTATGTTCTTCACCTTGGTGAATTTGCTTGAAGCACACATCTACCGGTCCGCAAAAATACAATACGGAACAAGTTAACGACAAAACATGACATTCCCCAATAGGTAAACATAAAATTTGACCACTTGAATGGACAAAAGACAAAGTTTTAACTTCAAAAGTTGATACAAAATTAAGTTGTACATATACAAAGAACATCCAAAGTTGTTATGTCCCCGTTTTAGCAGGTCCCTGTAGCTGGGCATGGTCAGTTCATCATCGCGACCCTCATGAACTGATAGTGAGATTTGAGAGTCTCTGTGATAGACTTACTATTTTTAGTAAGTCTATTTTGAGCAGTCGCTATTTTTAGCAGTTCAGAGTTGTTGAGCAACAGGAGCATTTATTGAGTGTTTAATGAGGCTTCATAATTTAAGTTGTTTATTAAGTCAATCTTATTAAATAACTTTACCTTTATGTTTTAATTTAAAGGTGTGTGCGAGAAGCCTCTTAAGTGAAAAGTGTGTTGAAGAAGCTACACTCTTTTTAATGTTTTTAAAATAGCTGTTGGAGAAAATTGAAATTCATTCTTGGACTTGTTTATTTTTTATGAAGTTTTGTGTGGAGAAGTTTCAACAAGGGTTTGAGGACCGATTCCTCTCTTTCTGCATTTTGAATCATTGTTCTTGGTGGTGAATTGTGCAACTGATTCTAAGAAAGAAATTTTAATTTTCATGGTTGCAAATTTGGTGCTGATGTAAACCAAATTTGGTTTGTGAGCAATTTGAATCAATTCCACTCTACGGCTGGATTCGATTTTTATTCAAAGACTCAGAGATTTGTATGGGAGGTTGTTGTATCTCCTATAGCCAGCAAATTACCTTAAGAAGCAGTGTTTTGTGTTTGGGAAGCTGCATATTAAATCTGGAGGGCTGCGTTTTATTCCTCAAGGCCTACGTTTCATTCCTTGAGGCCTGCATTTTATTCCTCAAGGTCTGCATTTTATTTCTAGAGGCCTACGATTCTTTCCTAGTGGCTTGCATTTCAATCTGGAGGTTGGGTTTTTTGGTTGGAAGCTACTAGTTGTGTTTTTTAAGGTTGCGTGGCATCTCCTATGAGCTGCATTTCATCCTTCAGTGGCTGCATGACATTTCCAGCTTGCCACATTTTATAATAAAGGTGCCAATTTGCATTTGTTTATTGAAATGTTTTTAGACAATTTGCAAATTAATAAATTTGATCATTTCTGGTGAAGTTCTGAAGTTAGAATAATTTGTTATTTAATATTATTCAATTTTAGAAAAATTTGAAAAAAAAGTCAAATATTATCAAAAACAAAACAAAAATTGCAAGCAATTCAAAAAGAAATATTATCTTCAGCAAAGAGTCAGACAAGGTCTTTACAATGGTATCAGAGCAGTTTCCTGCCAGCCTGCGGGGAATTGGGTTCAGCATGGCTCATAGATTTAGACCTGGTATGCACTACACCCGCAGAGGTCCTAATTCTCCACCTGGTGATGGAGAGGCTGAGATTCTGTTTGGCAGCGTTGGTGACAGGGGTGTTGGTGGTTCAAAAGGTTTGGATAGTACAGGTAATAGAGATGTTGACACTGCTTATGATGTTGACAGAGAGGCCGGGATGCATTTAGGAATCTAGCAGATGGCCAACATCATGTGGCTACTGTGTTGCAACAGTTGTCCGACACTCTACAGCACATTGCACTACCTGGTGATAGGATGAGAGTCGAGGACTGAACTAGATATGATGAAGGTTTGACAGGACTAGACACACTGGTGTTTATGATAGGCCACGGCGGGCTACTTTTATGAGACCTAAGGTTGACGCAATTAGTACTGAGACTGAGGCCGCGCCATTTGCAAATGATATTGTTGTTCACTACGCTAAGTGGGATGCTCTACCACACGCCATTAAGCAGAATCTGAATTTTGACAAATTCCTTACACAGAAGCGTGAGCATTCTAGAGGTAGGCCTGCACCTAAGAGACAAAGGCCTAGACAAACAGATTTGCAACAGACAACCAACAAGATGACCTTGGACTATTATCATGGCAATGGAAAGGTTACAGCACGAGCTTGGGTCCATAAGCTCGATACTTACTTAGCATTGCGTCCCATGACTAAGGAGGACGCCATACGTTTTGTTGTGCTACATTTGGATCGAGTAGCTCATGATTGGTGGTACCATGGGCTAGTGTCTTTACGACACAATCAGATAGTCTACTATCAGGAGTTTGTGGACAAGTTGATAGAGCAGTTTGATAGGAAAGATCCTGAGACTTATTTCCGAGAGTTGGCTCAATTGAGACAGACAGGTGGCCTTGAGGCCTTTATCGGTGAGTTTCAACAGTTATCGGTGATGGTGTATGATATTTCTGAGAGGAGAGTTATGCTCTTCATTGAGGGCTTGGTTGAGCCTCTCAGAGGATGGGTTAAGTCTTTGGACCCACCTACCTTGCACGAAGCTATGAAAAAAGCAAGAAATCTGGAATCATCTACACCAAGAGGCAAGTTTGCTTCGAGACCTTCTACTTCATCCTATGATAGGACAGCTCCTAAAAAGCATGATAGAGCTGAATTTAAGTGTCCTACAACAGCCCCTTTGGATCAAGAAACTCTGAATGATCTGAGGAAAAAATTATGTTTTCATTGTAAGGGACCTTATGATTTAAATCATGATTGTCCTATGAAGCCTACGGGGAAAAATTAGATGATGGAATGGTTTTATGATGATGAGGATAATTCTGATTTTCAGGAGCAGCAAGCTGATTATGAGCATGACACACATGAGGCTTCAGGTGATGGTGATGAGAAGGTAGATGATTCTAACTTCAAGGTTGTTTACCTTTCTAGCATGAAAAAGGATGTTGCTTTCAGGATGCATGGTCTCTTGGCAGGGCAGCGTGTCATTGCTCTTTTTGACACGGGTGCTACACACAATTTTATTGATTCACATTTGGTTGCCAAGAGAGGATTTAAAACTGAAGATTTTGAGGGACTTAGAGTACAGGTGGCTGATGGTTACACTCTTAAGTGTACCAAGATGATTTTCGAGCTTCCCATGAAGTTAAACAATTATTCTTTAAGGCAGATTTTTATGTGGTAGACATGGGCAGCACTGATATAGTTTTTGGCATGAGCTGGTTGCACACTCTCAAGGACATTTACATCAGCACTGAGAGGATGGAGATGAGATTCATTAAGGATGGCAGAACTCACATTCTTAAGGCCATTAGGAGTAGTAATCTAAAGATGATTTCTTTCAACCGTATGCAACATTTGGTACGGCATGATGACATTGTTGATTGGGCAACAGAGTGTAGGATGTTGCCTACTTTGGATAGTGCAAATAAGCCAGCTTATCATCCTGATATTCAGCAGCTTAGAATTAAACACTCTAAAGTGTTTAATGATTTACCACATGGCAGGCCACCTGATAGAGAGATTGAACACATTATTGAGTTAGAGGAAGGCACTAAGCCTATTGTGATTACTCCTTACCGGCACCCTAAGCGACTAAAGGATGAGATAGAAAAGACCATACAAGAGCTACTCGCTATCGGACATATTAGGCCGAGTAAGTCTCCTTTTGCTTCATCAATTGTTTTGGTGAAGAAGAAGGATGCTGAATAAAAAAATTATTAAAAACCGATATCCTATCCCTCGGATTGATGAGTTGCATGGGGCACAGTACTTCTCCAAGATTGACTTGAGATCCAGGTACCATCAGATTAGAGTCAGAGAGCAGGATGTGGAGAAGACAACATTTAGATGTCATTGTGGCCATTTTGAGTTTCTAGTCATGCCTTTTGGCCTGACTAACGCCCCCACCACATTTCAGTCTACTATGAACAGAGTCTTCCATAGTCAGTTGCGGAGATTTGTTCTCGTGTTTTTTGATGACATACTAGTTTATAGTAAGACTTGGGATGATCACGTAGCACATCTAGATGCAGTGTTGGGTATTCTTGATAGGGCTTGTATACCAAGGAGTCCAAGTGTGCCTTAGGCATGACTAAGTTGTTATATTTGGGGCATATCATCAATGCAGAGGGAGTTCGCATGGACCCTGATAAGGTTTGTGCTATTTTGGATTGGCCTACACCGGAGAACCTGACACAGCTGAGAGGATTCATTGGACTATGTGCTTTCTACCGTAGGTTCATGGCAGGGTTCTCTAGATATGCAGGTCCCCTTACTGATCTAACCCAAGTGCGTTTGTGTGGACTACTCAGGCACAGGTGTTTTGAGAAGTTCAAGGTGACTATGACGTCATGCCCACTTTTGGCATTGCCAGATTTCACAAGACCATTTGAGTTGCACTGTGATGCCTCGGGTGAGGGCATTGGAGCAGTTCTTTCTCAGGATCGCCATCCTATAGTATTTGAGAGTCAGAAGCTCAAAGGTCCTAAGAGATTATTCAGTGTATATGATAAGGAAATGTTGGTCATTATGCATGCTTTGGCCAAATTCAGGCAGTATTTAGTTGGCAGCAAATTTTGTATTAAAACGAACCACAATAGCCTGAAACATTTCCTTGGTCAGCAAGATCTGAATGAGAGGCAGAAAAAGTGGGTTAGTAAGTTATAGTTGTATGACTTTGATATCTCCTATATCGAAGATATTCAAAATGTGGTCGTTGATGCCCTTTCTCAGAGACCCCACTTGTGTGTGATTACTGAGATAGCAGAGGATTGGAGACACTTGATCATTGCAGAGTATGCTCGTGATCAGTGGGTAGCTCGCATTGTTGATGGTAGTATACAAGACACTTAATTATTGCAGAGTATGCTCGTGATCAGTAGGTAGCTCGCATTGTTGATGGTAGTATACAAGACAGCAGTTATACCCTTGCAAATGAGTTGATCATTTACAAGGGGAGGATCTATCGAGTTCCTGGATCAAGGGTCAGACAGATTATTTTTCAGGCTCTTCATTATTCTCCATTGGTTGGACATCCCAAGTTTTTCAAAACCTATAGACAAATTCGGGAGAGGTTCACTTGGAAGGGCCTGAAGTCTGACGTGCAGTAGTATGTTCGAGAGTGCTCTGTTTGTCAGCAAAACAAACATGGGCATACTTATCCTGCAGGTTTGTTGCAGCTGTTTTCCATTCCTGAGCGGAAGTGCGCATGTTTGTCTATGGATTTCATTGTGGGCTTGCTGAAAGCCCAAGGTAGAGACTGCATTTTTGTGGTGGTGGATCGACTCACCAAATATGCTCACTTCTTTCCAATCACCACCACTTATTCAGCTACTCAGATAGCATAGTTGTTCTTCCGAGAGGTGTTTAGATTGCATGGTTTACCCCGGACTATTGTGAGCGACCGTGATAGCCATTTCATGAGTCATATATGGCAGAAGCTTTTCAGATTATGTGGGACAGAATTGACTCCGAGTACTAGTTACCACCTTCAAACTGATGGTCAGACTGAGATAATAAATAAGTGGGTGGAAGGCTATCTGCAGAACTATGTTTCATCTCTGCAACAGGCTTGGGTGAAGTGGATACACTTTTGTGAGTATTGTTATAATTTCACTCACCATATGACTATTCAAATGTCTCCATTCCGGGCTCTATATGGGTATGATCCCCCTAGTTTCATGGACTTGTTGTGCAGCGATAGTAGGGTACCCAATGCAAGTGATATGCTTCAGGATAGTCAGGACATCATGGGGACACTCAGAGATAACATTCAGAGAGCTCAGAATTAGCAGAAGCAATATGTTGATCAGAAGAGGACTGCTCATTCTTCTCAAGTGGGTGATATGGTCTACTTGATGTTACAGCCTTACCGGCAGTCTTCCATCAGGAAGAGTGGAGTTGAGAAGCTCAAACCCCGCTACTATGATCCTTTCCGTGTAGTAAGATGCGTAGGGGAGGTTGCTTATGAGTTAGATTTGCCTACGAACAATAGAGTTCATAATGTATTCCATGTATCGCACCTTAAGAAGGCGTTGGGTCGTCATGTTGTCCCATCTTCTACCTTACCCCCTCTGGATGATGAGACCAGATTAGAGTTAATCCCTGAAGCTATTTTGGATACCAGGGAGAGGCATTTGCACCGACAGATCATCAGAACGTTTCTGGTGAAGTGGCAGGGACTTCCGGTTGAGGATGCCACTTGGGAGCCTGAGGATATACTTCAGCACCCCAGATTGTGATTGCTTGAGGAAAAGCAATCTTGGGGAGGGAGGACTGTAGTGTCTCCGTTTTAACCGGTTCCTGTAGCTAGGCATGGTCAGTTCATCATCGCGACCCTCATGAGCTGACAATGGGATTTGAGGGTCTCTGTGATAGACTTACTATTTTTAGTAAGTCTATTTGAACAGTCGCTATTATTAGCAGAGCAACGAAGGCAATTCGGTGTTGTTGAGTAGCAGGAGCATTTATGGAGTGTTTAATGAGGCTTCATAATTTAAGTTGTTTATTAAGTCAATCTTATTAAATAACTTTACCTTTATGTTTTAATTTAGTGGTGTGTGAAAGAAGCCTCTTAAGTGAAAGTGTGTTGAAGAAGCTACACTTATGTTAATGCTTTTAAAAGAGCTATTGGAGAAAATCGAAATTCATTCTTGGACTTTTTATTTTTTATGAAGTTTTGTGTGGAGAAGTTTCAACAAGGGTTTGAGGACCGATTCCTCTCTTTCTACATTTTGAATCAATGTTCTTGGTGGTGAATTATGCAACTGATTCTAAGAAAGAAATTCTGATTTTCATGGCTGCAAATTTGGTGCTAATGTAAACCAAATTTGGTGTGTGAGTAATTTGAATCAATTTCACTCTACAGCTGGATTCAATTTTTTTTCAAAGACTCTGAGATTTGTATGGGAGGCTGTTGTATCTCCTATAGCCAGCAAATTACCTTCAAGAAGCTGTGTTTTGTGTTTGGGAAGCTGCATATTGAATCTGGAGGGCTGCGTTTTATTCCTCAAGGCCTGTGTTTCATTCCTTGAGGCCTACGTTTTATTCCTCAAGGCCTGTGTTTCATTCCTTGAGGCCTACGTTTTATTCCTCAAGGCCTGCGTTTCATTTCTAGAGGCTTGTGATTCTTTCCTAGTTGCCTGCGTTTCAATCTGGAGGCTGCATTTTTTGGTTGGAAGCTACTGGTTGTGTTTTTTAAGGTTGCGTAGCATCTCCTGTGAGCTGCATTTCATCCTTTAGTGGCTGCATGACATTTCCAGCTTGCCACATTTTATGATAAAGGTGCCAATTTGCATTTGTTTATTGAAATGTTGTTAAGACAATTTGCAAATTAATAAATTTGATCATTTCTGGTGAAGTTCTGAAGTTAGAAACTTAGAATAATTTGTTATTTAATATTATTCAATTCTGGAAAAATTCAAAAAAAAGTCAAATATTATCAAAAACAAAACAAAAATTGCAAGCAATCCAGAAAGAAATATTTACAAAAGTCGAAAGAATTATGCATTAGGTTCTCTAGCCAATCTGGTTAAAAGAAAAATAGTCTATTTGTATTCTTTTTTGAATTTTGTGAATGCAGCAACTTGATTTCTGAATAATTCTTCTGTTGTAAGGGAACCCAGGTCTTGTTTATAAACTAGTGGTTTTTTATGCTTTTACCAATGAATGTACATGAGAATCATCTATACTTGCTCCCACCACTGCCTACAAAATAGCAAGCATTGCCTGAAAATATTCAAGTCTGCAGTTTAAAAGTCCATGCCCATATATAGTTCTAACTTTTAGCCATGTGTGTTTTAGGGTTATAATTGTTGGTATAACCCACATGCCCCAAGCCAACAAGAGGATCATGCACATCTATTTTCAATGTAAGCATGTCCATGCTATGCTCTTCCTTGACTTAAATAAAATAAAAAAGGTTTTGCGATTTATCGGAAATTCATCTTAAATGTTTGTCAATAATAATGTAAGGTGGTGTAATTATCGCCCATAATTTTTTTGAAAACTTTTCAACTAGAAATAAGATCACAATGCAATGTTGTTTATACTTTCTAGTCACCCAATTAATGAGATGGGCAAGGTGAGAGAATAAGATGCTTAGGACCACAAGGCTAACTAGAATGCAACAACTCGAAAGTAAATGCATTAGGTGTCTAGCCAGCCAATCTGACTTCTTCAGTGGAGTTCAATGCAACTGAAAGGAAAGAACACTTCGCACTTATTCAGCAGAATGTACAGTGCAATGAAAACAAACAGTTCAAGCTTATGCAAACGGGGTGCATTATTCAAACAGGGTGCAATCAATAAGATTCCACTTATTCGGTGGGTAACAGTTTCAATACTCTCCAATTATTCAATAGGAAAGTAAATACAATATTTCCTCTTATTCAGTGAGGTGAGCAAATCCAATGTTCTCCACTTGTTTAGTGGTGAATGATTACAATCCTTTCCACTTATTCCGTGGGATAAGCAAGACATTTTTAAGCAATGACCAAACCTACTAGCAGCACCGCCAACCAGTCAGTGTATTACAATGTGTCAATTTGCTTCTAATTGAAAATTGATCAATGAGCAATGGTAAACCTTCAAATATTCTGATTCAAAATTAACAGTACTGCTGCAACTATATATAAGTAAACAGAGCATTGAATAACACTTAAGATCACTAGTGGCAATAATACCCAATGAAGTTCCAAAGTTGTAGACGATAATGCCTGACTCTACAGCTCTGGTAGCTCACTAAAACAACTGAAAATGCATAACTTACTTATCTGATACTACCATTTGTAGCTATGTGAAAGATTGACCAACATAGAAAGTCATTGAAAATTCCAACAAAACCAGTAAACTACCAAATTACATAAAACAACAATATAAACTCCAAATGCCTCCAAATATGACAAAAGAACCAAGAAAAGATGGGCAATTCATGACCAGACTTACACACCAGAGACCTTCAATGGTATAACTTGTGCCTCAGTTGTACAACCAGTGCCTAGAACCTCCCAAAATCCCTCAAAATTCCAACGACCCATTGGGAAATTGCTACTAACAGAGCAGCTGGGACTAATGATCATTTTCCATCCTTGCCTCAGTTGTACAACCAGTACCTAGAGCCTCCCAAAATCCCTCAAAATTCCAACGACCCATCGGGAAATTGCTACTAACAGAACAGCTGGGACTAATGATCATTTTCCATCCTTGTGGGCGGCCATATGAGTGGAGAGTCTACATCCACGTGATGCAAGGTACAATAGGCCTGTAAAGGACATGTACAACGCAGCTTTAAAAAAGCAACCTTCAGACACCAAAACTCCTAAGATAATCACCAGCTTCTTCCGTACAGACAAAATCACAAAACTTCATTCAAAACGCATCAAAAACCTTGAATTTTATCGGCATACAAACGAACTTCACTTGCAGCTCAACTGTAATTCTTAAATGGAATTACCAAGACCGGATAGGAGAGCTTTTGTCTCTGAAACTAGTACTCTCAAGAGTATTTTTGCCCTCAATAAATTTGACAGTACTTAGGTTCTCTCCAACAACAAAAGCAAATAACATTTCATGGCTAACACTCCAAAAGAGCTCTCAACCTCCTTTTACAACTTTCTTGGAGGGAAAGTATCAAAAATAAAAAAGAATAATCCCTTTTTCCTCCACAAAAACCTTTTTGAAAAATAAACAACAGACAGATATGCAAAAAGACCCCAAGCCTAGGCATCCAATTTGTTCCTTAACTTGCAATACCGTTTTTATAAATTGTTACACTAAGTTGTCTTTTTAAATATTTTAAACATTAGACAGCTTAAGTGAATATTTATTGACTCAGTAACTTACCCAAGCTACGGAATGTATCAAAAAAGGCCAAAACCATAGCATACCCGGCTGCCTAGGTGTTACCCTAGACGAACTTGAGACATACCTATTGTGAGGTTTTCACACCATAGCCCCATTGCAAATGAGGACCACCTCTTTTCACTTGGCAATTAGGTAGTTGTCTTAGGTAGTCTTAGTTTAGTGGCAATTTTCAAGTCTCTGAGTCCTAGAGGTGAGTTTGGGCAACTTTGGCTCATTAGGGAGTCAAGTCAATCAGGGATATGAGTGGATCTGGGGTCAAGGGATTTGTGATGAATTGAATTAGAATCCTTGGGAAATCCTTGTTTCAATATCAAAATTATCTTGGAAAGTCAAGAAAAGTTGTGGAAGATAACACTGATGGAGGCGTGTTGATTCTTGAAATTTGGCTAAATCTGGAATTTTTTAGAATCTCCCAAAATCTAAAATCTCCATTATAACCCCTATTAATCTGAAACCACTCTCAAACATCTTGACAGTATTTATATAAAATATAACTTAAAAGCATAAGAAAGGAAAATAATGTAACTTATACTTAAATGTTATATTTTATATATAAAAAAATCGTCCTATTGAGAGTGCTTAATCAGTTTGAAACTAGGACAAAGATGAATCAAGATAATTACAAAAGAAGAAATCAACTTCATGCAACTATGAGAAATGAAAAATGTGAGGCTTTGGGAGATTTGGATGAACAACAAACCAAGAAGAAATGAGAATGAAATTGCAAAGAAATGGTGAAACTTCAAGCCCCAAACCTTAGTACTAAAGTTGGAGCATGGAGTGGTCGGATTCTGACCATCCCATGTCCAGGCTGGAACATGGAGAGGTCGGATTCCGACCCTCTCATGTTCTCATTCGTGGCTGACAGCCCCAAATTCCCGCCCTCATTGAAGTAAAATTGTCATTTCATGGGCTTGGAGGGCATTGGAAATAGGTGGAATCAAGGTTGAAAAATCAGTTTTCTCCCAAACCTTAGTACTAAAGTTGGAGCATGGAGTGTTCGGATTCCGACCATCCCATGTCCAGGCTGGAACATGGAGAGGTCGGATTCCAACCCTCTCATGTTCCCATTCGTGGCTGACAGCCCCAAATTGAAGTAAAATTGTCATTTCATGGGCTTGGAGGGCATTGGAAATAGGTGGAATCAAGGTCAAAAAATCAGTTTTCTCCCAAGTATGATCAGATTTGAGGCAACTAAAAGAACAATTTCTCAATGAAAAACAACATCAAACTTATCACTATCTTTGCAATTTGATCAAGAAAGGAAGTGTTGAGATGAAATTCGAGTCAAAATGAAACAAGAAAAGGTGCATTAAAGTCATCCTAGGATGGGGTGATGAAGAAGACTTAATGTATGGACTTGGAGTGGTTGGTATTAAAATATTGTAATGTTTCGTTAATGGTCATCTTAGTTAGTCTTTAATTTATTAAGTAGTTTCTATTTTCGTCTTTAGTTCACGATTGTTTCTTTTAGAAACATCGTGTTTATAAATCTATATAAGGAGCATTCATCCCCTCTGTTTAATACAACATCGATTTACCATAACATGGTATTAGAGCGGGTTGATGGGATTTCATAAAATTTGATGAATTTTTTAGGAAAAATTCGAGCCTCTTCTGATCTGGAATTTTTTTTTCCAGAAATTTGTTGGAGGTATATTTTATGAAAATTTTGTGGTTTGTCTTTGAAGATTTTTGCTGAAAATCACGAGCCTGGTCGAGGGTTTTTTATCGCGCAATTTCCTGGTTTGAGCAAAACTCTACTTTTTGTGAATTGCATGTTGCTTGCATATGTTGTTTATCACACGAAGTCTCATGTTTTGCCGCATGAAAGCTTCTCTGATGGGTTTTCATATTTTTTTCCCTTTAAAAAATTTTGATGGGTTTTTTATAATTTTTTCCCTACAAAAAAATTCTTCTAGGTTTTCATAATTTTTTCCCTTAAAAAATTTCTAATGTGTTTTCATAACTTTTTTCCCTTTAAAAAAAAATTTGGTTCCTTTTAATAATTTTTTCCTCACAAATTATCTATTGGGTTTTCATAATTTTTTCCCTTAAAAAAGTTTCTAATGGATTTTTATAAATTTTTTCCTTAAAAGAATTTTGATGGGTTTTCATAATTTTTTCCTCAAAAACTATTTGATGGCTTTTACCGCTTTTTCCTCATTAACAAAGTTTTGTATTCTTTGGTCCGTGTCTCAGATTTTGTTTTCTGGTTTTCCCAATTCTTTTCCTCAAAAATTGTGACTTTTTGCAGTCTGTTTTGGGGCGTCGCACTCTTCAACAAAAATTTAGAGGGTTTGAGGATTTTTCCTCAAAATCGTGGCAATTGTTCTCGGTGTGTCTCTAGCTTCAAGGAGGGACAACTTTGTTATCCAACATCAAGTTTGATGTTTTGTGATGAGTTTTGGTCAGAAGTTTTGTAGATTCTAGGAGGGTTAGTGGCAAACTCATCTTAGTAGTAGGCTCTTGTCTCTTGTTGCAGAGCATTCTTGAAGAAGGGGGCAGCCTTCTTTATTTTTTTGGACGGATTTTGGCTACTCTTGGTCATTAACATTCTGCAAATCCAAGGAGGGTCTCAACAGCAACAAAATGTTCTAAAGAATTTATGACCACAAGACATGTACAGTCTTTTGTAGTGTAGTTAGACGATGACCATTAAGGGAGGGTATTAAGATATTGTAATGTTTCTTTAATGGTCATCTTAGTTAGTCTTTAATTTATTAGGTAGTTTCTATTTCCATCTTTAGTTCATGATTATTTCTTTCAGAAACATCATCTTTGTAAATCTATATAGGAGCTTTCATTTCCTCTGTTTAATACAACATCAATTTACCATAACAGTCGGATTTCGATCACCCCATGTCCCAAGTGGAACATCAGACCCCAAAATCCTAACCTCTTGCCTTAGGCATTTTGGTAGTTAGGAACAAGCATTCCAAAGTGAAAATCACAATTATTCCCCTTGAAGTGAAGTCTGATTTTGGCATAACTTGTGATCAAGATGTGAGAATGGAGGGGAAAACTATTGCAATTTCATCATGAAGAAGAGTTTGAAATGAAATTGAAGTTGAGAATCATAGAGAGAAGTAGAAAAGAAAGTCGTTTTGAAGGAAGAAAGGCAGTTTGAAATCATGAGAAAGACTTAGTGCTTGGAATATGGAGAGGTCAGATTCCGACCACCCCATGTCCAAGCTGGAACATGGAGAGGTCAGAATCCGACCCTCTCATGTCCCCACTTGTGAGCAAAAACCATCAGATCTCCGTCATTTCTTTGGAAATGAAACTCTTGCCCACTTGGGACTTCAACCTCCAAATTTCCGCCTCCTTGGCTGGGTGAGATTTCAAGGCTTTGTTAACTATTTTCAAGTATCTGATTATTTCAAGTTGCCACTAAAACGTTTTTTCTATAAAAATCAGATGCAAAATGATGAAAAATCTGCCTCTTTCATGCAAAAAAACAAAAAAATAGACCTCAAATCTGATGGAAGCTTAAGATTTCAAAGTAAAAAAGATGATTAAAATGGAGTTTCAGATCTGAAGATGCCCAGAAGAAAGGGAGGAACGAATCCGGTTGAGTGAAGACGACAAGAAAGAGAGAATTAACATTGAGTGAATTGAGACTTGGAGAGGTCAAAATCCGACCACTCCATGTCCCACATGGAAGTTCATGCCTTTGATTTCCACCAGCTTGTAGAGTGGCAATTCAAACTTGAAATTAAGCTGCCCCTTTTGAATTTGGACAATCTAGCACTTGCATGTTAAAATAGTTTGAAATTGGGATAAAAGTAGAAATTTCCAAAGTTGATCTCAACTATTTTATCTCATAATTTGAAGGTGAAAAATGCCGAGTTTATAAAGAATTTCGTATCTATTTCACAAATTTGATCCAATTCTTCTTTTTTGTTTTGCAAGATAATTATGAAAGAAGATCCTTGGAGAACCGAGAGTGGTAGCAAGATCAAGCTTGGGACTGCAAGGCAAGTGGATGGTTCGAGAATGAAAGCTAAAATGAAGATTCCAATCCAAGTTCAAGATCAGATTATGAAAATGGATATTAAAGAACAAGTTATGAAAGAAAACAAGGAAGAGTAAGAGGAGATTATCATCAACTTGAATTTCCTTAGGAACTCCAAGTTCAATATTCAAGTACATGGAGTACCGTCACAAGTTCAAAATCATGGCAATGAGAAGATTTTTAGAAGATGGAGAAAATTTGAGAAGATGAAGCAATTTGGGAATATGAGCCATCACGATTGAAGGCTTGATAATGTTGAGTATCAAGAGATATTTTCTCGTAACCAAGAAGATAATCAAGTCTATGAGATAGGATGTTGAGGTGGCGCCCAATCATCTTCAACCAATCAAAAGGTTCCAATTGCACGTATCCAAGCACATTCAATCAAATCATGCCAAGTGTACATGTGCAATCAAATAGAAAAGGTAGGACCCCATATAGAATTGTTTCTGATTTTGTACTGTCCTAAGTTGCAACTCTAAATTTTCACTTATAATTCTAGCCCAATCAAACTTTCTTTTTCCATTTTCAATTCCTTCAATAAAATAGTACATCCAAGTTTCAAACTACATACCTTGAGCAGAGCCTATGACTCGGTTGAGAAGCACAATAAGATCGCCATACTCTAATTTGAAATCTGACCTGGTGAGCTTTGATGACTTGGTGACTCTCTTCTTGCCTTCGTGCAACTAATTCTGCTTTAGTAGGGCGAGGTAGGCATCCTGACTGTCTTGAAAGAACTTAGCGGCTTGATCCATCAACATTACTATCATGCCCTTCTGCTGGGGTATATTGAACACTTCCTCTATCACCTGGCCGCTGATGTTAGCCAACACCCTTTCTTCATCAAAGATGATGGACTTGGTCACAATATCTAGCCTAGATGCACACTCCATCACCAATTCCGAACAAGGCAATGTAGGAGGGAAGGCGGCAGCTTGCACAATTTCACACTTGCAGATCTTCTTTGCCATAGAGGACTGGCCCCCTTTCAACCTATCTCTCAACTGTATCATATCTATGGTGCCGATGTTGGTGTCACCGACTCGCTTCAATTTTGAGAAGAAGGTGGTCTTGGGCGTCATGTCTTCCCTGTCTTTCTTGGTACTCGTTCCCTTTGGGTTCTTGCTTGCACTAGCATTCGCCATCCTAAACACTTATTTCTGCCCCTTCTTTTTACAGTGAGGTGGGACTACACTTATCTCTGCCCCTTCGCTTAGGGATGATCAAACATATTTCTGCCTCGCCAATTCCTATCACACTACACTTATCTCTGTCTCTCCGCCTAGGGATGGGACTACCACTTATTTTTGCCTCTTCGTTACCTATGAGATGGACTACACTTATATCTCCCAACTTCGTTCCTAGGGGTGGGACTACCACTTATATCTCCTTTCTCCAAATCCTAAACGGAAACTACACTTATATCTCCCAACTTCAAGCCCTAGATGAAATGATGAATTGATGGATGGATGATGCAAGCAAGAAAATAGGGAAATGTACCAAGCAAGAACAAGGAGAAAATCTGTCTTTTAGACCAGCCTTCACCCTCAATCATGAAGATTGTCTCCTACACCAAACCATCAACATCAAAGAAAAAAGATAACAATTGAGAACATAAGCCACTCACCAAGAAATTTTGCAAAATCTGTTCCTCCAATTGGCAGGCCTCTTGCAATCTGTAGCTTCTGTTTTCCCTCTCGGGGTAACAGGAAGTAATTGCATAGACACAGTCAAATACTCAAGTACTCAACATATAAAAGACTATTGTATTCAATTAATCATAGGAGTTTCCGTACATAACAATCGTCTCTTCATCATAGAATAAGTCCATACATATAGTATCCGAAGGGACACGACCAAACCGTCGCATCGTAATTGTCTAACCTCTCGATTACTAACAACCGAGAGTAACATAATACTTTATTACATGACAACCCGTACATATACAATTATCCCGACAACATCCCCCCCAAAAAAAACAAGTCGACTCCAACGACTTTACAAAATGGAAAAAACGCAAAATTGAGCCAACAATTTATTCAGGAGGGGGCGTAGGAAGCGTCCCTGATGAAGATGGCGCTGACACTGCTATTCGAGCAGCCACCTGGGCCCGCAACTCATACACCTGATTTGTCCGCATCCGCAGATCACGTTCTGCTATCATCTTGAGCTCCATAGTTGTCCTTACCATTCCAGCTGCTTCCAATACTGCCTTTTCCTTCACATCTACACTCTCCAAAGCACTACCCAGGTGAGTTTCAAGTAGGACCCATTCAGCACACTCGGTCTCCAGCTGTGCTCGAAGGGTTTCTAACTCAGTCTGCATACTACTTTGTTCCACTGTCCAAGACTCTGTTTTCTGAACCAAGGTTGCCTCTACTGCTGCCAGACGTAAAGTCACCTCCTCCCGAGCTGCTTGTGTTGCCACCCCTGTAGCCTCATGAACTAAAGAGACATGCTCAGCACGCCAGAGAGTAAAATACCCTTCGTGAAACGCCTATTCCAACTCCCGTAGAAGAGTCTGAAGCCTACTTTCCCCCACTGTCTCCTGGAGAGCCCAATCTTCCAACATGGCAAGGGACTCGTTGGTAGGCCATCCCCTCTGAAGGGCACACGATTATACTGAGAGGGGGGGGTGAATCAGTATAATAATTTTTAAATTTAAATGTTTTTATTCAAAGATAACTTCAAATACTCAAATAAACAATTATGCACATGAACACAATATTTACATGGAAACCCAATATGGGAGAAAATCACAAAATAATTTGCTTTTATATAATATTGTTCTTTTACAATGTTTTGTAGGCTCCAACCTACTAGAGGCTCCAACCCCTATATTTATGAACACCGACTCACTGGAAGCACCAACTCCCACACTTCGCAGGCACCGACCTACTGGAAGCACCAACTCCCCCTGTCCGGATTCTGAGCACCAACTCACTGTATACAAATTTTCTTTCACCTTGGCAACTGTTGCTTTCTTCAACTGATGATGGATGCAATTTAGTCTCTTTAGTCAGCCAATAACTCTCCCCTTTTTTATTTTCAGAATAATACCTTCATAACTGTATTTACATAATATATATATGAGATTAAAATCTGAATATATAATCATTTAATTCTTTATTTTTATCATATTCACTGCTCTTCTTCTTTCTCCTCCACTTGCTGACTTGTTTCTATTCTCAAAAATAAGACTGAATATATATATATATATTCATAATATAGAATGAAACATTATGTCCTTTCTAAAAGTTATGACTTTTCAAATTGAAAAGGTGTCTCCTTTTATTAAAAATAATATTAATTAATTAATCTCCCTTTTTTTTAAAAATAAAACTTTATTGCTGATTATGCAAGGCTTTTAACTTTTAATCTTTGATAGAACCGTCAATTAATATATTCAATTCTTTGATATATCTTTACTGCCTTCGATAATATCGTTGATATGTCTTGACCACTGCGTATGATGAAAATCTTCGTTAATAATATTAATCACTGACTATCGCATCTGTGCATTTATAATATGCCGTAAATGATATTAAAACGCTGTGTGTATTTATTCAACCTTGCATACATATCAATCACTGTTCGTATTACATATATTTTTGACGCTGTATAAAAAACGCTGCATATAACTTCTTCGATAAATTTGAATTGAACGCTGCATTCTCTGACTGCCGTCTTCGATGATAATATTTTATATGCCGTTGACGGTTTGTTTGTATCTACTGCTCATATACTGTATCTTATACATTCTGTTCTGTTCATATGCTCTATGAATACGTTCAATGAATACTTTGTTCTGTTCTGAATATGTTCTGGTAATGAATACATTTCTGCATATATACTTTTCTATATATGCTGTTCATATGCCGTGATACCTGTTTATTTACGTCTTTGCTGACTATATATTCATACTGTTGTTCATTTTCAGACTTTTTATCGTCTTCGTATATACTTTTCTGCTGCACATATTAAACTATATATGCATATGTTTGCTGTACATATATAGTATATGATATAATACTGTACGTATTATATTGTTCTGCTGTATGTATTATGTATATGTTTGCTGTTCATATACACTGTTCTGCTGCATACTTTTATTGTCTTCGGCACTTACGTTTTAGTATTATGAAATTATAAAACTTTCTGAATACATACGTTCTGTACTGTTCACATATATATATCATTAACTTTCGTATATGCCATAGTATATCTGTATATATCGTATATGCTGTTCATAAGATGAATACGCTGGAGTATATGCTGTATATGGATATGAATACGCTGGATATCTGTATGCTGGAGTATATATCGTATATGCTGTTCATCGTGTATTCTTGTATGTATTTCTTTATACTGCATCTTTTATACTTTATGTTCTCATATATATATTTGACGGCATCCAAAACTATTAACTAGCTTCTGTTATTATCGCTGGCAATAATCTTTATTATCATTATCTTTCTGTTTGCTGAATATATACATACATTCTGTATGTTCTGTACTGTATACGACTGCACTGACTACGTTTAATGAATATGTTCAATGAATACTTTCAATGAATATATTGAATACGTCTGAATATAATACATCATCTTCTATAATCTGAATACATATAATCTGTATGTCTTCATATATCTGAATACATAGAATGAGTACGTCTCTGTTCATAAAACTATCTGAATATTCAGTCTCCAAAATATAACATGCTGAACATGTTTATTTCAATACGTATCTGAATATACTAATGCTGTATATGCTTCATGCTGTAAACTGTTGCTCTTCTTACGCATGTATTAATATATATCTGTATAATATACACTGTTCTTCATAGTATTAATTGCCGATAAAAAACTTCATGTATACTGTATATATATATATATTATTTGCTGTACACACCTTCTATATCTCTGGTGTATATATATTATTTGCTGTATGCACCTTATATACACCTTATATATTATTTGCTGTATACATGTTTGTATACTGAAAAATATCTTTGCTTCTATATCTCTGCTTCAATATATTTGCTATTTTGTTTGGATCTTTGTTAATACATATGACATATATCTTTTGACTTGTCTGATATCATGTCTTTCAACCTTATAGTATTCATTGCATTAATTTCTTCATTAATGTCATCGGTCTCTGATTTGACATCAATGATATTTGACATCAATGACATATGTTCATCACCCTCGACTCAAAACACTCTGCAAAAGCCATCAGACAGCCCACCCGTACGAAGGTCAAGAGACGCTCCAACTCTTGTGCGACCTCTTCGTGAGCCTGGAGCTCTGCTGAGCCGATGATCCTCTCCACGCCTGTGGCTACCTCTACCAAATACTGCTCTAACCCACTCCTCATGGGCCTAGACCCGCTGACCGGTTCCCGCAGCTCTTCATTATTGGCCACGTGCTGTTGTCCTAGTTTCTCTATCAGTTCCTCTATCTCTATCTCCTGCTCCTGTCGATCTGGTGACATCACGGAGTCGAGATCTACTACCTCCGTAGGAATTACCATGGTGCACGACGGTGAAAGAGAGGTGGATGCTGTCACTGCTATCGAGGCATCTTAAACTGATCTAGCCAAGTCAGTACGGAGGCGTCCTAGCTCTCCATGGGTGGTTCCCTCACTGGCTCCTCCAACACCCCTAGGCCTACTCTCACAAGAGCCTCTATGCCCACCACATCTAGAGTGACCTGAGATCCTCCCTCTCGTGAAGGCTGCTCTACTTCCCTCATCGTTGTCCCTTCCATATCTTCTGCCAATCCTACTGCTTCAGCCACTGTAACTGCTGGAACTGCCTTCTTGCTAGTTGGTGTCATGACAACTTGAGCTCTCAACTCTCCAAACCGAGGTACCGAAACCGAGTCTAAGGTAGTACCCACTGGTACAGAGGGCAGCACTGAAACAGAAGCATTTGGTGGTATGAACAAAATTTGATCCAGTGCAATCCCAAAGGGTGGAGTAGGTATCTCTGTGCCGAGGGTGTCCGAATCCCCTACCGCAACACTCTCACTGCCCTCCTCCTCCTCCGAGTCCTCACTGGTATCCTCTCGGCCGCTGTCTGCATTCTCTCCTTCTGACTCTTAGGGGGTCTGGCGCTTCCTCTTCGAGCCTGCCTGTGTCCCTCTTGTATCAAGGTGGCGCCAGTGGAAGATGGGAGGCTCTCCTATGGCTATGTCAACTGGCTTTGGCCTCAGCCTATCTAATGGAATCTGTTCCCTCGCGGCGTTCAAGAACAAGCCAATGGCTAAGTGAGGCATGTAGAAGGTCCAATGTTGGAGTGTCATAAACTCAAATATCCTCGCCGTCAGGATAGACGCCCAATCGTACACAATACCATTCCTGAGCCCGTTCATAAAAACGAGATGTGCTAGGGCAATATTTGAAGCCCTACTCGCACCTGTCAACCTACTTTTGACGATATCCATAAGGCACCTCCACTCTCCTGGAGCCACGAAGGATTTTTTGATGCCACGATTTCTTGCAGAAGCTCCCGCTAGAGACTCGAACTCGCTCTGAGACAAATCCTTCGACACCAACTTTATGTATTTCTCCTTTTCCTCTCGAGATAGTTTATGGGGCTTCAAATCTATCTTCTTACCATGCGCGCCAGGTATGCCAAAGACCCTTGAAATCTCGCCTGCAAAAAATGTGACCTGTATCTCTGTCCCACAATACTTCAAAGTGTTGCGCCGACTAAACCGATCAAAGGTGTCTATCATGCCTCGGAGAGGTCCCTCATATTCCTTGATGGAAAGTAAGGGCATTTGAACAGCCCAATGTACTTGCGCTCTGCGCAACTGCCCCTTCAGAAAATGTGTATCCGGAGTTTTGTCCCACCATGTCCGGCACTCGAGCCCACTCAATCCTTCGAACGTGACAATCTTCCATGTAATCTCATCTTTCTGTTCCTATGGCTGCAGGCGTGGACGGCTTTTCCTTGCACTATCCATTCTTCCGACAATGCAGACTCCAGACTGTAAAACCCTCGTGCCTCTATTGCTACTTGTTGCTTTCGAGACTTGCAACTTCTGTCTCCAATCGTTGTGCTATTCACGTGATCCCATGCTACTGCTCCACGCGTCTGCCAACAATAACTGTTTTAACGGTTTTTCAATTTCTTCCTCCTAACTTGCCGTACGAAATTGTTTCCACTTCCTTCAGTATTTACTTTTCAAATCTCAGGCCTAAATGCAACCGTACATCCCTTGGACGGTACTCTTGTTACACAGTTCAATGCCGTACGGCGTCAATTTCCTTGTATGCATCACAAATTCGTACGGCAGATGGCTCTTTGTTATGTACGACACTTCCCTTGTTCTTGCCTGCATTTGACCGTACGGTGGCTTCTGAATGATTTCTTTGGACCGTACAATACTGGCGTCTGCACTACGTGTGAATGGCCGTACGGCCGATACAAAAGAAAATCGTTGTTTCCTGGCATACAGTATACACCAAAATGTCGTACGGTAATTCACAAATGCCATACGGAATACACCAAATGCCATACAATATTTTAAACTCAAGGCTTTGTTTGGTTGCTGTACGGTGCCTTATAACGTCGTACGGCAGTTTTGACTTGTGGACTTTTTGTTGCCATACGGTTCCGTATGGTGGCTAATAATGTCGTACAGTGTACGGTGTCGTACGATGTCAGTTTGCTTTTTTCCCTTTCCCTGCATCGTACGCCCTTTTGTGCTGCGCCTTGTTTGTCGTACGGCAATCAATCATTTGCTCCTCTTTTTTTCTTTTTTTCCTTGTGCCGCACGGTGAGAAGCTTTTAATGTGCCGTACAGTCGTATGGTATTTCTCACTTTTCTTTTTTCTTTTTTTCTTTTTTTCTTTTTTTCTTTTTTAAATTTACTCATCTGATTGTTGTCGATGCATTTCTGGCCTCTTGTGATAAACTTTCAATTTCAAGCCATTGACAGCATCCAGGAGTTCGCGTTCGTCCAGCGTCCACAACTTGATCGATCCGTTCGCTGTGACCTCCCGAACCTTGTAGGGTCCTAGCCATTTAACTTTAAATTTCCCTGGCTTAATTTTGTTTCGCCCGTTGTACTTTAAGACTAACTGACTTGGTGTAAATTGCATTCGGCGGAGGTGCTTGTCATGCCACAGCTTCCTCCGTTGCTATGTTGCTTCTGTGGCCCACTGTGCCAGTGCTCATTTTTCATCCAATTTATTCAAGAGGTACAATCGTTCCCTCAAACTCTCCATGTCTCCGAGTTTGTTCTCGATAGCAATCCGGAGGCTGGGAACCATGAACTCCGCTGGTACTACGGCCTCCTGCCCATACATCAGCTGAAATGGTGTCTGGCCAATGGTCACTTTGTAGGAAGTCTGGTAGGCCCATAACACAGAGGGTAACCTCTCTTCCCAGTCTTCACCCTCAACACCGCATGACTTATAAATGACTCCGACCAAAATTTTATTGGTTGCCTCCGCCTGGCCATTCGCCCGAGGGTAGTAGGGACTTGAGAGCGTATGGAAGATCTTGAATTCCATAGTCAAGAGTTTAATCACATGATTGACGAAGTGGCCACCCCTATCGCTCGTCAACTGAAGTGGGATGCCGTATTTGGTTATTATTTGTTCATAAATGAACTTTGTCGTGCTTATAGCGGAGTTATCAATCAGTGCACGCGCCTCCACCCATTTGGTTAAGTATTATGTCGCAACCACAATGTATCGGCAATGTCGGGCACGACTGGCCTTGAGAGGCCCGACAAAATCCAATCCCCACCTTTCAAATTCCTGGGCGTGGGAGGGATTAAGTGGCATGAAATCCCGTTTGAGGGGTCTCCCAGCCCGCTGGCAAGTGTCACAGCCGACTACCCACTCTCTGGCATCATTGTATAGTGTAGGCCACCATAAGCCTGCCAACAACACTTTCCTCGCCGTGGTGTCCGGACCCATGTGGCCTCCGGCAGGTCCTTCATGAGCCTCCCTCAAAACTCTCGATACTTCTTCCTCCATTACGCATCGCCTCAGTACTTGGTCGGGACCCATTTTGTATAACAGTCTATTGATGAGTTGGAAGGTCCTGCTCCTTAGCACCAACTTCCTACGTTCCCCTGGAGGCATGCCTTCCGGGAATTGGGTTGTAGACAAATATTCGCCAATGCTGGTGTACCACTTCGGAAGTACGGCGATATGGAACAAATGTGCGTCCGGGAAATTGTCATTGACCCCCACAGGTAGCTCACCCGACTTGATTCGGGATAGCTAATCAGCGATCACATGGCTACGTCCGAGCCGTACTACAATCTTGAAGGTGAATTTATGGAGTAGAAGTAGCCACCTGCTCACCCTCCCTTGGATGATGGGTTTGTTGACGAGGTACATCAGGGCCTGGTGGTCCACGAAGAAAGTGAACGACGTCGCCAGTAGATAATGCCGAAACTTCTGGACCGGGTAAACCATTCCCAAAGCCTCTCACTCTATGGTACTATAATTCCTCTCTGCACTTGACAGTAACCGGCTTGCAAAATAGATAAGGTGATCAAGTCCATGTTCCCCTTCCTGCGCTAGGGTGGCTCCAATGGCGTAGTTCGACGCATCCACATGGACATGGAACTCTCTGTCCCAGTGTGGAAATGCCAGGATGGGAGCTGCCAACAGTCTCGTTTTTAAGTCATCGAAGGCCTCCCCTTGCTCCTTCGCCCAAACGAATGATTCCCCTTTCTTCATGAGTTTATCCATCGAGTATGAAACCCGGGAAAAATTCTTTATGAACCGTCGGTAGTACCCAATATGACCCAGGAATGACTTGACGCCGGTTACGTCGCTGGGGGCCTCCATTTCAATTATCACCCGGACCTTGTCAGGGTCTGTCTTTAACCCTTCTTTGCAAACGATGTGCCCGAGTAACTTCCCTTGTGGCACCATGAAGCGGCACTTCTTCCGGTTGAGTACCAGACGAGCTTTTCGACACCGCTCCATGCACTCCCCCAACGCTGCAATGTGTTTATCCTGGCCACTGAAGATGGACCAGTCGTCCAAAAATGCCTTAAAATTTCCTTTGGACATCTTGTCAAAAATGTGGAGGATAATCCTCTGGAAAGTCGTCGGTGCATTGCACAGACCGAAGGGCATCCGATTATATGCGTACACACCATCTTCCACTACAAAGGTTGTTTTTAATTTATCTTCCTTTGCAATGGATATCTGATTGTATCCTAAAAACCCGTCCATAAAGGAATAAATTTCATGGCCCGCCACCTCTTCCAGTATGCTATCTGTGAAAGGAATCAGGAAGGGGTCCTTGATCGTCACTGCATTGAGGCATCTGAAGTCTACGCAGATGCGGATCTGGTTGGCTTCTTTCTTCTGAGAGATCACAATGGGTGACACCCACTCACTTGTGTCCACCCGGAAGATGATTCCCGCTTCCAACATCCGCGCAATTTCAGTCTCTACCCGTGCAGCATAATTTTTGTTTATCCTGTATGGCCTCTTCCGCACATGTTGGGCTCCAAGACCCAGAGGAATGCGGTACACACATAGTTCCGGAGGTACGCCCTTCAGGTCTTTGTAGGTCCAGGCAAACACATCCTTATATTCTGTGAAAATTTTGGAAGCTGCCATCTTCAATACAGGGCTCTAGTCGTCTCCCATGAGGATGGTTTTGGGATTTTGTTCATCCCCAAGGTTTATTGCCTCCGACTTTGCTTCCTTATACTGGATTGGTTCTTCTTTTGAAAACTCATGGGCGGGGCTTACTCTCATTCAAGCTTCCCCTTCTCTGTATTCCGTGTACTCCGGAGGGAACTCATTCCTATTTTCTTCGATCTCCAATATGTTGCACGACGTTGGAAATAGTTCATAATCACGCATCTGCCAGTGGAATAGACCATCTAGCGAATCTGTATCACCCTCTATCTCTAGTATCCCTTCGTCATTAGGTTCCATGTTTTCTTCCTCTCCGTCCATCCCGTCGTCGGACTATGAATCGAACGCCATTTCCTCCCCGACCATCTGCGTGGTGAGGTCCACCACAAACTTCCTTCCCCCTTTTCAAATGCGAGGGTGTTTTTCTTCCAATTGTGATTGGCTCTAGCAGTCACCAGCCACCCCCTTCCTAGGATGGCATCATACCCCTTCTGCTTGAGGGGAATTACAACAAAATCAAGGATGAATGGTTGGGTCCCGATAGTTACTTGTTGTGCCATCAGCGTACCAAAGGGCTTGATGTCGTGCTAGTCAGCCCCTAGTAGATTGAAGGTCGGCGGCCACAGCATTGGTTTCCCCAAGCTCTTCCAGGTTTCTTCCGGTAGGACGTTCATGCCCGACCCACCGTCGACAATTGTGTTTGTGAGGATGGTACCCAAGATACCCATCTCCACTATTGCAGGATTTCGTCCGTTATTTATTGATAGCGTCATGGGGTCGGCTGCAGAGCCGCCGGGAATCTCCGTTCATTCAACCGTGCTTGCTAGGACGTTATGGCCTAGGAATAGGGCCGTTTTGAGATGCGGCATACTCTCCAGTAGGTCCTTGACCTTTACGGGTACCTCTAGTTGCATTATCTGCCTTGAGATATTTTGTTCGGCCAATGCTTGGTGAGAAGTGTCGGTGTCCATAGGGTCCCTTCGGTCCTATATACCCTTCTCGATCTCAGCCTTTGCTTCAAGCACCCTTTGTTTCTCAGTCGGAGGGTGAGGGTACATGGCCTTTTTGGTCTGTCCGCGTGCGATTGTCAAGACCTTCTCAGTGCCCGTTCGTTCCATGTTTAGGATATTGCAGTCGGGCTTCAAACAGTTCGTGTCCTCGTGCTCTCAGTCCGCACCACCAACACAGTTTCTGTGGAGTTGTGGCCTCGTTCTGACAGTCACGGGCATAATGTCCCCATTGATTACAGCTTCTGCACTGTATCATGGGTCTCCCCTTCGCATCATACTGGACCCGTGGCTTGTTCTCATTATTGCCTCAGCCTCCCCGGCGGTTGTTTTTGTACCCGCCGGATGATGCACTATTTTGTTGTCCGCTGGTCCCGGACGTGGAGGGTTGCTCCTGGGTGTAGAGCACTTGTTGATTTCTTGCCCTTAGGTTGTAGGGACATTCTTTAATGGAATGTCCCGCGATTTGGCAGATATTGCAAAAGGCTTTCTTGGGACAAGAACCTTTTGTGTGGCCCGCTTCCTTGCAGTCCGTGCACCACATAGTGTCTTCCTCTGTCTTATTTGTGCTTCCCTTAGTGGCCTTTAGTTCTCTCATCATTCTTTCCAGATCTTTTTGTAGGGCGAGCACTTTCTTGCTAGATTCACCCTCACTGCTTTCCGTCTCCGATTCATCATCCGAAGACTTCATCTTTCTTGAGGTCTTATACTCGCTTTCCAAGTCCATCACACGATTGTACGCGTTACTGTCTGACGTAGGCGGGACAATTTTCATTTTCTTTCGAAGGGAAGCTTTTAGTCCCTCCACGAACCACCTCTTCTTGAGTTCGTCTGCTGGGGCGGACTCCATCTTCCCGATAAGTTCCTTCAGTCGCCATCCGTAGGCACGAACAAACTCGTTCTTCGTTTGCTTGGTATTGTAAATCTCCGCCAGAATCTCATTGTCATCCCTTAACAACTGAAATTTCGTCTAGAATGCTTTTTTCACGATGTCCCAAGTCGTCATACCAGTTTTGTCAACATCTAAATACCAGTCAATGGCTCCCTCCCTTAATGTTGCAGGGAATTGGAGGATCCATTCGTCTTGGTCGGTAACCCCATTGGCAGCCCATATGGTCTAACAGGTTCGGCAATGCCGTACTGGATCCTCCTTTGCTTGGCCTGTGAACTTGGGTAATTTTTGTTTATTTGCCACCATGGTTGTCCACAGTGGATTCGGTGCTCCGACACCTCCTATGCCAGCACTCGTGCCCACACTTCCTTAGGTACTGTGCGTATTGTGGGTTGGTGGTACTTGTCCTTGTGGCAGTTGCGTGACTGATGGGACCGTACTGTGTGGGGTTCTTGGTTCCAACAGAGGGTTTGCCGCGTTCGTGACGCCTTCGGCAATACCGTCCTCCCCGCCGGTTTGGTTCTCCGCACCTGGTGTACGGGTTAAACCTTCCTCAAACCGATCTCTCTCTTCCTGGAGAAAGAATCTTCTCAACCGTGTCTCCTCGAGTAATTCCTCCCTACTCCGCACTCTCCGCTGTTCCGGAGAAGTGAACTCCTCGTCGGCCTGTGCACCCTCCGTACCGCTTCCGAGATTCCCTTCGGGCAACCCTCCGGCAAGCTAGTCTTTGCCAAGTTGCCTTAGCCTATAGCGACGTTCACGTTGCTGTGCGGAGATCAGAGCCGTGTGTGCGGCCTCCTCTTCATCATTTCTTACTTTTTTATTTCTATCCTTATTTAAGTCATTGGGCATCAAAACTGGACAAATAACATTGCCTTGCAATCAAAAGAACACTTATTTCTTATTTATTCACGTTGCTTTACAACATTTTCGATTGCATTACAACCACATTACAATTATTTGTGTTCTTTTACCCTCTTCATTCATACTTCAAAGACTTCGCTGGTTGCCATCACTTTCTTCTTGATGGCGGGGCAAATGCTCTCAGGCATGGAATGCACGGAGGATTTCCTGGCGGTGTTCCTCTCGGGCAATTTCCTCCTGGCAGGCATGTTGTGCAAGCAACGCTTGTGCTAACAACCGAGGGAGATGGTTCAGCAGTCGATTGGCTGCAGGGTTAGCCCCAATCGCGTCCCACACTGCGCCGATCGGAACTTCCTCGCTCGTGGCTTCTCTTCTAACGTAGGTTTCAAGTGCTACTTGGAATAAAATTCGAAATTCCCGTGTCTAGACGTCTTCCCCTTCGTACAACTCCGTACGGGCATCATTTGCTTCCGTGTTTATCTCACCAACAGGTAAACCCATTATGTCCGCACGCCATCCGAGTGCGTCTAGGCAACAGTGCCAGATGTTTTCCCTCTCGGGGTAACAGGAAGTAATTGCATAGACACAGTGAAATACTCAAGTACTCAGCATATAAAAGACTATTTGTATTCAATTAATCATAAGAGTTTCCGTACATAACAATCATCTCTTCATCATAGAATAAGTTCATACATATAGTATCCGAAGGGACACGACCTCGCGTCGTAATTGTATAACCTCTCAGTTACTAACAACCGAGAGTAACATAATACTTTATTACATGACAACCCATACATATACAATTATCCCGACAACAGCTTCCTCCAAACTGTGGTCTCTTCCTTCAAAATTCGTGGCCTCCTTTCAAAATTGCAAGCCTTCCAAACTGTGGCAGGCCCTCCTTAGCTATCTCAGATTTTTCTTCTTCCAATCAATTTTGCATGTCCTTCTTCTATATTTCGGTGGTTCCTCTATCAAATAGCAGGTCTGCTATTGACTTCGCTGCCTTCCCTTCTAATGTCGCAAGTCCCCTTGACAATCCTATGGCCACTCCTCTATCAAATAACAGACCCCCCTTTCAATTTGTGGCTTGCTCCTTAGACAATTTCGCTGCCCCTGCAATCCTAGGGCAGGTCTGCTACCAAAGTCGCAAGTTTCAAATCAAAGTCGCTGCCTTATGACCCAAAGTCAATGTCGCCGCCTTATAATTTTCGCTCTGCTCTCTAACTCTGGTGCTGCCTTTTAGATCAGAGTCGCTGCCCTTCCTTAGTCAAATTCACTGCTCCCTCTTACAACTTTCGCTGCCTCTGCTCTGCCTTGATAGCCGAGAGATGAATGGTGAGGAGAGGAGGGAAGGAGTGATTCATTTTATACAAAGTTTAGCCTCCACAAAGAGGGCCGACCTGCCCAAGAAAAAATAATAAATTCAACAATTAAAAGCCACAAAGGGGGCCGACCTGCAATTTTCATTAAATTCCAAAGAAAAACATATTAAATTTTTTGCAAAACCTAGATTTTCGAATTTAGAGTGGGCCATACTAGCCACACGCCTCAAAAGGAAGGCCCCAATTTTACTTTCAATGCCACACGCTACATATGAGGGGCCAAATTCAAAATTAAAACCCAGATTTTTGGATTTTCAAAGCAAATTTTGAACTGTTATTGCCCAGATTTCGAATTTAGCAAGCATATTTTTAATTTTATTGCTCAAATTTCATACAAAGCTCAATTTTCAATTAAAAGGGCCAGGTTTTGATTTAAGTGTCCAGATCTTATAGTTTATTGGCCCTAATTTCATATTTATTAGCCCAGATTTTTAGATAAATTGCATAGATTTTCGAATTTAGGTGGCCAAATCATTTAAATTTCAAAGCAAAATTATTTTTATTGCCCAGATTTTAATTTTTTTTTCACTCCAACATCCAAAATTGCAAGATTTCCAAAAAAAAAAAAAAAAACAAGCTTTCCAATTTCAATGTATCATCCATCTAAGCCCAAAAAGTTTGTCAAGGCATCGGGATACCTGGGCCTAAAGAAAAATGCCAATGTTTTCGAATTAGGGGGTCCCCAAATTCTTTGGGGCGATGATGTGAGACCTCACAACAGATACCTGCCTCGATACATAAGTTATAAAATACTCTGTGGTGTACTCTCCCCCATTATCTGATTTCAGAACTTTAATTCTTTTCCCTGAAATGTTTTTAACTTGGGCAAATGATGGACGAACAAACTGTCTAACTTCCCAAATGAAACACAATTGCTGGGGCCGTTGAACTTCCAAACACCTATCCACTTCTTGTCATGGTATTGACAGTAATAAGAATCCATACATGCTTCATATTTCTAGTTGCTAGTAATTCTAAACAGGAACACCATATTTCTTGGCTCACAGGTTCTAACGCCACAACAACAAATCTATTCCCTCGTGTCAACACCATCGGAAGACATGCAATTGCACAATCTAAAAGGTGTTGAAATTTGGGTGTTCTATCCATCAAACTCACCAGAACTTTCTCAACGTTGAATAAATCAAGGGCCTCATCTACAAACAAACAATACGCACGCACAAACTCAAAACAACCATCATCTTTGAAATCGAAGAAGCTAAACACGAGCAATCTTGTGGCTCTTGCATGGCATATATCTTCCTCAAAACATCCATCCCCAAATCGCACCAAGCGATGAAGTAATCTCACGCACTTTAACGCCATCACCCATTGTTGCATTCTACTGAACCTTCTGCTCAAAGCCTCCACCGCATCTTTCACACAATCTGGCACATTGAGAACAATCTACATCAATTGTGTCACAAATTTGTTGTCCTCTGCAGGATTGTGACTCATGGCCTTCACAATCCCGATTTCCAAGTCCCGTAACTGATTGTTTTTTAGGCTAACTTTGGCCAGACCAATCTTGGTCTAGTCTTTTACGCAGCCCAGAGTTTGTCGAAGTTTTCTTTGCAGCCACTACATCTCTAGATTCTTGAGAGACTACCTTAGCGAGTTGCCTTGACCTCTTACTCAAATCTGATCGGATCCTTTCTTAAGCTCGCTTTGATACCATGTTAATTTTTATGATCAGAAATGAGACAAAGCAAAAATAGCAGATAGAAAAATGGACACAACGAATTATACTGGGAAAACCCTCCAAATTGAGGGAGAAAAACCCAGCCACAAAAAAATCACTATTATTTAATGAAAGAGCAGAAGACAGATTTACAATTTTGGCCACACACTAGACCGAACTATAGCAATAATAATAGCATCTCTCTAGATGTAAAAATATAGACAATAATGAATTCTCCTTAGTATTAATCTCCTTGAAGCAAAAGATATCAATCTGTAGTATCCATGCAAATTCCTTCTGGAAGAATATAAAATTGTCTTGACCCTTCATTGTCTTGACGTTACAAAGTGAAGACCCTTCATCATCTTGACCCTTCATTGTCTTGACGTTACAAAGTCTTGACCCTTCATTGTCTTGACATTACAAAGTGAGGCGACTATAGGAGGGAAAGATAACTCCTGCTGCTATAACATCAACACCAAGAGTGCCTCGCAATTCACATTGCATCAGACAGGGTGTTTGGTTCCAGGCCTACCATCAGCAAAATCAAGGTGACCGGGGTAAATACAGCATCTTTTCCCCCAACGACACTCCTATGATCCAGCACAATTTTCCAGTGATGTCATATCTTGATCAGTATAGCAGCAAATCATATCATACTAGCACCAACCAGGAGGTATTGAAGGACCTACATTCAGATCTAGGTCATTACATCAACAGGGCATTCATTGCTTGAAAAGACCTCGCTCAAAACAGCCACAGCTTTAACTGGTAGATTGCCAATAAGTGTCAGACTTTGTATGGTGTTTACAAGCCCTATATGGGCACTCTGTGAACTGAATTAATGCCTAGAATACTAATGAATACTGTAGACATGGTTTTCTGAATATAATCAAGTCAGAATGGTGCTAAATGTGTTTGATCTGAACTATTGTAACTGTTAAAACTTAAAATTCTATCTGGCTGTCTGTCTTTGCTGTTACTGGAAGAGAAAAAATTGTTTAACAAATTGCAAGCAGATTATTGAATCACTTAACCACGGTCTAGGGTTCTTACACAAGCATAGGAGTATGGTGCTGTCTCAAAACAGCCTGGGTTTGAACACAGATTTAAGCATAGCAGATCATAGCCAATGCATTGAAGCAGTAAACTGAAAGATGTTTAACCGATCGTACCAATGCATTGAGGCAGTAGAATATCTTGCAATAGAACAAAGTTAACATTACAAACTATTTTCTTGGTAATTTCAAGTAATCAGGTATAATAATGGTTGTAGTACAAATTAGGGGAAAGACACAATTATTGAACAGTCATATGGAATTTAGCTCTTTGGGATCAATATGATGATTCAAAAAAAAAGAGTGCATAAATTTCAACAAAAGGTAAGGATGAATGTTGCAAGATAGGACGTTATGCAGTAAGGCAAAAACATTCAGTGAAGAGCCAAGCACATGCTCCACATAAGCATAATCAAATAAGCAAGCAAGTGAATTTTTTCTTTCTTTGAACAAGCTACTCTCTCTTTCATCCCTTCAGCATTCACGCCTCAAATTCTCTAATTTTATGCTACCTTTCTATTCTAAACAATGAGTCTTTGCATCTGCTCCAAGAGATCTTTAGTACACATCAAGAGAACTATGTTAACATCTGAGGTACCAGCCAGATATAGCATGCTCACAATTTCTAATGCACTAAACTACCATGTCTATGGTAGAGTCAAATTTACTCATTTACATTGGAAGCTTTTGAGGCTTCTGTCCACACTATAGTATGTAACTTCTCAGTGATAAAAACCAATCAATGCTTGTTTGCTTATCTAGTTATCAAGTTTTATAATTAGAAACTGATACAGAGCCAAGGACCTTAAATACACCTTGGTGGACAAGAATTCTGCAATGAATTTTTGTACTTAAAACTAAATACTTCCTATAAATTTGCTGCTATGCAAGAAAGATAATTCTTCATAACATAAAGGTTAGGAAGAGTCATTGGTTAGGAAGAGTCATATTGTGAGGGCGCTTATCAGATCAAGAAGTGCTGAAAGAGTCATATTGTAAGGGCACTTATCAGATCGAGGAGCACTGTAAGGGTCATATTGTGAGGGCACATCAGATCAAGAAGCGCTGAAAGGATCATGGTTGTGGGTGATCAAATCAGTGAATTGGGGTCCAATATCCACAGAGTATTATTAAAATTGATGACATAAGGAGAGATACTCCACATGTAAAGAGAGGAGATCAAATATTGATCAACACAATTCATATTTACCAATATTTGCCTAGCTGCTGAAAAACTGAAAGAACGTAACCATCTATGAGAAGATTTTATTGAATATCCAGGAAGGTGAGAGGTAGTTATATCTCTGATCATCTAACTTAAGAGGCAAACTTTGGAATGTAGTAGACTAAAAGAATAAGTGATTGGAGTCTGCCACAAGTAGAACCTCATACGCGTCATCCAGCACTTTTGAACTAGGAAACCTCAAAGAGACCTAGCAGACTGTGTTGTTGATTGGAATATCCTTTACATTTTAATCACGCATTCACTAAAAAAATTAAAGTCTGACCTTAACAAGAAAATCCAAGTGTGTGACACAGCACATTATAGAAATTATATGGATTTTTTAAATCATACCTCCGAACTTTAAAAATAACGTGAACCTCCTGTTTGTTGTTTGAGGCAGAAGTGTTGTAGCTTAGTGCCTTCAGTATTTCAGTTATAGCCGATGTAGGATAGTTGTCAGTGGAATTTGATGGATTTTTATCTGTAGGTCCAACAACCAAAGATTTTGGATCTTTCAAATCTTTACCATTTCCTGTGATGTCCCCTCCTTGGCTTCTCAAATTAACAGTGCCTGACAGTGTTTCTTGTGCCTGTTGGTTATTGCTGTTGTCCTCTCTTAGCTCTGGATCCTGCTCATTCAAATCCAGTGCTTGCTTAACACGCCTTACATGACCTGATTTCCTCTTCTTTGCTCCTGTAAATTGGGCAACTTGGCTTTGCTTGCCAGAGTCATTTATCGTAACCCTTTGATCTGACTTAGAGTCATCCACTGTCATGTCTTTCTCTTCAGGACCTGGGATCGCATCAGGATGAATCACCTCCTTCGCTTCATGTCTTAAAATAGTTGTATCCTCCTTTGGTATTTGATTCTGTGAATTGCTTTCTTCCTCTACGCTCTTCTCCACAGCTGCATTCTGCTCTTCCTCTTCCTTATTCTTGCCATCGCCATCCCCTGGCAACTTAACTTGACTTTTCTCTATTTCATCTTTGTCTTCTGCAAACTGAGTTCCATCTTCTTTCTGGAAGATCCCTTGTTCAAGTGGCTGTGGAATTATTTCTGATGAGGTAACAATTCGGTTGCCTGAGATATATTTACTCCATTTAGCCTTTGGCTTTGATTCATTCTTTGCCTCAGGCTCTTCCCCAGCCTCAGCCTCAGCCTCATCAGCCTCGATCTCTGTATCTGCGACTGCCTCCATCTCTGCCTCCGCCTCTGGCTGTGCAGCTTCATCAGCACTCGACAAAGAGACGCGCTTTCTTTTCTGAGTGGAGATGGGACCTCCAGACTTGCGCTTAGGCTTCCTTCCTGGTCTTGGCAGGCTGCCATTACTGTAACTTGTAAGCACAAACCAATCGTTAACAAAAAAAAAAGGGGAAAACTTCATGGGATGTAAACTTTTTTCATACAGTATACTTATCCATAAAACAGCTTAAGAAATAGTAAAAATATATATGTACCATGATGGAAATCATTTTCTCAACTGCTAAGAACATTACAACATGTACAGTGTGGTCTGGCAACTATTAAAAAAATCATTTATTTTTAAATTATTTGTATTATATGCTAATTACGAAGGAATACAACAGATTAAATAGAATTATATTTTCCCAAATATTACACACGTCCTAAATATAAGAAAACTGCGCCTTTGTTTCTGGGGAAATTCAATTGAAAATTGGTTGAAATCTAAATTTTAAATTATATTTATGTAAAAATTAGCCAAAATTCATACTCAGCTAGACTGGGACAAAAACAATCACAAACCCCTCTTCCTTTCGGCGCATCATCTAGCAGCCAAATAAACAAAAAAAAATTACAAATCACCTACCTTTCTTCAAAATCTTTTAATATTTCACCACAAGATTTAACGTTTTCATAAGGCTCCCATGTGTTTTGACTCTCGGGCCAATCTCGCCTGCAACAATATTCCAACAAGTCAAAAAAAAACCCAAAACTAAAGCTACCATCTGAGTACATAAGAAGCGGCAATTAGAACTTACCACTTAACTAAATATTGCACCAGCCCCTGCAAACCCGGAAAAATACAGTAACCCAGATCAGCAAATCTTGCTTTCAACCCTTGTCCTCCATAAATATAAATTTTAAATGCACCCCCACTAAAAAATATGCATATGATACCTTGCGGATTCGTTTCTTTCTGATGCTTTCGACCTCATAATACTCTCCCGAAAGCATTTGTCCATTTTCAGATTGTTCTTCTTCGTTGTCTTCCTTCTCCTGTTCTAGCTGTTCCTCTTCGTTCTCGTCTTCATTTTCCTGCTGCTTTTCAATTTGTATGTCCTCGGCCGTGTGGGTGTCCTTGTCTTCCTGTTTCTTCCTGCCCTTCCTCGCCTTTTTACCGCTGCTGGACTTCATTAGGACCTGCTATGGCTATGCCGATGCCTGCTCGTTCTCTCTCTAAAGATGTGTATCTAAATCTCGTCCAAAGAATAAAGAAAAGCAAAAAGAGCTGCCAATGCTCTACTTCAAACTCGTGTGTTTGGCCGCTGTCTATAATCCAGTAGCCCTTTTTCACCTTGGAAGAGCGCAATGAGCTATAGCTTTACATGCGCATTTTAAAGGTTTTGTCACTACATACGAGCTTAAATAGCTGCTACGTAATAGCCCCTTCCACTTTCAACATTAAAAATAAATAAATGTCCAAAAACATTATTAAACGGCGTTTGAATTAATATATGCGGACTGCACCATTGATGGGAATTTTCTGAGGTAAGTTGTTCCGTTGCTTTATGTGGGCATATTTGTGGGCTTACATCTTAATCGAAGAAAGCTCGAGAGTATTGTCTGAGCATGTTCGGCTTATTAAGTTACCATGGTTACGGATACAACATGCCAATATTTGAAAACTTTAGCTTTCACAAGTTTAGTACTATAACAAAGGGTTGTAAAGTTTATATTCGATTTGTTTGGAGTTTATCTAAGAATTATTTAAAATTTTGTTTTGTTTTGAAAAGATTGAGTAAGTACATTAGATATTAATTAAGGTTTGAAAAGAAATAAAAATATATAATCTTTTAAGATTAAGGTAAATATGATAGATGAGTAATGATATAATTGAAATTTAAGAGACCAATAAAGATAGAGATAAAGTATATTAGTTTTAAAATGATTGAAAGAATTAAGAATTATTAGTTCTTATTAAAGGCAAGTAAATTATAATTGTCTAGTGTAATTAAAAACTATTAAAATATATTTCTTGATCAATAAGAGCAAAGTATGTTTTGGTGTGCTTATTTTGTTATATAGTTGATGGTCTGGTGGACATCATTAAAATTCTTCACTCATTCATTATATAGCTGGATTTTTTTGGCTTTTTTTGGAATTTCAGTAAAAGCCAATTTTCTAATATCCTATTAGCTATGGCAGAAAAGAACAAGGAGAAAAATGAAGAAAAAATTTGAACTCTAACTATTGCCAAGGACCTTTGGCTCAAATATTTGGAAGCTTGTTCGTATTAATTGTGCATTGATGTGACAAGTTGTGTGTCCTTCTTCTGTGGTTGTCTGCTTTGGTTTTCGCATATTGCAAGGGCGATGTGGAAGTCTAAAGATTTATTAGGGAAGATGTTCAGTGCTATGTGCAAGTGGTCTACAATGTGCATTTGAAGGTTGTTTTGTCACTGTTTAATATTGTTTGATATTGAGCGCTAAAATCTTTATGTTTGTGTGCATTTGTAGATAGGGATCCTAAAATTTCTCAAAATCTTTTTGTCTAAGCTCAAATTGTGTGGGTTACATTTTTTAGTTGCAAGGGTTTTGGAAAGAATTCAGTAATTTCGCAGATTGTGAGAGGTATTTCTTTGAAGCTTTAATTGTTATCTTTTGAGTTGCATTTTGAAGGAATAGTTTTTTGTATTTCTTCAAAGCTCTAGCTGCCATCTTTCAAAAGAGGTAGCAATAGCCATGTACAAAGATTTTTCAGAAGAGAAATTAAAATATCTTTCAAAATGTTTTTGTGAGGACTTCTTTGATTTTAAAGTTTTGGTTGAAACTTTTAGGGTTTAGAGTCATTTAATGTTTTTAGATGTTTTCCTAGTGGTAAAATCTTCATCTTTTTGTGCATTTGCAGGTACTGAGCTAAAAATTTCTCAAAATCTTTTTGTCTTTGCTCTAATTATTTCAGTTAAAAGTTTGTACAATGGCGAGGGGTTTGATAAAAATTTGGTTATTTTGCAAATTGTGAAAGGTATTTCTTCAAAGCTTTAATTGTCATCTCTTCGGGTGCTTCAAAAAGGAACAAGGGTTTCTTTGTCTTTGGGTTTCTTTTCCTTGAAAGTGTTTCTTTGATTTTTAGGTTTTCCTTGAAACTTCTAGCATTTACATCATTTATTATTTCTAACATGTTTTTGGAGCACTAAAATCTTCATCCTTTTTGTGCATTTTTCAAGAAATAATCATACAGGCTCTATACTCTTTGTCTCAAGATGTATTAGCGAAGACATTTAGTGTTATTTGTAAGTGGTATGTCGTGTGCATTGTAAGGAAGCAAAAGTGTGTGGAAACACTTCCTATGCTAATCTTGAGAGGACAGTTATGCAAATTTCAACTTAAATATCATAAAGATCTCAAGAAATGCACAATAAAGCATAAACAAAATAACAATGAACACATAACACAGTGATTATCATGGGGAAACCCTTCTAGGAGAAAAACCCCACCCTCCAAAACTCGCACAATGTATTATCAAATCAAGATGATTACAATACACTTGCAATGCAAGTTCTTACAGGAGCACATCACCACAACTCGAACTTGGAGAGACTCTTTCTAGCATCCAATCTTGCAAAAACTCAATAATCAAACTCCTCCCCAAGCCCTCCTTTTATAGTGATTTTACAACCTGGAAACCACTTGTGGTTTTACAAAACCATGGGCTTAACCACCATGACACATGTTGCCCATTTTTTATATTTACGTTTCCAAGATGGAAAAACAACCAGGTTAAAATAGTAATCCCGTCCATAATTTTGTCATGTAGTTTAGACCCCCATAAAAGTCACAAAATGAGTCATCAAGGCTCTAAAAATGACCCACCTATATTCTACTATGGACAAGACTCATTTTTGACAACTCATTAACCATTTTCCAATGCATAAACATGTGGAAAACTACCAACAAAAATATTGGACTTATTTGAAACAAACTGCAAGGTTGAGACACATATTCTCAACATTCTACCACTTGTCGAACACCTTGCAAGAGTCAGGGGATCCAAAGTATCATGGACTTAATTGCTAGGGGCCAAGACACCTATAGACTCTGAACACCTTCTAAACTTCTCTGTGCTCACGGGCTTAGTTAATGCATCAGCAACATCTACCTTCTCCAGCTTCACCTTGCCATCCTCAACCATATCTCTCACAAAATGATATTGTACATCAATGTGCTTGGTCCTGGCATGAAAAGTAGGGTTCTTTGCTAGGCAGATTGCACTTTGACTATCACTGTAAATTGTCACTGCACCCTGTTTAAACTCTATATCTGAACACAATCTCTTTAGCCAGATGGCTTCCTTACAGGCATAAGTAGCTGCCATATACTCTACCTTAGTAGTGGACAAAGCGACCACAGCCTGTCGCTTGCTCATCCAACTGATTGCACCACCGAATAATGTAAACACATATGCACTAGTGGCTCTTCTTCTATCAACATCACCAGCCCAGTCTGAATCCACATAGCCTTGAATATCTAAGGAATGCTCATTTCCTATTCCATGAAAACATATCAAGTACTCTGAAGTACTCCGCAAGTATCTGAAAACTCTTTTTACAGCATCACAATGTGCTCTTCCTAGATTAGACATATAACGGGAAAAAACTCCCACTTCTTGGGCAATGTCTAGTCTTGTACAGACCATAGCATACATCAAACTTCCAACAGCACTCTGATATGGTACTTGACTCATCTCTACCATCTCCAAAGGGGATGTAGAACACTATGAACTAGAAAGCTTTGTTCCCATTGTAATAGGAACAGTCAATGGTCTAGAATCCTGCATATTGAATCTTTTCAGAATAGTACCAACATACTTGCTCTGGCCTAGCCAAAGCTTTATGTTTTGTCTATCTCTTACAATCTCCATTCCCAGAATGTGTCTCGCTACACCAAGATCTTTCATTTCAAAGTTTATCGAGAGCTGAGATTTTAACTCTTCAATCAAACCTTTTCCTTTGCCAATAAACAACATGTCATCGACATACAGGGCAATAACCAATAAATGATCACCATCAGATTTAAAATATATATAGTGATCAGATGTAGATCGCACAAATCGCAAACTCAACACATATGTATCAAACTTCTGGTACCACATCCTAGGACTTTATTTTAAACCATACAAGGATTTCTTTAACTTACAGACCAAATGACTTTTACCTTTCACCATATAGTGCTCTAGCTATGTCATGTAAATTTCCTCCTCCAAATCTCCATGAAGGAAAGTTGTTTTTACATCCATTTGCTCGATCTCTAGATCATAAGCAGCTGCAATAGAAAGTAAAAATCTAATGGATGTCATTTTGACTACTGGAGAAAAAATCTCACCATAATCTACTCCCTCAACTTGAGAGTAACCTTTTGCAACCAAATGTGCTTTATACTTCTCAATACTTCCATCTGAACCCATCTTCTTCTTGAACACCCATTTACAACCAACAGGCTTTCATCCTTCAGGCAATGGTACAAGGTCCCATGTTTCATTCCTCTTAAGAGCTGCCATTTCTTCATCCATGGCTATTTTCTAGGACTCTGAATCATTCATACCAAGAGCCTCTTCTACAAATCTCGGTTCATCAATATTAGCATTTAATGCAAATATGCATCTCCAATCATCAGGAGAATACCCATACCTTTCAGGTGGTTTCCTTTGACTAGTAGACCTTCGAGCAAGATCTGGTTCAGGTTTAGCTTCAGGTACCTCTTCTTCCTCTGATGATTCAGAACTCATAGAGCTCTCTTCGACTTCTTGTCTCTCTAAGGGCCTCGATTCAACTTTTTCTGGTGTAGCAAGTAGTTGAATCACATATTTCTTTTCTTTTGTTTGTTCTGGCTGCACTGTAACAGAAGAAGGCTTAGTTTCTCTAAAAATAACACTTCTTGAATAAAATACTTTTGTTCAACAGGATTCTAAAGCTTGTATCCTTTCACACCATAACTATATCCGATGAAAATATATTTGACAGCTTTGTTATCCAATTTATTCTACTTCTCCTTTAGCACATGAGCATATGCTTCACAACCGAACACTCTCAGATGTCTAAGTGAAGGCTTGTGGCCCGACCATGCTTCCATTGGCATCTTATCAACAAGAGCTGATGTAGGAGACTTGTTTATCAGGTAGCAAGCAGTGGCTACAGCTTCAACCTAGAACTTTTGTTCTAGTCCAGCACCACTCAGCATACTCCTAGCCTTCTCCATTAGGGTCTTGTTCATTCTTTCTGCAACTCCATTTTGCTGTGGAGAATACGGATTTGTCTTCTCTCTTTTAATACCACAATCTTTACAAAATGTGTCAAAATCATTGAAGCAAAATTCACCACCATTATCAATTCTCAAACATTTTATTTTCTTTCCAGTCTGTAACTCAACCATTGCTTTAAATTCTTTGAAATGACTGAAAACTTCAGCTTTACTCCTAAGAAAATAAACCCATGTTCTTCTACTAAAATCATCAATGAAAGAAACATAATAAACTAATCTACCAATAGAAGGAACATCAACTGGACCAAATACATCCGAATGGATTAGATCCAAAATACATGAGGACTTATGAGAATTCAAGTAAAATTGAATGCGATTTTGCTTACCATAGATACAGTGCTCACAAAAATCAAATTCAAGATTGCAATCATTCAACCCATCAACAAGGTTCTTATTTTTCAAGGTCTGTAGACCCTTCTCACCTATGTGGCCGAGTCTCTAGTGCCATAACATGGTCTTCTTTGTAGGCAACTTTGATTCAATAGATAGAGCACCCTTGGGTACCCAAAACCCACGACCATCTGTTGAAAGAGAAACCCTCCCCTTTTCCAACTGAGTAGTCTTTTTCACAATCTTATCAAAAGTACTATTACACTGAACTGTACATGCATCAAGCTGGTACAGTGTACCCAATCTACTTCCTCTTGCTATTACCATAGCACCTCTCACCATTTTCACACTTGCTTCAGAAAACTATACATGCACACCTGCATCTTTTAGCTTGCTAACAGATAATAAATTCCTTGCTAGTCCCGGGATATGCAAGACACCATCAAATCTTCTAATTCTACCATCAAAAAATTTCACATGAATACTTCCATGACCAACAATATCAAATACTGAGTTATCACCCAAATACACCTTACCACCATTAAAATTTTCATACTTACTAAACCAGTTTCTATTAGGAGTCATGTGGAAAGATGCACCTAAGTCTATTAACCATGCATTGTCACCCGCACAAGTCGCCAAGGCTGCGATGAAAGCATCTCCATCTTTCTTCTCGGACTCAGAATCAGAATCTTGCTTCTTCTTCGTCTTTTTCTTCTCCTCTTTGCAGTCCTTTCGGAAGTGTTCGGGTTTGCCACAATTCCAACAGATTGCCATGGACTTACCAGGAGATTTTGATCTCCCCTTATTCTTGGACTTAGAACAGCCATGTTGTTTTTCATTCTTTCCTCTTTCTTTTGGTCTTCCTCGAACACTCAAAGCCTCTTTGGCATTCAGAGACACCTTCCTTCTCATCTCTTCAGAAAGTAGAGAACCAACAACATCCTCCATCTTCAAGACGACTGAAGTGCTCCCTATGGCCATGACAAGGTTGTCCCATGAGTCTGGCAATGAACATAGCAAGATTTGGCATCTTTCTTCTTCATCCATTAGCACCCCAACAGAGGTCAACTGAGTCCACCTTCTTCCATTCTCAAAGAATATAATTTCTTCATTAAGAAGATCTTGTTCACAAGTGATTTCACTTGATAGATCTCACTTAGCTTCTTCCAAAGTTTCTTTGTAGTAGATTCTTCATGGACATTTATCAGAATAGAGTCTGCAAGACACAATCTGATGAGACCTTTAGCTTTTCTATCAATCACATCATACTGTGCGGCTAAAGTCGAATATGCGGGCCTTTGCTTACTCTTTTCAATCGCATCCCATAAATCTTGATCAATCAACAGATCTTCCATCTTCAGCTCCCACATCTCAAAATTTGTGCCAGGAAACTTCTCTACATCAATTCTCCCTGAAATGCTTGCCATCTTTTCAATCCTACAATACAAAAATGAAATACTCTGCACAAGCTCCCACTCAAATTGATTAGCTCAAAAAACCCTGTACCCAACAAATAGAACCAAAACTAGCTAGGCTCTAATACCACTTGTAAGGAAGCAAAGGTGTGAGGAAATGCTTCCTACGCTAATTTTGAGAGGACGGTTATGCAAATTTCAACTTAAATATCATAAAGATCTCAAGAAATGCACAATAAAGCATAAACAAAATAACAATGAACACATAACACAGTGATTACCGTGGGGAAACCCTTCCGAGAGAAAAACCCCACCCTCCAAAACTCACACAATGTATTATCAAATCAAGATGATTACAATACACTTGCAATGCAAGTTCTTACAAGAGCACATCACCACAACTCGAACTCGGAGAGACTCTTTCTAGCATCTAGTCTTGCAAAAACTCAATAATCAAACTCCTCCCCAAGCCCTCCTTTTATAGTGATTTTACAACCTGGAAACCACTTGTGGTTTTACAAAACCATGGGCTTAACCACCATGACACATGTTGCCCATTTTTGACATTTACATTTCCAAGATGGAAAAACAACCAGGTTAAAATAGTAATCCCGTCCATAATTTTGTCCTATAGTTTAGACCCCCATTAAAGTCACAAAATGAGTCATCAAGGCTCTAAAAATGACCCACCTATGTTCTACTATGGACAAGACTCGTTTTTGACAACTCATTAACCATTTTCCAATGTATAAACATGTGGAAAACTACCAACAAAAATATTGGACTTATTTGAAACAAACTACAAGGTTGAGACATATTCTCAACATGCATTGGAAGGTTTATTTTCTTATTGTTTACTATTTGATATTTAGCGATAAAATCTTCATTTTTTTTTGGCATTTCCAGATAGGGGACTTAAAATTTATCAAAATATTTTTTCTCTGAGTTCAAATTGTGTGAGTTAAGGTTTTTGGAAAAAATCAGTGATTTTGTAGATTGTGAGAGGTATTTGTTTGAAGCTTTACTTGACATCTTTTCAAGTGTATTGAAGGAATAGTTTTACGTATTTCTCAGAAGTTTTAATTCTCATCTTTTAAAATGGGTATCAAAAGCAAGTTTGTTTGTCAGGATAGAAACTCATAACATTTAGAGTCATTTATCATTACTAACATGTTCTCCTTGGAAGGGTTTAGGTTGCATGTCCTTCTTGTTTGGTTCTGTGCTTTGGTTTTTATATTATGCAAGGACATTTGAATAAGCTTCATTTGGAAACAACCTACTTTCTAATTTGACCTATGCACTTGGTGCATAGACATATTCTCCATTTCCCATAAATATTTTATTTTGATTCTCCTATGTACTTAGATTATTGGATCGTGTATATCTACTTTCCTATAAATCATTAGAAGGAATCGTTTGGTATCCCATTGTAAAGGATAAAATATGAATGGGGTCCTAGGGCAATGGCTTGCACACAAAAGAGACCCCAAAGCTAATATTTTACACTTACATGAAATTGTATTGATATAGAAAGTAAATATAGATGACTAATATTGAAATGAAGAGATAAAGGTACTTATCTCCGAAAAAGAATCGGCTAAAAACCCTGTCAAACGATCTCAAAAACTGTTGATTCTTATATTGTCAAATTGAAACTGTGAGATCTACAAAACCCAGAAATCTTTTCTCCAAATTCACACAGGTTGACTTTGACCTTTTAAAAGGTCAAAGACCACATTTTTATTCTGAAGTCTGATTTGAATTATGTTCACAGATCCAAAAAGTTTTCTTAAAAGGGTATCCAAATTTGCTCTTAGATCTGAACTTCTACACCTGTACCTACAAGAAAAATGGTTTTTTTAATTTTTTGGGGGGGTTTTCCTTGGTCAAACCCCGGTTTGGAATCAACCTTAATATTGAAATTGAAATAGGAGAATGCTAGCAAGTAGTAGAAATGAATCTAACAATGAAGCTATGCAATTCAATAGATATGCTAATGTATTTGGAATGTAATCAAGTATGTAGATATGAAAGCTTGAACATAACATCATCAAACCTCCATGATTGTAGGCTTGAAGTCCACCTTAAGGGAAGAATGAAATGGATCTTGAAGATGAAAAAAGGATCTTGAAGGAAGATCACACCACCATGGTGGCTAGATCTAGGGTTTGAATGATAGATCTTGAATGCTTGAACCAAATCCCTTCAATAGCTTGAATGCTTGAATCCTTGATCTTCAATGGAAAACTTGGATGAAGAAGAATACTTGAATGTTTGGATGAATTCTTTCTTGAACACCTTGAGAGCTTGAAAGAACTTGAGCATGAACACTTGAGATGTGATGTGAAAACTTGATGTGTAAATGAGAGAGGAAGGTCTCCTTTTATAGTGATCTAGGATACATTCCTCTAGAAGGGCCACCTTGGAGAATTAAATCCCAATTAGGGCCTACCCTTTAGAAAATATACCTTGATTAAATGCAAATTAAAGGATTTATTATTTCGAAGCCCAAAACAACTGACCCGGAAGTGGAGAAATAATTTTCCCGAAAGCCAAACTGCCAAGATTTGAAAATTTGAAATCTTGATGGGAAGAGGTCAAGGTCGAGGTTGACCCTGACTTGTTCAGGGTTGAGGTCGACCCTGACCTAGTCAGGGTCAAGGTTGACTTTGACCTCAGACCCTAACTTTGTTAGGTTCTATAGCAGAGGTCCCAGAGATGTCATAAACTTGGAAATTGATGTCTGGACAGGACTAGATGTCGAGGATAGATAGAAAATCCTCTGTTTGATGTGATGAAGGACTAGGAGGTCTCATTTCTGAACCCTACCTATAAAATGGAGCCATGAAAGAGGAAAAATCAGGAAAAGTCCCTAAGACCTTAACCCTAATTTCACCTAGAATGAAGAAATCAAGTGCAGAGAAGAAGTGGAAAGCGGGGAGAAAGCCAAATACATGCAAAGGTCCAATCAAGGTGCCAATCATGACCCTAAACCACTTACTCGGAGGGCTAAACACTCTTAACATGGAAGTGCTTCCATTTTAAGATGATAGACCCATGTTCTAGTTTTGTCTACCTTTAGTACTACAAGGTTTATTGTTTGTTATTCTCTGTGAGATGATTACCTCATAAGGATTTGTATATGTTGGCTTGAACTCAAATATCTTTGTATTCAATTTTAATCTAAGGATTTTGAATCTTTTTAGTTTTGACCATTGATTCTTATTTGTAGGAAATATAGGTCATGTTGTTGTGTATATTGTACCTCTATTTTATGAGAACTTGTATAGTGTGTTATTTGAAAAAAAGTTCAATGTAACATTTATAAATATGAAATTAAAGGTCCTTCATTTGTAAGATTAAATAAGTTAATATTTATGTCCCTTGCTGGTTAATTTGCTAGTATTTTTTTAGATCTTGGTTTGTCATGGAGAATGATCGAAAGAATGATTTTTCTATGGCATTTAGTGCATGTATGCATAACTACTATGAGAGACATGGTAGATTGTACAACACATAGTCCTTTAGCCAAACTATGTCCTTTTTCTAGTTTATGCTTGAATTTTTTAAAAGAGACTGGTAAGACTAATGCTTAAACATCTTCTGCATTGCTTTAAAATAACATGTAATATGTAGACAACCTATAAAAATAAATTGTGTATGTTCCAACGAACGCATGGACATAATTTGTCTCACAATTCATGAAAGGAAAATTATGGCCATATTTTGTTGCAAGGCCTCGATGGAGAAATGTGTAAACTGCATTTATGTGGTAATACAAATAGACTTCAATTTCAAGAAGGTTGGAAAAACTTTGTTGATAGCTATGTTGTTCAGAGGTGATTTATTCTAGTGTCTACATTTATAAATAACATGTAAACTATAGACAACCTATAAAAACAAATTGTCTATTGTGTATGTTCCAGCTAATACCTCCACCATTTATCTCACAATTCACGGAAAACAATGATGACCATGTTCTTTTGCAAGGCCTTGATGGAGAAATATGCATAATGTATTTATGCGGTGCTAAACATAGACATCATTTTCAAGAAGACTGGAAAAAATGTGTTGATCAATATGTTGTTCATAGGGGATTTATTCTAGTGTTTATGTTGATATCACCATCATTTTTTAATGTTCAAATATTCAATATGTCACGACTCAACCTATTAGACTATTGTTTTGCAGGATTTTTTATGTGCACTTGGGCTTTAATCGACTTAGTCTAATGGACCTTGACTTATGTCGACATGTTATAGATGCTATGTTATGCAATTATAATCATATGATACTTTAACATGTTATGATGATGATTATTTTATGATGATTTACTTTAAACCTTTTATATGCGAAATGATGAAAATGATTAATATTGCAAGTAGAAATAATGTAATTTAATTTGATTGTGATTTTAATGAGACTAACCTACTGATGGTATTCAAGTGGTTGAGGTTGTTTCACAGGATGAAGGAGGGAGTGTGGTTGAGGTAGAGGAGGCTAGCTCATCGGCAGTGTGAAATTGGGTATCTAGTTGCACACAGCACTTATACATGATTATTTTATTGTTATGAATGCAATTAAATGTTAGATTACAAAGAATTTTATTTATTCCCCTATCCTATAATCGATCAATTAATATTTTATGTAGTTTAATTTGGTATAAAAAAAAAATTAAACATAGATTCTATTTATAATTACCTTGATTGTTAAAGTGTTTAGAATAATAAAATAAGGAATTTTATTATTATTTTTTAAGAATGTTAATTGGTTTTAACTAAATAAATAATATACACATGGTCTTCTCACACATTCTTTTTTAAAAATGTACAAGATGATGTAGCTACTCCTCATACTCTAGACACACAAGATGATGTTGTTTCTGAGTAGACACAATAGAATAATACATCTCAGTCACCTTCACGTGGAGTGAAGAGGACTGTAGATTACCTATATGATCATCATTATATTACATGCTAGTTATTTTAGTTTCTTGTATTATTTCATAGACTCGTTACTATTTCTCATTTACTTGTTATATCGGGACTTGTTATCATGTTATGCTTGTTACGATATAACTTGTTATGTTATTATCATTGACTTGTTATGATAACACTTATCATGTTGTTAGAACTTGTTATCATACATTATCATGTGTTATTCTAGGACTTGTTATGTGATTATCATGACAAGATATGATGGAATTATATCATGGACTTATTTTGTTTTTTAAATAGTGGTTTGAATTTAAATCTTATGTGGACTAGATTTGATTTCTTACATAAATATAAGTAAACATCAACTTATGTTTATCATTATTTATATAAATTGTAATTTCTAAAAAATTTATAAATAATTTGATCATTAATAGTAGTTATTTGTTTATGTAGTTGACAAAATAAATTGATTTTAAAACTATCATTAACAAACTAGTATTATTATTTAACATAAAAATATAGTTATAACTAATCTTGAGTTTGATTAACTATAATAATAATTAACTATCAAATAATGACATATTAATTTGAACAATTTAACATGGATGTACATAAACAATATTGATTTTAAAATAACTATTATCATCAATTAGTTCATAGGACCAATGTACATTGCTTATAAAATAAAATTAGATGAATAAAATTGTGCATTGTTTATATTTAAAACAAAATTGGATGAATACAAGTGTTCATTTTAAAATAAATTTGAGGAATGCAAGTGTACATTGTTGCATATAGTTCAAGTGTATATTCTTCTAGGGGACCTGCTACATAAAAATGAATGTTCAAATGTTAGAAAATATGTATGTAAAAGTAAAGTTGAATTAATGCTACAGAAAGTTACATGTATTTCATTCAGTCTAATGTACTCATCAAATATTACAACTTTGATTAGCCAAAAGTTGTAAAATGTACAAGTTGTACTTAAAATCTCAATACCAAAATAATTACCTATGTTTATAACAACAATATATATGTGTTACCACCTATTTTTGCATGTGTAATATTTTTCCATACTCCTCTTTTGAGAAAAAGTAGTATGTAGCATTTCTCTTTCAGTTGGTGTCTTATTTCCCTAAGTCATTCTTGCATCATGGTTAAAGCTTTCCATTTTCAACCTTTAAATATTGAAGCGTCCTTGTGAAATTTCCACTCAAACTTGTGTATAAAGTTCAACAATTCTTTGGTTCAAAGTTCATCCTTTGTGTGTGTATGTTTCAGGACTTTGTTTAATTAATTCAATATGTGAAAAAGGAAGTCCCTTTGATGAATGAGCTTGAACCTTTGAACCTTTTCATCTCGGTTAAAAAGATCAAACTTAATTTTGAAGATATGTCAATCTAAAGTTTGTCCCATGGTTATATATTTTGTCTCTATTAAGTCTTCTATAAAGGTGAATGTGAAAAGTGTTAACCAGAATTGGTATGATGTTGAACTTGAACTTTTGAACCTTTTTCTTTGGTTCAAGGTTCCTAGCACATTGAAGTTAGAAATGCGGGAAAGTGAGAAAGGGAAGTGATTAAAAATGATTGTGAGAAAAGGAATATTCTGGTCATCTCTAAAGTTTCAAATTTTTAATAATTCCATTTGATGAAAGATAATCATTAAATGTTAAGGCCTTGTGTGGAAATGACTCGTAATTAATATGGGTGTCAAAATTATGTCTTTTCAAGATTAAATCCGCATGAACAAATTGGTTGTTTGAAGCATGAGAATCTAGTGCCCATATTTCATGTCTTTAAATGTACATGATATGAGTTGTTTCTTCTTCGAGAAGCCAAATTTTGTTAAGAGAAGAAGATGACACTAGAGGTAAATGAATTCTCTTATTCAGAGCTGGCAGGGAATATGGTTTCCATGATAGGTGAGTTTTGAGACTTCCCAATATCATCATTGTTTCTTTGTAACGGAAGGAAGTGGTTAAAATTTTCTGCATTTCTTAGCTCAATCATTTCTCTATTTTGGAGTCTTTAAAATTGTCACCATGAGACGTGTCTGCCCAAAATTAGGGTCAAATTACAGTGTTACAAGTTCCTTACCAGAATTTGGAGATACATCTTTAGCCCAAGTCAATTTAGATGATTTCTTAGAAAGGGCCAAAAATCCTGCGAATTCTTCCATGATGTAGAAACTTGTAGACAATAGCCTCTTAGAAGTTGTCACTTTTCCAACAGTTATACCTTTCCTAGAACTTATTTGGGAGCGTATGAACAAATATGATGTAGAGAATAGGTATATCTAGTCTTCAAATGAAAGTGTATTACTAAACATTAATAGGGAGATCATTATGACTGTGATAAAAAAAATTGACACAAAGAACCCTTCGCCGATTGGACCATTGCCACATTGTAATGTGTCTTTTCCAAAAAGAAGGCTAAGTATAAAATTTTAATAGCCAACAATTGGATCTTGAAATGGAAGAAGGGTGGTTCAAGGCTGCCAAGGCCACTAACTAGGGAACACTTTATTACAAAAATTAGGGACATTGTGATTTTTTTTAATAGACTTAAGGGGAACAAAAATTCATTTTATTGGGAGGATTGGATGTACTTTTTCAGACAAGTTCTTCTTGGAGGACAATAGTATTTGGATTGGGGTAAGATTATTACTGAGAGGTTACAAAAAGGACTGAGTAACTTCATTGGAAATAGAAATTTCTATATGTCATCTTATCTTATCTAATGATTAGCTTATACATGACAATGGAAAGGGATGTACCATGAACCATGGGTGGATGGAATGAAAATTTATGAATATTACCCCTGCCTACAGTCATAGAGAAGTTTTGAGAAATTTAGAAGAGTAAATCATGTTTTTACTCGCAAGTTAGTTTATGAACTGTAGGTAAATGTTAATAGAAGGATGTCGAATGAAGCAATGCAACTAGTAAGCACATATGAAAATAATTTTATCCAATTACATAGGTTCACCTATATTAAATTTGGTGGTTCTGAGGGTGAACCATTATGGCTACCAAGGTATGCTCTTCACCACTATGTGCTAATTTGGTGCAAGAGCACCTAGGACCTAGGCTAGAGTGTCCTTCTCCATATTTGGCTTGTCCTAGTCCTTGCCAGACCAGGGGTTGATAATAGGTTACAAGAGGACCTAAGTGTGTTAGGGGAATAAAGGATAGGATTAACCTAGGGTTTGGTTAGATTGATTAGGTCAATGAGTTAAGGTACCCTTAGGACCTAACTTAGTCCTAAAAGTGCTAAAATGGGTACAAGAATGGAAACATGGTTAAAATGTTGAGTTTTGGTCTAAAATGACCTCAAATGGTTTTAGATAGGTCATATTAGCTTTGATTGAGTCTTTTTGAGGTTTGAGAGAAGATAGGAGCAATTTAGCAAAAGTTGCTAAAATGTTGTCATGACAACTTTTGTCCTAAAAGGACCAACCAAGATATTAGATCATTATGGGTCCTAAACACCTTGTACCTCAAAACTAAAATCTATATAATCCCTAATAGGCCCAAATATTAAGGATGACATCTTTGTGAATTTTTGGTTTAAGTAATTTAGATCATTGTTACTTGTTTTGAGGACACAGTTCAAGTCTTTGATGCAACAGTGGCATCCTTTGTAATTATTTTGGTTTGAAAAATAAGGATACAATCCAAATTTTGTGTTTACTTTCCATTATATATCATTTGGAGTGTTTTATAGTTTTTTTGTTAGGATTAGATTAAATCTTTTGTGTTTGCCAGTTCACTGGCCTATAAATAGTTTAGGGTAGAAACATGGCTCCCCATGAAACCCTACCGTGTGTTCATCACAACCAGTTGGGGCATGGTAAAGGAGCCAATTTATAGTGTAAATAGATTTGGTGGAGGCCTATAAAGTGAAATGGCCAATTTTAAGACCTTGCCCTAGTCGAGCACTATCATTGCCTGGCTAGGGACAAGGAAGTGTAAACTTGTTTTTACTTGCAGGGGTGACTTGAAAGCCATACTCCAAGGATTTAGAGACCAAGAAGAAGATCAAATAGAGATCTAATATCTTGATAAATCCATTAAACCAATCCAAACTTATCTTGAGCGGTGAGTACCTAGAAGCCCTTGAAGCCCTTGTAAAAGCCTCCATTTTGAGTTAGGGCATTATACTGAGGCTTAAGACCCCAAGACCCATAAAATTATTGAGAACATGTCATAGGTACCAAGAATCAAAAACCATCTTGGTGTGATATTTTGGAATATTTTGGAGAAATTCCTAAAAAATTGGACTAGGAGGCCTAATTGGGGTTCTAGGGCTACAAGGCCAAAACAAAGATTTTGGGTGAGATCGGTAAGAAGAAAAGTTTAACATCTTGTTAAATTGGATAAATAATTGAAATAAACACTCAAATAACCTACCTCTACACCCATGGAAGAGTCATCAACTTGTTAAGGAGGTAAGAAGCAATTGGCATGAGAATAGGCAATGATGGGAAAAGACCTTAAAAATATGATGGGATTACCTAGGAGTTGAAGTGAGATATTAAAGGAGTGAAGGACCTTGAGAGAGTCCTTAGGAGAATAAGGTGAAGCCTTGTGAAGACCCTGATCAAGCTATTAGGGAATTGGAGGGTTAGGAATCTTAGTGATCCTAATCAAGTAGCTAAACCAAAGAACTAGACTCCTTGAGTGATCACATTGTAATTGAAGTCTGTAGACAACTAGAGAATATTGATAAGAAGCTAGGAGTGAGGCATAGTTCAGGAGTAACCTTCCCTATTGAATTATGATATCACATTTGTAAATCTATCTCAAATGCCTTGAATCTAGAAATAGAGTTAGAAAAATTGAACCTACGGTATTACACAGTTAGGCTCAAATTTGATAGCAGGGGATATGCACAATCCCACTTGAATATAGATGCATGATTCTCCCATATCCCTCAATTGGAAGATTATTGGGAAAATATTTGTGATGAATTTGAAATAAGAAGGAGAATTTGGCCATTTTCACTTTGAACCAAATAATCACTCTCAACTTGAAAATGAATTTTACTGGGGTTAATGATGAAGAGGAGAATGTTTTGTATCCTCAATATGAGGAAAAAGTGCAAGGGAAACCCATTCCATAAATTGATTGGGATAAGGATGGAGAACACCAAATTTAAACCAGGACTTTTTTAATGATTAGAAGGACTAAAAAGTGGTTGAGAGATCAAGTATTTGGAAAAATGGTAGTTAATGAATCAGAAAACCCTGTAGTCATAGATACTAGTTCTCCCCCACATGCTCACATTATTTATGCTGAAAAATCTATTGCTACTTGTATTAAAGGTACCATTAATGTGAAAAATGAAAGTTTAGTTACTAAAAAGTCAAACAAATCTACTTTGAGCCACCCCTATTTGCGCTACCTGTTCCAAAAAAAGGATAAAAAGTAAGAAAAGTCTAGGCAAGAGAGTGTGTGTTGAATTTGAATATATTGAAGAATGTACTGAAATAATGGTTGAATAAGATTCTAGAGTCTCACGTGATAGAAAATGTTGACACTGAGAACCAACTAGAGGAAACCTCTGACCCTCTGAGTACCATGGATTTATTGAATGCTACAACAACCGAAACACCTTTGGCAAAAAGTGATACAATGAACACATCATAGTGGTTGGAGACTTCCATCATTAAGAAAAGTAATGTGGTTCCTATCTCCCTACCAATGGAAGACATGGTGAGCAAGTGTATGGGAAAAACACTGAAAGCTAAAAAGCTCTAGACCATCGCCAGAGTGGATTTTGATCCACACTCATGGAATTGGGTAGCAAAGGTGGCTCTTCTTTTGATAGAGAAAAAGAGGTAGAAAATTATTCAGCTAAAGATATTGTAGTTGAAAAGGTGGATCTTAGAATTGTATTAAGAGTAGTAGATGCTCATCATTTAGAAACTTATACTAAGAAGATGCTCTCTAGAACATGGACGTATGAGAAATACAAAAGAGAATTGAAATAGATAGTGAGGAAAATGGAAAATTATATCAAATCCATCCACCGTCCTAGTCCAAAACCATTTTCACAATTACCCTTGTCATTCAACCCAAAGTCTCTTTTAAATCAAAAGATGCTTGATCAGATTCAGAGGAGAAAGATTATAGGCAAAGTCTTCAATGACTAGCTAGAAGAGATAGTTTGTGGTAGATTTGAGTACATTTATGATCTAAGAAAATTATATGAGAATTTCATAGTCATAATGAAAGAGATGGAGATATAAATCACCTCCTAGAAGAAAGAGGAAACAAGGTGGATGGCAGTGATTGCACAAATGAGTGAAGTACAGAAGTATGGAATAATTAAATTGCTAGTAGAGAAAGTTGTGAGGGGTTTGGATGATAATATGCTATGTGTTTATAAGAAGAGTATTGAGTGTAAGAACTCAATTATGAATCAGAGTCGGGAGGAGTTTGCAAAGTTGTTAAACAAACTGACTCAGCTTACCCTTTCAATGCAGAATGACTTAAAATGCATTAATGTCAAGTTCTTAAAGGATGATAGGAAAACTATAGAAGCTTCCAATGTTGTAACCAAGTCCTTCAAAGAGAAGACCAAGTTTGTAAAAGAAACTAAGTCCTTAACAACTAAAGACTTTTCTAGAGTGGCAAAGATCGAGTCCCTGCTCACTATTTGCATTGGCCAATTGGAAACACATGAGAAGAAAGTGGCATAGGTTAGGAGAGATAAAAAGTCTGGAAATAATGGATCACACACATTGGGATTCCTAATTTTTAGATAATTTATAATTTCTTTGCAATGCACTTTGAATAGATGGCTCAATGTGTCAATGCATAAAGACAAGGCCAATCAATAAGCTCCGCCATATCATTAAAACCCTTATCATGTCATTGGATCCTAACTTCTTATTTTAGTTAATCTGGATAGTTTCTGAGTTTAGTTTCTTTTTTGTTGCATTAAAACTAAATTTTTACTCTAAGGAAGAGTTAAGTAACTATGTGTTTTAAAGACAGTTGGCCCTGCATGGCTATATCTATGTTTTAAAAAGACTTAAGAAATGTATGAGAATTATCAACTTATAGAATTTATTTCTATTTTTTGATACATGATATTTTTGAAGTAAAACTTTTTATCTATGAATGAAATGGGTAGATAATAACTAAAAATTCAAATATGTGTGTTTAGATTGATCTGGAAAAATCTATGTGAAGATTTATTTCTCAATGCAATGGTTATTTACTTCTTTGAAAGTTTATCATGTATCTGAATGGATCTAGCTAGTTTATGAGTTTTTATTGATTGATTTGGTTGGAATTTAATCAAATTTTGTGTGCTTTGATCATTGAGACTACTTATATTTAAAAAGTTCACATTCATGACATGTCTATGTATGAATTGTAGTAGCCTTTATCACTTTCTGGTGAAAAGTGTGATCATAATTTTATTTTCAATTTGATCATTCATTGAATATCATAAAAGGAGTTGCACCTTAATTCAGAGGGTAATTTTTTATAGTTAGCCCAACTATTGGTTATCAATTTTGTCCATAAAAATGGTTTAGAGTCAAAAATACATAACACTAGTGAGTACAAATTTTTTAAGCAATATATTTTTAGTGACTCTATTGGGGATCGAACCGAATAAATTTATTAAGATTAGTCACCTATAGATGGGGAAAAATGGTATTGACCCATGAAAATTATTGATGTAATTAAATATTCCTAATTGCACTTTACTTAAGCTTACTTAGGATAATGCATTGCATCATAGTTTTTCATTGATACACCTAGGAGTTTGCACCTCAATTAAGCACATGGTGTAGCATAAATTCTACTTTAGGTGTGAGATCCACCTTTAGTGAATATATCACACTATCATCCTCATCATGACACATACTTCATTTCATAATGGAGGATGATCCACATTTGGTGGACATGTGATTACACCTTGCATAGGTGATAGCTTATCAACTTATTATCATTGTCTCTTATCACCTTTCTTATTTAAGGAGGCCTATTATGTATATTTTTGTGAAGCCCTTTATCAATAATATCATTCTTTCATCTTAATGAAATTGTCTTGCCAATCTCTTGTGGTATTTATCTTGGTATTTCATTTGATCATGGGGGTGTAGTAGAGTCACCTAAAACTCTAACATGGTATCAGAGCTCTCAAGGTGTGAAGACATTTTCTCAAGAAGTGCAATCTTGGCTTGATCTGATTGTGGAGTGTAATAATTTTTTGATCTCAATTTGTAATGTGAGAAGTGTATCATTAATGTAATCATGGGATATGGTAGACATCCTTCTATAATATATTTGACTAAGGATAATTATGAGTCATAGACAAAAGGAATCATCACACATTGTAGATGGCTTAATCTCTTGCCTCATATTTATGGACTCAAACCTGAGCCAAAGACAAAGTGGAAGAAAATAGTTTCGGAAGATAAAAATGGTCATATTAAAGGAGTGATCGGTGTGAGTCTCTTCTCATGTTTACACCATTCATTATACTCCAAATTCAATCATATTCAATGGCCACACGTAATTTGGAAAATTCTTTGGGGGCATTTTGGAGATCCACATGTTCCTCCATTCCCAAATGATCCTATTGCGGATTGTCTCATTCCACTTGATGATGCATATAATATTCCCTATGATGATGATACATTAGATGAGATTGAGTATAATACATATATTGAGAGCAAGGATGATTTGGTGACTCCTCTTGTAGCTCCTAATTCTCCAGTTGAGATCACACAATCATCTCTTGTTGGTGATTCTAGTGAGTCATTTCAAGAGATATATATTTGTCTTCCTAATTGGGATTCCTATTTTCCAGATATTAGTTCATTGTTTGTGGAGTCTAATATTGCAGATTTGGGAGACATACTTGAGGGGGTTTCTCTTCTCTTTGATAAAAGTTTCATCACAAATGGAGATACTTCTTCACCTTCTTTGGAGATTGACATTCTTGATTCTTCTCCTTTACTTGGTTTGTCACATTTCATGGCTCATTTTGTTCATGCGATAGATTCCATGAGCTTGGAGATACCTATTCAGTCTTTAGAAATGCATATTTGGAGACATGATTCCTCGTTTCATTTGGAAATGGATTGGTTCATAGCATCATCATCATACTTCATTTGGATTCCACTTCCTAGTTCCTATCCAGAATGGGAAGCATTCCTATATTTGTACTTGGTATATCTTCTTCCCAAGTGGAGAAATGTTGTTTTTAGTCATTGGAATATAATTTGTCTTCAAGAACTCACCATTTTTGTAGGAGATTCTTCATTATGGGGGGATATCATGTCTCCGACTATCCTTCTTATGGGGAGATAATTCTTTGTATATACATGATGTATGTAGTTCATGGGGGTCTTGAGTAATCCATCCATCCATGCATCTTGTGTTTTCTTTTCTATTTTTGGGGGAGAGTTTTTCCCATGAGGTTTTCCCTCTTTCTCCACTTTATGAGAGATTGCATTTCATGTGTTGCATTGCATATTGTACGTGGGTACCTAACATGGCCTAGTAGATGGGACCCATCTTGCATTGTGAGTTTAAGTGCATTCCCCTAAGTTTAACTTAAGGGGGGGTGTTGGTGTAATTAAATATTCATATTTACACTTTACTTAATACTACTTAGGATAATTCATTGCATCATAGTTTTTCATTAAGACACCTAGGAGTTTGCACCTCAATTAAGCACATGGTGTAGGAGAAATTCCACTTTAGGTGTGAGATCCACTTTTAGTACACATATCACATTATCATCCTCACCATGACACATACTTCATTTCATAATGGAGGATGATCCATCTTTGGTGGACATGTGATTATGCCTTGCATAGGTGATAGCTTATCAGCTTCTTATCATTGTCTCTCATCACATTTCCTATTTAAGGAGGGATATTATGTACATTTTTCATGAAGTACGTTATTAATAATATCATTCTTAATTTTATTGCCAATCTCTTGTGGAAGTTATCTTGGTCTTTCATTTGATCTTGGGGGTGTTTTAGAGTCACCTAAATTTCTAACAAAAATATCTATCCTTTTTTGCAACCTAATTTGGGATTTCAGAATGAACATGAAGATATAAGATCAGTCAATTAAACACTTTATCTTTGCATACACGAAGAAGCCTAGAATATTATAGAAGAGAAAGCTAAGTGTTATAAAGGAGAGAAGATTTAGCCACCAACTTGAGATTTCTATTGTTAAGGCAAAGAAGAAGGAAATAACAAAACACGATCAAGAATCAAGTAGAAAATCAAGCCTCTGAGGTTCCAAGAAATGAACGACAACCTAGGGACCAGTAAATAATTGAATATTTATAATTTTAACAGACTGGAGTCTAGAAGGTTTACAATATCTTTAAGTAGAGAAGGGGTTTTTTATTTTGTTTTTGAAGAATTGCAAAATTTAATTTTTTCACCCAATCTTTCTCATACAAGGTGATCAAGAAGTACACTTCCTTCCCCTATGAAGGCCTCTACATATCCTATCTACCAACCCTCAACTTTTCATAGTAATGTCTTGCCTATTACCATAAATCTCACACCTTTGATTACTCCAATGGACCAACCTTAGGGAGAAAGTATAGGAACTTTGAACGTAGGAGCCAAGCTGAATGCTTTACCTAAAGGATCAAGGGAAAATATACCAAAGTTCAATAGAGATGGGAAAACATTGACAGATGACAATTTAAATGTTTTTAAGATAGCATGTGGTGTACTTGGTGTTCACCATCAAGATGTAGATATGAGACTCTTTGTACAAACTCTAACTGATGTTGCAACAAAATGGTTCTATCATCTTCCTAATGGTTCGATTTTGGATTGGAATGATATGAAAAATTTATTTGAGAATAGGTTCAAAAGTGTCAAGGATGAACAGTCTCTCATAGATTAATTAACTCATCTTAAAAAAGAAATAAATGAATTTATGAGAAACTTTGTACAAAAATACAAGGTCATTAACAAGATCCCAACCGCTAAGAGACCTACTAATGAAAACCAAAAATGTTTCTTCCTCAATTCCATACCACGTGATATCAATTTCCATATTAAAAGGAACATGGTAGAAGATCTAGCAGCAATGCAAACATAAGTAATTGAGCTATAAGATGACCTTATCACAACTAAGAAGTGGAAGAGAGAAATTCAAACAACCCATGCACAACCTTCATCTACTTTTGATCCTATGCTTCAAAGTTTGATGAATGACATCATTCGCATTAAAAGGAAACTTCCTAAAGCCAACAAATCTTACTTATAACCATATAAAGACATCTCTAGGAGAAACCCTACCAATGCTAGTAATAAAACATTGTAACTTCCTCCTGCACAATAGCAGTTGGCTATTGAAACCCCTCAGGGAAAATGCAATAAGTGTATATATTATTTGAAAGATGATCATGATGAGCACACCTTATTGGATATGGTACATTATGTATAGATGAATAACTCAAATGAAATAGTGGAAGAGATTCTAGAAGATGAAGGGATTCCCAACTAGCCTAGCAACTTTTTAATCCACTTCTTGGACTATGAATCAAACTTGGAAAGAGGAGGTGATATTTTGGTAACTTTAGATGATCCTTTGTGTATAGTGTTAACTAGGAATTAACACAATCTCAAACCCCCTAGAAATGTAGATTCTCCAGAAAATCTAATTAAATGTAAGGAACTTTTAACTCAAACCCCTGGAAGTGGTTCACAAGCTCCTAAAGTTCAATTGTTAAAGAGGTTTGACCTTGACACTTCATTTGATATTTTTTAATTTTCAAAATCCTCTAGAATTCAGATATCCCCTGTCAAATATCTAAAACTAAATCCTAATGAATTAGATAAATTAATAAAGTATGTCAAGGGTGGTAGTCCTCAAATCAAGTCTAGCAGTAAGCAATTGATTAATACTCAATATTTTAGTGTTTAACCTTTTGCTTAATTACTTGAACCACTAGTGTGTTAAAGAAGACAAAAAAGAAGTATATTAGGATACATTGGCTTATATCCTAATATATTTCAACAAGAAAAGAAAAAAAGTCTAACCTTGGTTTATAAATACACCAAGGAAAGATTACAAATTCTAACACCCCCCTTTAATCTTTACTTGGGGTGATTACAACAAGGAGTATTAAACCCATAATTTACAACAATCTGCAACAGCATTATCCTTCTTGTAGTAGAGGAGGAAAGCTTGATTTTCTTCACTTTGTGTTGATATAAGGTGATGGTGCAATGATAAATGCTTGGATCTTGAAATAGGATTCCTGTGATTGTTGTAATGCAAGAGTGTAGGTGCTTGTGGATATAGGCCCAAATCTTTAGGTAAACTTTGAGTCTTCATTATTTATCCAAGAAAGATCACCTGAATCTTCAACAAAACAAGAACAATGAGGGGATCTCCCATGATTGGGATTTCCTCCTAAAAAAGAATCAGTAAAATCTGAATGTGAATCGTTAAATATTAATTCATCATAAAAAGGTTTTGTAAACCAAATAGATTTATTACTAGATACATAAGCACAATCACCATCAATAATATCATCAAGAAGATTAGAGTTTAGGGAAGGAGGTTGGTCCTCCATAAGAGCCATTTGAGTGGCATGAAATTCATGATCTACTTTGGAGCATATAGGAACATAATCAATACTTGAGCCTGCAAAAAGGCAAGAAACACTGGTAGAATGCCCATCATTGGGATCACCTATTGTTGAATCAATAACACTGTTGAAAAAATCATATTGTGAATCATGGTTCATAGAATTATAAAAGCAATCTTCAGGCTCATAAAATAAATCTGTGACGTATTCATCATAATGTGAATCATGAGTCATAGAATCAGGAATACAATCTCCAGTTGCATAAAACAAATCTGTAACATATTCATCAATATATGAAATATCAAGAGGAGAGCTAGTATAAGTATCATCATTATTATCATTAACCTCCGCAATAATCATAGGATTGGTACCTTCATCACAAATTTCATCTTGATTAATAACCATATTTGTAATAGGATAATCAAAAGAAGGTAAAGTAACATTAAGAAAGGTAGAGATAATTTCATCTTCTTGGTCAAACATATCATCAACAAGAGAGTAAAATAGATTATTATCATCACAACTAGGAGAAACCATATTATTAGGAGTATCATTACTATGTCCATCATTATCATTAGGAAGAGCAAGAACATAAATATGGTTAGGAGCAAGAACATTCTATTTCGTCCTCTAGTGGAAAGAAGACAAAAAAGAAGTATATTAGGATACATTGGCTTATATCCTAATATATTTCAACAAGAAAAGAAAAAAAGTCTAACCTTGGTTTATAAATACACCAAGGAAAGATTACAAATTCTAACAGTTAACCCAAATTGACTGCTAGTACATCCAACGACCCCCCTAATTCTTTTAATTTAAAACTTGATCCATTCTATGTGTCTTTGTTTATAAACTATCATAAGCTTAACAATTGCACCATAGATTTAGGTGCACCATGCCTTCTTATGTAGGTAAATCTTTAGGTATAACTCTTACAAAGACATTTGACATATGTTACTCTATGGATTCCAAATAAGTCCCTTAGCTCGGTCAAGTCAAAGATGCACAGGTTTGTCTAGAATCCCATCCTAGTAAAAGAACAAAATTAACCATTCTAATGGCTAATATTCCTGTCAGATATGGCATGCTACTAAGAAGAACCTTTTGTAAAGACTTAGGTGGGGAAATAGAAATGGACAAATCACAAGCAACAATCCCATTGCGGAAATAAAAAGTAGTGTTGTAGGCTGAGACAAAATTGAAATATATTGTATTCCCCTCTGATGACCCTAGGTCCTAGATACTTTATCAAGAATGTGATCTTGGTAACTACATGATCTTATCTGGAGATGAGGAGGAAAAATTAGTACATGAACCTGATTTCTCTAAAAATATTTGGACCATGGAGTTTGATGGGAGTTGTTGATCAGATGGTTCTGGAGTTGAGGTGGTTCTAATCTCTCCTAGTGACGAGAAGTTCCCTTTTTCTTTTAAGTTGGATTTCAAAAATACTAATAATATGGTGGAGTATGAAACCCTGTTGTTGGGGTTAGATGAAGTTAAGAAGAAGGGAATAAAAATGTTGAAGGTGAAGGGTGATGCATAATTGATCGTTAAGAAGGTAGAAGTATATTTACCATAAGGAATGAAAGACTAAATAATTATTGGAATAGAATCTAGGAGGAGATTCAAGGTTTTGATTCATTCTCAATTGAGGCCATTCCTAGAGACTTGAATACTATATAAGACTCATTGGCTATGTCTACCTCTCTTTTACTTCCACACCCTAATTTTCATGAAGGGACATATAGAATTGAGGTGGTTTATTATCCTAATGTTCCAAATAACTCTAAGTTTTGGAAAGTCTTTGAGAGTGATAATAAAATCAATAATATATTACACAAGGCTGAGATGCTTATAACAATATTATTTGAGGGCTCAAAGTCAACATGTAATGAATTTTGTCCTGACCTAAGAGATTATCCAGATAAAAACATAATTCAATTGAAAGGGAACAAGATTCCAAAGGGTTTAGTATTCCTTGAACATTTATTTAACCAACATGACATGTACATTGGGAACAAATATACCCTTACTATTGGTGATTCAAGGGATCATGAAAAAGTAAATATCAGAGATGAGGTTGATCCAAAGTTTATCAATATGGGTAAATGTTGTATGCCTAAAGACAAGTGAAGATTTGTTGAAATTTTAAGGAGCTATAAGGATGTATTTTCTTGGTCCTATAGTGATTTAAAGAATTTTAGAGAGGGCCAGTTTTAGTGCCACATTCCTCTAAAATTAGGAACAACCCCTTTTAGATAAAAGCTGAGGAATTAAAATCCAAAAGTTGTAATTATATCTTTAGGGAAGTGGATAACATGCTGAAGGTCAAGATTATATATCCAATTCACCATTTGACTTGGGTGGCTAATATTGTTCCTGTGCAAAAAAGAATGACAAGATTCAAATTTGTGTAGACTCCAAGAATATGAATTAGGCAAGTCTAAAATATAACTACCAACTACTGGTCATGGATCATATCCTATAAATTATTTTTGGGGTAGAAATGATGTCTATGCTAGATGAATTTCCTAGCTACAATCAAATAAGTGTAGCTAAAGAAGACCAACATAAAATTGCCTTTACCACCCATGGGGAGATTTTACGTATAATCGCATGCATTTTATCTTTGATTAATATTGGTGCAACATTTTAGAGAGCGATAAACCTATCTTTTGGTCATTTGAAGGATAAGATAATTGTCATATACCTGGATGACTTAATGGTCTTATCCAAAAGATGGAAAAATCACTTAAAGGATTTAAAAGTAATATTACACAGATGTAGAGACCATGACATTACTCTCAATATGAAGAAGTCTATTTTTTGTCACTAAAGATAAGTTGTTGGGGCATCTAGTTTTAAAGGATGATATTAAAATTGATCCAGATAGGGTGAGGGCCATTCAATAGTTGAGCCTACCATATAATAGGAGTGGAGTCAAATCCTTCTTTAGTTAGGTGAACTTTCTTAGACGGTTCATGCTAGACTTTTTTGAGACTACAAAGTATATTGTTGGGTTGATGAGTGAGAAGAAAGTATTTAAATGGAATGAAGAGGCAAAGAAATCCTTTGAGTTTGTCAAGGAATCAATTACATAGGAACCCACCTTGATAAATATAGACTTATGGAAATAATTCATCATTTATTGCTATGCTTTAGAGCATACTATGTCAAGTATCTTACTACAAAAGAATGATCAATATGTAGAAGCTCCTATAGATTTTATGATCATTTCACTGAAGAAGCATGAACTTAAATATTCATTGATAGAAAAATAAGTTTTTGTTGTGGTTAAGGTTGTTAAGAAGTTTAGGTACTATATCCTACATCCCCACTCTATTATATTTGTACCTAACCTATTTGTGAAGAGCATTTTGACTCAACAAGATGTTGGATTGAATAATCAAGCCACTTATATGGAACTTTCCTGAGGTGTGTTGATAAGGAGCAATAGGAGAAACTTTTGAAAGCATTCCATAACAAGGCTTGTGGTGGCAATTTTTATTCTATAGTCACCGATTTTAAGATCCTTATAAGTTGCTACTACTGACCAGGCATGTTCAAGAATGCATACAAATAGGTGGAAAATTGTGAGAAATGTAAATTGTTATGTAGAAAACTACAATTAGCGATATTACCCCCATGACTAGTTATAGAGGAGCCATTCAAATAGTAGGGCCTAGATTTTATTGGACCACTCTCACCCCCTTCAAGTATAGGACACACCAATGTTTTTACAACCACTGACTATTTTAAAAGGTGGGTAGAATCCATCCCAATAAATAAGATGACATCAGAAGTTATGTACAATTTCCTTAAAGAATACATTTTGGTGCACTTTGGAGTTCCTTGTAAGATATTTGAAGATAACACCACAAATTTCTCTTTATCAGTGCTAGCCATGTGTTGTCCTGACCATGGCATCTCACTATCCCACTCATCATACTATTATCCCCAGGGTAATGGACAAGATGAGTCTAGTAATAAGAACTTAATAGCTATAATGAGGGAACTAGTGGGTGACAATTCAAAGGACTGGCACAAGAAAATTTATGAGGCACTATGGGCCAAAAATACATCACCTAAGAGAGAAATAGGTATGGTACCTTTTTAACTTATGTATGGGATTGGATCTCAATTATCAGTTCCTTTGGAGTTGTCCAAAATAAAGTTGTTGAGGGTAATTGAGGATCAATACTTCCAGAATTCTTTGGAGAAAAGGGTCATGTATCTAACAAAAATAAAAGAAGAAATGAATGAACTGGTGGACCATATCATAATACATTAGGATCATTTCAAAAAGATCTTTGATTGGAAGACCAGGCCAAGGAAGATCATGAAAGGAGACCAAGTGTTTCTATGAGATAGAAGGAGATAACTAAAAGGAGCCCATAGTAAATTGAAATCTCTTTGGAAGGGACCATTCAAGATTCACTAGGTATTAGGCCCTAACTCATTTAAACTTGAATATCCAAATGGAACAATTCTTCCCCTTTCCTATATGGGCGAGACCTTAAGGTTTATCAACTATTAAATAGGAGTCTCATGCTCATGTACATAGTAGTTTAATGGTACAATACAACTCATCAAGTGGTCCCAGGAATATTCTATGGGAATCTCCATGTCGCACATCCATCTAGGTACTCCTAGGTGCAACAATTACATAATAAAATAATAAAAATTATTATGCAAGGTGTACAACATGCCATTTTCCCAATATTCTCCCACTTTTTGTATACATTGCATAAGGGTCAAGTAGCCACATAAATGAACAAGGGAACAATCCTCTTAGCACATATACCATCATGAATCAAAGTTCTCCATGTTCTTTGTCAAGATACCTGTAACAAAAACAAAGTAACCATCATCTCATACATGAATGATACAACCTTTGATTATGTCATTGCCACTGGACATACATAGAAGTCATCCAAAGAGAAACCCACATGACCTACCACATGCAAATAATAATTTTTGTACCAATTGATATCCCAAACACAAACACTTGATCCAAAGGTAATCAACATGTATCAATATTTGCGAAAACCATAACTGAAATAGCACCCACAAAAAATGCTAACACATACAACTATCCATACCTCCAAGGTATAAAAAGTGAATCCAAAATCATCAACATATACAACCTACAATATGCAACTAAAATCCTTAAGTGCAATACTTAACACATACACACCATGAAGCTTCCAGTGCATAGGTAATGTCAAATCCGGAATGAATCCACTAACAACTTCACATAGAAGTGTAAGCATACACATGTGGTATCAAAAACATCATAATTATCTACACATGCAAGCCATGTAGATTTATACTCTCCCATAATATGTCACCATCCTCCCAAATCATATGAACATGAAACTCATGGAAGAAACCATATAATAAAATGAGAAAACCTGTGAATAAACAATCTACAAGAACTACTCTCACAACAAGATTTCAATTCTCTCCCATGTTATCTACAACCAAAAAAGGAAAGAGATAAAATAAATCACCATGTCATCTCCCACATGACATACATGAACACAAACTAGTGATCACAAATCTCCAACAATCTCAAATCCAATGTAATTCAAATTGAACATCTAGGAAGATAATCAAGACCAAAGTGAGAAACATGCTACAAATCAAAATTATATTGTGTCCTTCTACATACACCTCTAAATTTCAATTGTATCAAGTATGATCTCCTCCATAGAATCCCAAACAAGAAGCCATTGTTAGGAATAAGGTGTCTCAACCTTGGATAATTCCTATTCTTATTATTTGTTTTGTAAAATGTATTTCTTGCGAATAATGTAATTAAGTGTGAGTGTACATGTCTGGTTGGCATGTTGATGTGTCACTCCACTTGATGTGTCGGCATCTTGAATTGTGTGTAAGGAGATCATGGCTAAAATGGTTATGATGGATTCTTATGACATGTAAGAGCTATATCTAGAAGATTCAATGACAGGTGAAGACATGTGGAAACTGATAAAATTGAGTACTGTACACTCTTCCCCAATCATATTTTTTGGGTTCCTATTTTCTTGAAGAATGGTAAAACCCTAATATGGCTATCTTTGGAGGTTGCCCTAAAAGAGGAAGCACATGATATAAACATTTTTAGGGTTGTGAAGATAGGAGAAGTAAGTGTATTGTTGGAATGTTTTATGCTGTCATGATTTGTCTTCAAGGGTTGGGAAAATCTTCTGAAAGAACTTGCATTGCAAGTGTATTGTAAACTGTAATAGTTTTGATTAATACACTGTGCGGGTTTTGGAGTGCTGGGGTTTTTATCAAAAGGTTTCCCCAAGGTAAATCATTGTGTCATTCTCTATTTTCTATATGCATGGTATATGGTTGCAATATCATTGTTGAAGTAGTTAATGAATCTAAAATTGTAAGGATTTAAAAGAATTTGCACAATACTATCCTTTAGAGATTAGTGTAGGAAGCTATTTTCGCACCTGAGTTTCCTTATAGCCATAACAACACCCAAGCCACATTCAGTCTCTTTAGGAAAAATACACATATATACCATATAAAAAACATGAATGGAAGCCTCTCACATGAAGATCAAACTAATACCATTCCTAAACCAAGGAATACACCCAATAAAACCATCTCCCAAACTCAATCATAATGTACCATCCTAAATTGTAAACACCTAATTTGTGTACAATTTAAGGATTATTTTGTGCCTAACTTAGTGTATTTTATATAATAGGACCACATAAGGCACTTAATGGATACCTAAAGTCAAATATAGGTCATCTATCCTTTCAATATTGTGGAAAATTTAGATTATCCCTTAGCTAAGTGTGTTCTTCTATTTTTCCTCCAATTAGATAATCCATTTCATCATCTAGGCCCTTTGTCCCTATTTGTGGCCTTCCTAGCCTATCTTGACCTCAGAATGATTTGTACCTAAAAATATTGCATCTTTTCACCTATCCCAACACCCTACCCAAATTTTGGACCATTATCCATAGTACAGAATGCCAATGGCATTTTGTCCCTAAGGATTGTGGCCCAAATTTGTCCTAGGGCCCTATGTCAGATTATTAGAAGGAAATTTGTTCCCATGGTAAGCATACTTGAATTTTAACCCTTGAAATATTGTGAGATATATATAAACACCTCATCTCTCCTCATTTTGGCAATAGACATTTTATTATAAAGCACATTCATTATTGTCAAAAGTATTATAGTAATCAAGAATTCAAGCTATCAAGTGCAAGGATGCAAAAGAAATTTCAAGATCCTTCAAGAATTCAAGGTATTTTCTTCCATAAATTTATCTTATTTCCCTATTAGAGGCCAAGAAAATGAGTTTCCTATCAAGGAATAATATCCACATTCATCCACTTCTATTCAAGCCTTCTCCTCAATCAAACATTATGGTGAATTACAACAACCATTCCATGAGGTTTTATTTTTCATGATTTCCTTTTTGGTTTGTGTGTTCATTAAAAGCTATTGCACCAACATATTTAATCACATTTAGAAAATCATTTCTATTTCCAAGGTATGATATACTTCATTTTCTAGATCTAGCCTCTACTACATGAGAACATATTTTCCTTTATTTCATTTCATTTCAAGGTTTATTCCTAAATATGGGGTTTGATCAAGGAAAACCTATCTATCCAACCTTATTTCCTATTTTTTTGTGTGTAGGAATAGGTTATAGAGCTATCAAAAAATATCTGCAAAGAACAAGAACATTCGAAGAACCCCTGGAAATATGAGGTTGAAATGTAGGGTATAGAATGAGTTTGGTGATATGTACCTAGGTACATAATGCATTTGGAAATTTATACCTAGGTACATAATAATCTTGGCAATTTGTACCCTCCAGATCTATTTTAGATTTGGTAGGGAGTCAGGTTATAATCTTTAGGTCTTAGGATCTATATTTATAGGTACTTTTCAGATTTTGTCTGTCCAATATTCAAGTCTGAAACACCATATCTCCTATTTTGATTCAAATTGTACATAGATCTTTCTTAATCATAATTTCTTATCTCATTTCCATTTCCCATTTTAATTTTACATATTTATCAAAGGATCATTGTCCCATTTAGCACTTGAGTCTTCTCTTAATCCTAGTGGGACATCTTCCTTCTAAATATGCAATCTTGAAAAGGAGAAGTGATCTACCTATTTTCATTGGTTCCCTTTTCATATTGTACATTTTGGTGAACCCAAATCTTCTTACACACTTCTGATTTTCTATCTAGATCTACTTTGTAGGCATTACATTATGTCTTATTTACATTGATTGCATTGTTTCATTTTATGCATTTAGTATATTTGCACTGTGAAAAAGACCAAAAATTGCATCTTATTCTCCCTTATTTTATTGATCTAGTTCATTCTTGCATTGTGTTATATTGCATTTGTCAAAATAATAATAAAAAATACAAAAAAAATTCCTACATTGTTATTGCATTTCATTTTGAGTGGAATTGATATCTTCATTTTCTAGTTTAATTTTGAGTTTTTTTCAAGATGTTCCCTTTAATGCATATGATGAAAACTAGGTTCTTAATTTCATCCATTCCCAAACTTGATCCCAACCCTAAAAACATTATGATGCAAGAAGAGATTACCACCACTTATTTTGAGGATCTTGCTCCTACCAAAGAGGCCTTCAACAACAAAGATGATCTTTATCCTAAAATGTCTCTTCCTTATAGGGATCATTTGGTGCAAGAGGATGATATTATGACTATTTCTCCTATTGTTAAACCACTTCCTATGCATTTAATTGATATTTATTTTATAGATGAGGCCTTAATGAGTTATGTGTGTCCTCTCTTAAAGGCCCCCTTATTTATAGGGATATTTTTAAGCAAGAGAGTGAAATTCTATCTCTTACGGATACTTTACCTTTGTTAAACTCACATGACATATCTTCCAATGATGAATCATTTTCAACCCATGATTTCACCTCTTCTATGGATCATCATTGGAGGGATCAAAGGGGAAAGTAGAAAACAAATCACAAATTCATTATTTTATCTAACTTGTTTCTTCACTGTGTAGATATAGGTGTCATATTCATTCAAAACATGTGGGGTGAAATGGGATCCAAAAAGGGTTGATTGCAACATGATATTTTGTTTGACATCATTAGGATTATAATTCCCTTTATTGTAATTCTCTCAGGAATATACATGTCATTGAAGATAATAAACTAATAAGATTGTTGTCATAAATAATCCATACGTGCTCAACATGTTACAAAAAAAGAAAGGAGACGAATCTTAATGATCTTAAAGTGCAGCTAGGGAATGGTAGATAGTTTATACATAGGATAGTTTTTCACCTATTGTAAGGAGATTGTAATCAAATGACAATGTTGCTATAAAAAAATGATGTCCAAGAGATGAAAAATAGTTATAAGAACTCTAGGAATAACATAAATGAATCACTGATACAAATGGAAAAGACAATGGCAAGTTGTTCTTAACAATGTTTAATAGTAGATATAGTGGTTTCAATTGTAAAAAAATATTAACATAGTCATATATTATGATAGTAGGTCTAATTATAAGAGCTAGAAATTATAATTTCATGAGAGTGCTATCAACATGCCAAGGAATGGAGGACCAAGACAAAATCTAACATTGTGGCAACCCTTCTTGATGGAGGTAGTAACAAAGTACTTGAAGAGTCATAAGGATTAGTCAATAGGGGTAACAATTTACAGTAATATGCTTCATAATAAGAGCAAGGTCATAGTAGTACATCAAAGGGAAAATAAAAGGGAGCCATATTTAATGATAATTACAACGACACTAGATTCCAAAGAGTATATATTGTATGCACCCTAAAATGGTCGCCTAGAGTTTGGGCCCCCATTTAGCAATTTATCAAATCCCTGAATCAATATTTTCAAATATCAACAATATCAATTATATCAATTTCCTTGATCAAATCATAATCAATTCAATATTTCCTAAAGTTTGAGCCTTATTTAATTTAAAAGAGAAAAAAATAAAAATCTTATTTAATTAAGAGAACATGCTCCCTTTTAATTAATTAAAAATCTCTTTAATTAAATAATAAAATCACTTTATCCTAAGCCTTTATTTAATTAAAAGGAATTTCCTCCCCTTTTATTTAAATAAAAAAACTCCACTTTTCCTCTTATCCTAAGTTGCACAAATAAAACATTGTTCTTATTTTTTAAAAAGAGAAAAAATACTTTTTGTCTCATATGGACATTAAAGTCAACTCCTATTTTCCTATTGGAGGATATTTGTGCACAAGGATCAAGCTTCTTTTTTTCTCCACCGTTGATTAAGTTTTTTGCCTCTTAATTTCAATGGTCCATTTTCATCTCATTTCTTATAAAAGGAGAGCTCTCTTCCTGATTTGCATCTATGTGTTTTATGCTAATCTTATGCTGCAGGTTTTCTAGGTCATTTTGGAGCTCTTTGAAGACACTCTTGCATCCAAGCTTTGAAGATTGTTGTTGCATTTCATTTAGCTTGTTTTCTTACATCATAGTTGCATAATCATGACATTTTTAGTATAGATTTCCTTTATGCAATAGATTAATCTCACATAGCTTAATAGGAGGATTTGTAACACTTATATTTTCCTTTCATAGCATAGCTTGCATCTTTCACTCTCATAGATTAGTTTGCATTGCATTGCATCCATATTGATTTCATTGGAGATATTGACATTGTTGGCCTTGTCTTTGATTTGGAATCTCTCATTGTGTGGTTGACTAGCAAGGTCATGAGTTTATAGCTCTAGCTGAGAGCAATTTTACAAATCTTACAACTCCATGCATAGAGAGCTATGGATTGATTTGTGAGGGCTCATTGTTGAGTTTTCTTGCATGTAAGGATTCATAAAAGTGTGGTCATATTTTCACCATATATTTTTGGCACCCACCATGGGGTAGAGAAGATTAGCTTTGTCCATTAATTCTGCATTTTTCATCATTTTTTTTTGGTATATTTTCGGCTAAATTTGCGATCTCCGATTTTTTGTTTTGAGTTTTTTCGTGTGCAGATTTTACCCAGTCAGTTTCTACACATTTGTCCACGATTGTTGTGCATCTATCATGATCTGTTGCACATGCATATTTCCTATGCATTTACCTCATTCTACTGCGCATTCATTCACTGTTCCTACGCATTCATTTCTGGCAGTTTTCCAACATTTCCCTTTTTTGTCTTCCAGATTTTCTGCGCACTTGTTTCACTGTTCTGCGCATCCATTGCATATAGCTGTGCATTTACAGTTTTTGCGCTTTGATTCTGATTTGTTGCGCATCTACTTAACTATCCTACACATTTATATCTGTTGCACTAATGTTTTTATTTGCTGCGCTTCCATTAACTATTTCTGCGCATCTGTAATGTTGCTTGTACTTGACAGTGAACTATTTTTGAGCTATTTTATCTATATTGCAAGTTTTGGGTTCTTAGCTATCTTTTTGAAAACTTTTGAAAATTTTAGTGTTTTCAAATCTGTGCCACTTTGGAAAACGGGCACCCATTTTTGAGAAATTTTTGCAAACGGTATCGAAAATTGAAGTGTTATATATTGTTGGAAAGGTCTTTTCAAGCCTAATCCAACCATGATGGTTTCATTTTCAGATTTTGTCATTTGATCAGTTTTTTTTTTTTTTTTTTTTGCAGATTATCTGATTTTTCATGTGCTAACTATTGTTAGATTTTGGATTTTGCTAACATTTTGTTGGTCTAACAAGTTGTTTTGAAGGTGCTCTTGCTTTCATGGAAAATGCTTAAAACAAAGCATTGGACTTGAGGTACTTTGTTCCATCTCTACAACATTTGGATTTTGGGATTAAAATTGAACCTCTCATGTGTTTGGCTTGAGTGTTTACATGTTTTTATATAACACATTTCAATTGATGCTCTTAATGGGAAATGAAAGAACATAGATTTGTTTTTACAAGTTTGTGTAAGTGAATGTTTGTGTTTAAACCTTAAGTAATTCTTGGTTCCAATATCAAATATCTCATTGAGTGATTGGGGGCATGGATTCATTCCTTGTTTACATAGGGAGTTAAATGCACCACTTTGTGGACTCACTCTATGTTTTCTTGAAAAGTTAAATATTCCATTGATTCAACCCTTTGTCATTTGTGAGTAGTATTGATAAGCAACTTTAGATTACTTTTGATTGACCTTGTTAGCTAAATTGGGTGTTGGACTCGCTTATTTCTAATCGCCCCTCATTACCGCCCTTTGGATGCAAGGTCAACATTCATACACAGGAGAGGGGTCTACTTGAAAAGAGCGTTAAGTGTTCTACAAAGTTTCCCCCTTTTTATGCTTTCTTGATCTCATTAGTTTTCTAAGGTGTGGACTCACTTTGAGTTTGTGTGAGGAGTTAAATGTTCCACTTTTGGACTCACTTTGAGTTTGTGTGAGGAGTTAAATGTTCCACCTTGTGGACTCACTTCACATTCACTTGAAGAGTTAAATGTTTCACTTTTGGACTCACTTCACATTCACTTGAAGAGTTAAATGTTCCACTTTTGGACTCACTTCACATTTACTTGAGGAGTTAAGTGTTCCACCTTTAGTGCTTTAAATAATTTGGATAGTGAATTACTTACTTTTTATTTCTAGAAGACCTACTTGGGGACACACCACCTCAAGGGATGACCTTAACTCTCGTGTTCTGGCGGAGTATAAATAGCGGGTGGTGAATCAAAAGACACCTCTCTTGAGAATTGAGTTTGATATCACTCTTGGCTAAGCCTCAAAGAACTTTATACCTTTGAGAAGTGAAGGAGGAGATTTGAGTTACCTTCTCCCCCCGGCTGTGTGATTTCAGATTCTTCTCATCTACGGATTTGGACCTCACGTACCTTGCATATATCGAGGACTCCTCTTAGAAAGCTATGTGTATCCTTGTAGACAACTTTTTAAGGTGTTGTTGTGTTCTATGTGCCTACTAAAACATTTTCAAGAACATACACAAGTAGAATCTTTAAGGATTAAAATACTAAGTCACTATCTCTGTTCATGCGCAAGGTTGCTTTGTCCCTTGCCCATTGCTTGAAGACTGTTTGCTTGAACTCCCTGGTTGTTGTTCTATGTGCTTGATCATCATTGCAAAATCTTTTGAAAGATCTAATTGGAATATTGAAACTAAGTTTCATCCTTCTGTAGTGAGTTCTCCTTAGAAGCTTGGTCTTCCTTGGTCAGTCCAAGTTAGATCTTAGGTGTTGTCATGTTGCTCAACATCTCAATGAACATTATGGTATCAATTACATAAGACAAATCTTAGTCTTCTTCTTTCTTCTCCATTTTCCATGTTCTTCTGAATTATTCTATTCCCATGGGAAATTCTTCTTCCTCTTCTTCTTGATTCTTTTCCTCTTATTATCTAGTCTATTTTCTTCTATTTTATCTCTTCTATTGCTCCTATGCTTGATTCTTCTTCTTCTAGAACCATGAATCTCAAATATCTGGTTTTGGAACCTTTATTAAGAATAGATGATCTTGAGCTCATTAACATATTCAAAAAGTGTTGTTCCTCCAAAATTCTCATGAGTAACGAATTTATGACAAAAATAAAAGAAAAATTGATTAAATTAGATGCCTTTGCTAGAATCATACTCATGATCTCATCTAAACATTCTTCATCTTCTAAATCTTATCATAATTCTTCTAAACACTATTCACATTCTTCATCTTCCAAATCTTATCGTGACTCTTCTAAACATTATTCAAATTCCTCATTATCCAAGTCCTCTTCCTACACTAAGTCTTCAATTTCCTCTTCTTCACGATCTCATTCTTCTTCTACTTCTTCAAAGATTCTTACTTCTCTTCACAAGACATACCATAATGAGCAACGTGATAGTCCTTATGATACCTCTTCCATGAAGAGTGATGCACCCACCTATGATGACTATGATGACTCTGTTGATGGATAATGTAGTGATACCTATGACACCTCTATTCCTAAGAGTCCTCCTAGTCATGTCCTTGTGCTTACTGGAAATGGGTCCTCATATTGGAAAGATCATGATGGTGATCTGTATGATTTGGATTTTGAAATAAACTTTGATGAGTTTTGTTAACAATACCTTGATTATAATCCAACTACTACTGTTGAGGAATATAAAATGCACCGTGCTGATTTGAAACGTAAATATTATAAGAATCCTTCCTCTAAGAACTCTCATGTTGAAAATAAAGATCTCACTCTCAAGCAAAATCATGTTAATGTTGAACCTTTGTCTTGTGATGGTTTCCTTCCATCCTCTACTTCCTCCAATACCCTTACATCTCCTAAAGTTGCTAAGTCTTCCAAATCTTTCACAAATACTTCAATCCGATTCAAATCCTAATGCTTTTCATGTAGTTCCATATAGTTATTCTCAAGGGCCACCTCTTAAAGATACTCAAGCTAACCTTCACTTGGCTGCAAATACTTTCAATAATGCTAAGCCTAAAGAGCCTAAGCCTTTATGTGTTATAATGCCTACTTCAACTATTCCTTCACCATCTCTATCAAAGTCTTCCATACAACTCCAACCTGCTTCCTTGTCCTTAGAAGTGGCTCCATGTCAAGAGGACTCTAAAAATGATAAAGAAAAGAACATAAAGAAAGATCAAGAACAAGAACCCTCCATGTCATCCAATCCTATTCATAATATCTCTCATTCATTTCATGGTTCTTTCAATCCTTTATGCCCTTCCTCATTCATTCCACCATGTCTTAAGTCTTCTCCTAAGCAAGATCAAGATACTACTTACACCGTTGAGCTTTTTGAAAATAAAAATAACTTTTCTACACTTGCGCTTTCCAAAGATGATACTTCCATTAAAGTTATTAAAAATGGTGTTGTTACTTCCGATGTTAAGCTTATTGAAAATCAAGAGAAAAATGATATGCTTATGCTATCCAAAGCTCCTTGTCAAGATCAAAGTCTTCCATCTTCTTGTTCTACCACTCCATGTTCACTTCCACTTTCTACTCTTCCTAAGTCTTTGCAAGCTTTGAACAATCCTGTCAAAGAAGTTTCTCCTATTCAAGATGTTCATGATCCTATTGAAAATCCTAATGCTCACTCTAAAGATGTTGATGTCCTTGGTTATCATATAGATGTTGATAAACTTATTGATTATCCTTTTGCATCTTCCACATCCATCCTTGGACCTCCTCCACCAATACTAAGGGCTTCATGTCTTCCTTCCATCTTGGGTCCTTATGTCCCTTCACTTTCCCCTCCTAACTCTCCTAATTCATCATCCATCTTGGGTCCTTACATCCCTCGATCTCCTATCTTTCCTCAAGATCAACATAGATGCATACCCTTGAATTTTTTTCATCCACTCACCCATCTAAACAAGTCATATCGTCCTTCTTCTTCCATAAGTCCCAAGTCTTTTGGAAGTAACTTGAATGTTCAATACAAGAAAAAGAAGCAATACAAGAATCCATTAAAAAAATAAGATCACCATGTCTCCTCTAATCGACATGGAGGCATAAAGTCAAAAGAGATATCTAAGAAGAAAACTACAAGACAAGTATGGGTTCTAAAATCCATCATTGAAGATATTCTCTCTAAATCATCAAAAAGAAATGAAAAGCCTAAGGCTATATGGATTCCAAAGTCTCTCTTGAAAGAATCTAATATTGAACAAAAGGTGAAGTTGACATTTAAGCTTCCAAAGGCTTCCGCCTCATCTTCTTCGCCATATTCCTTCTCGTATTTCTTCATTCACGTTTCCTCCATCCTCTCGCCACCCTTCAAGGTGTGTGTTGACGTTGATCTTGCCTTCCTTTCCATCTCCCCTCTTACAATCCTTCCATTCATTATCCTTCTACCTTCTATCTTTTTTCCTCATTTTCCTATTCCTCCTATCTTCCAACCTCACTCACTTTACATAAAGCCTTATCCTCCATTTTTCTTTCCCTACCAACATCTTTGAGCATATCATTTTGAATCTTTGACATATCATGGTTTATCCTTTCAAGGAGCATTATCTAAAAAGCTTGCCTTCTTCCAAAAAAAAAGAAAAAAATTTAAAATTCAAAAAAATAGAAAAATTCAAAAAAAAAGAAAGAAAATAAATAAAATGAAAAAATTAAAAATGTGCCATGGTGACAACCTGGAAACAGGCACCTTGGTAGCAAAAGTAAAGATAAATAAATTCATCCTATGGTGAAAACCACTCCCTTGTGGTGCCTTGGATAAGTACCGTGATGAAAACCTGGCAATCAGACGTCATGCGTAGTTCTTCTACATATTTCATCCATTCTGTCTCCACTCTTTGATCTTGACAATGTTGGCCTATACACGAACATTTAGCTATCTTGTGAGCTATCTTACAATGATCTTGCTTTCATTCCATTCATGTTTAGCCTTCATATTTATTTTCCTCCATTCATTCTAGTCTTTCGCTATCCTTTTCTCCTTTGATCTTGATCTAATAAAAAAGAGTAAAACATGATGCGATGAAGCCTCTTGACATGTCTACTCCTTTGGACTGCATCCTTTCCTGCTCGTATATTATGCTTTTGTGGCTTATCCTATGCTAGCCTTTCATTACTTATCCAAATGTGCTTTGCATGATAATTTTTTCTTACCTTGGGTACTCTTGAGCAGTTTGACCTTGAGGATTTCTTCCCTCCATTTTCCTTCATTCTCCTTTCTTCCATCTCATTCACCAGCTTGCTAATCCCTTTTGTTCTCCACCTTGCTAGACATTGGGACTACACAATGTGATCTTGCTTGGGAGTTTGATGCCTATTTTGTCTGGTGGCATCCTTTGTATATATTTTATGATCCTGAAAAAATACCAAAAAAATTCATATATGATGCTGAAAAAATCCTAAAAAGTATATAAAGTCCTGAAAAAATAAAAATAAATTAAAAAAAATGCAAAAATACAAAAAAAGAAAAAAGAAAAAGTGCCCTGGTGAAAACCTGGAAACAGGCGCCTTGATAGCAAAAATATAAAAAAATCAAAAAATCAAAAAATGAAAAAAGATTCCAAGTGGTGAAAACCTAGAAACAGGAGCTACTTGTGGCCTTTGCACTCCTATTTGTTAGCATGTGTCCTCGACACTGAACCTTTCTCCATCATGTCTTGACCTTATTTGGCGTGGTCTGGAATTGGTCTTTGTCTTTGTCTAGGGGGCATACCTATTAGCATAGGTCCTTTAGGTGCGTTTGTCTCTTGGGGCATTTCACAATAGGTGTTTTTCAGCACCACCCTAGACATTGTTTTTCAACACTACCCTTGCGTCGAGTGTTTCTTAACACTTATCAGATGTCTTACCCAACAGTCTAAGTATTATGCGATATTTCTCATTAGTGGATATGATACTCAAAGTTTGACTCTATGACCAACACACACGCACTTAAACAATCAACTCGTTGAGATATGTTGACTTTATTTTTCTTTGTGTGCTGTCTATGAGGATTTCTTTGATGAGTGGTCTCTCCCTGAGAAGTTTTTGATGATGCATAGCTAGAAGACTGAGGGTATGAGAACATGTTTTCTTTCTTTATCTACTTATGGGTATATTTTGTTGATCCTAAATGTCATGAGCATTTATGCTGGTCTTACTTGACACTATGGATTGACAAGGTATTATCCTTGACTATTTTGTGAGTGCATGCTTCTAGTTATCCTGACTTTCATGTGTCTTGATACAAGCATAATCTCACCATATCAAACTTAGGTAATCTCACTGCATTAGTCATCTTGACCTCCATGTCTTTGATGCCTAGGTGGGATTTCCACATTTCTATCTGATAAAGATCATATTCATATCCACATAGTTATGCCAATGTGCATTGTATGATCTTACGATGCTACCAAACGCTTGATGATGATTATTAGATGTCTATAAGTATTGTGACCTTGCAAGTCAACCACTTTCATAATAACTTGCATTCTTAGGTTCATCATAGTTTAATTTTTGCATCTTGCATATGGAGAGAGCTCTCTTTTTATCTTTCGTGGACTAGTTGGTCAACTGCGCTCACCTTTCCTTTTCTCAATCATGTCTTTCACTTCTTGTCTTTCATATCACATCCTTTTCTATTCCTATAGCCTTTTGACTTTTTCACATGATTTTCAAAACATCTCAAAATTGCATGAAAATTGCACCCCTACCTAATTTCGACATCCTGGATCCATTTTCAGACTCGAAATTGAAATATGAGTTCGTCTTGATAGTCAAAATCATGTTTCACAATTTTCTCTCTTCTACGCAGTTGGCTAACCATTTGAGGCCTAATCCTTCAATCTTTCTTGGGGTATCTTCACCTCCATGTCTTCCAAACTTCTAGTCTTTCATTCACCCATTTCACTTCCTCTCTCTGAGGTTTGACTTAATCTTTGTCCTATATCTTTTTAGTCAAACCTAGTCAACCTGGGGCATATCTTCACTATTTGATGGTTATCCTATCATGCTCCATCCTTCGATTATGATTTATTGTGACTTGATCAGGTTTATCAATTTTCTGCTTCTCCTCTACTTGATTTCACTTTCGATTTCGAGGGGGTAGTACCTATTGGATTTTAATCTTTGATTCCTTGATTTTCTTGATTCAGCTATTTTTTTGTGAGCTTTCGCTCAAGCTTGAGATTCTTATCTCTTATTTTGGATATGATCCTGAATCAACCTCATGTCCAGAATCCTTTGTTTATGTTTGTCCGGATGTGATCCCAAATCAACCTCATATCTGAGTTGTTTTGTGATCCCAAATCGATCTCACATTTCAACTTCATTCTTTGACTACATGTGATCCCAAATCGATCTCACATTAGTCAAAGAGGGGCAAATGTATGCACCCTAAAATGGTCGCCTAGACTTTGGGCCCCCATTTAGCAATTTATCAAATCCCTGAATCAATATTTTCAAATATCAACAATATCAATTATATCAATTTCCTTGATCAAATCATAATCAATTCAATATTTCCTAAGGTTTGAGCCTTATTTAATTTAAAAGAGAAAAAAATAAAAATCTTATTTAATTAAGAGAACATGCTCCCTTTTAATTAATTAAAAATCTCTTTTAATTAAATAATAAAATCACTTTATCCCAAGCCTTTATTTAATTAAAAGGAATTTCCTCCCTTTTTATTTAAATAAAAAAATCTCCACTTTTTCTCTTATCCTAAGTTGCACAAATAAAACATTATTCTTATTTTATAAAAAGAGAAAAAATACTTTTTGTCTCATATGGACATTAAAGTCAACTCCTATTTTCCTATTGGAGGGTATTTGTGCACAAGGATCAAGCTTCTTTTTTTCTCCACCGTTGATTAAGTCTTTTGCCTCTTAATCTCAATGGTCTATTTTCATCTCATTTCTTATAAAAGGAGAGCTCTCTTCCTGATTTGCATCTATGTGTTTTATGCTAATCTTATGCTGCAGGTTTTCTAGGTCATTTTGGAGCTCTTTGAAGACACTCTTGCATCCAAGCTTTGATTAATATTGTTGTATTTCATTTAGCTTGTTTTCTTACATCATAGTTGCATAATCATGACATTTTTAGTATAGATTTCCTTTATGTAATAGATTAATCTCACATAGCTTAATAGGAGGATTTGTAACACTTATATTTTCCTTTCATAGCATAGCTTGCATCTTTCATTCTCATAGATTAGTTTGCATTGCATTGCATCCATATTGATTTCATTGGAGATATTGACATTGTTGGCCTTGTCTTTGATTTGTAATCTCTCATTGTGTGGTTGACTAGCAAGGTCATGAGTTTATAGCTCTAGCTGAGAGCAATTTTACAAATCTTACAACTCCATGCATAGAGAGCTATGGATCGATTTGTGAGGGCTCATTGTTGATTTTTCTTGCATGTAAGGATTCATAGAAGTGTGGTCATATTTTCACCATACAGATATGTACATGTATGAGAAGTGAAGCCTGGAAGTCAAAGGTATAGTAATATTTTGGAACTATTATAGATTTAAGAATTGCAACAATTTTGATAGTAGAAAAGACAAACGACAATCCAAATGAAAGGCAATGACAGAGCAGTGGAAAGAGTTTGGTATGATAGAGTAATTAGATCACCTTTGAAGGGAAGAAAACAACCTATAACAATAACAGAGGAGTAGTCCATAATACAATGGAGTCAAAGAGAATTCATGAAGTAGATATGAGAGTAATGGAAAATAATACATGAATACATTGTAATAGTAAGGTATACATGTACATGAAGCTACCATTACTCAGTGCTAATAAAATAATATCTTAAACAATGATACTCATGACAAAGATAATGATAAAAAGTATCAAAATGGTTCCATCAATGTGAAAAGATAGTGGTATAGAACATTGGAATTCAATGCCTAAATACAATACTATGAGAAAATGCCAAATTCATAGTGGTAAAAGAGGCCTATACTATTAAATACAATATCTTCATCGTGATAGTGAACAAGATAGTAATAAAATAGAGTTATAAGGAACACTATCACAATGAAAGAAATAAAATGATCCAGTCTAAAGGCACTAATATAATGGAAAATAGAAAAAGAGATTGTTGCAATAGTAGTAACTTTTAAAAGAGTACAAAAAGACACTCATAGATAGTATTTTAATGGGTCAATATGACGGTGACTCTAAGGAGAATACAATCACAAGGAACATTGTCATAATGAAAGCAATGAAATGATGGTTGTTACATTAATCAAGGTTCAAGGCACTGATATAATGGTATATAGAAAAAGAGATTATTGCAATAGTAATAACATTTAAAGAGTATAAAAAAACACTCAAATACAATGTTGCAATGAATCAATATGGCAGTGACTCTAAGGAGAATAGTGCCATTGTATTTAAGATGTCCTAACAATGTCAAGTAAAAACATTTTCTTGTACAAAACTTATAATATATAGAGAAATGACTGTTACAACAGTGATTAGAGATTGATTTAAATTGTTTCAAAGGAAACATAATTATTTATGTTGCATAGATAGGTTAAGAAAATCCCTATAATTTAAAAATAGTAGCAACTCCCATAGAGAAGTTCAAAAAAGTTATCTCCAATCATGGTCAACTAGAGACACTGCTAGTATTGAGGATGACAAAGTTACTATAGAAGACTGCGTAATACCACAACTAACTCTCAAGATAGTAGCAACAATTAAATATTAAGATCATAGCAGTGTTATGACAAAGATCATCAAAGATAAATCTCAATCATGGTAAAAAATGTCCTTGAAGATTCTATGACAACAAATGGGTCCACAAAATATAGAGAGCAATAAAGCCATGTTGCCATGTATGTACAAGTTTCATTTTATTTTTTTTGTCAACAAAGAAGTGAAGCCTCAAGCACAAGAAAATAATGCAAAGAAATCAAGATATATTTTCAATATTTCATGTGCACAAATGTACTTGTGGATGAAAATTTCATGATAGAGGGTTTTTCCAAAGAATACAACAATGGAAACAAAGATTAAAGCACATCCATCTTAAATATAGAAAAGATACAATACATTGAAATTGATGAAATACCAAAGATAGAGGTATCTAACTCATCTGATGTCATCGAATGAATAAAGGTTTTTTTAATTTTCAAAAATCTTATTTGATGTTCCAAAAAATGAAACCCTCAAGGATTTTGTGTTAGCATTTATGTACAAACAAATCAGTAACATAGCCCAAATTCCATATCCATGAAATGCATAGATACCATAAACAAAGCATGTGTGAACTAAGTCTTAAAACTGAAAACCCTCTACAAGATATTAATGAAACCCTGCTTTGTGAGATAGATATAAAACCATGAAATACCTATAGTAGCAAATTATATTTGCACAAGAGCTCCAGAAAAACCCTTATAGAAGCCTCATAATCAAGAAGCATGGTGATGCCTATTAGAATAGCAACAAACTAAAGAAATAAAATGAATTTTCAAAATGAGTGGCATAAGCTTTGTTTAAGGTTTTTTTTGCCTTGCAATTCGTAGGTGGCATTAAGACATTTTTTTTCTTTTGTTAAAAAAAAACATTCCTCTCTATACCAAATACCCCAATGAAAATTTCTTTCAATGACTTGTATTTCTTTTTGCAAAGATTCCCTATTGTTTTATTTTGCATCAATTTTAAATGTAAAAACAATATTAGAGGGATAAGTCATAAATCACTTTATTAATATTATTTATTATGAAAAATATAAAAAAACATTTATTTTGAAGTCAAAGGGGATAATATTAAGGAATCATGAGATAATGCAAAGGATATAGGGAAGTTGGGAGAAGTTGCAAAACATGTGGAGAAGATTTAGGGTTTTTTTGAGTCAATTTGAGAGGGTTAAATGCATGTTTGAAGGGCCATTATGATGAAATTTCTCAAAGTTGACTATTTCTTCATTTTTTAGATGTTTTGGAGTCTTTTAGGAGGCTATAAAATAGGCCTTTTGAGTGAATTTGATGAGGTGGTTATGAGCCCTATTTTCACAAAACTATTTTGAAAAAGCATATGTATTGTTCAAACTTTAGTTTTGAAGTTAGTTATATCTAGTGACTTCTTGCCAATTGCAAATTTTTTTCAGAGTTATTTTGTAGAAGTGTTAAGTTTATAACTCATTTTTTGATATTAATACAACATTGTAACACCTTTTGGAAAAAACAAACAGAGCATGCCTTACCATTCTTCTGACTATATTGTGTGCTTAGTGTTGATGTAGTTTCATGTGATATCTCTTGTCTTTGTAATTTCATTTCATATTGGTACCTTTATGCAAGAATACATACATATTTGAAGGTTATAAGTTGTAAAAGTTATAAAATTAATCTCAAGTTGTGAGAAAGCATCTTTCTCCTATAAGGATTGTGGCTATTCAACCTTCTTATAAATTGTTGATACAAAGATTATGAATCTTTGGCTTGTGCAAGAAATCCTTAGTATTATTGGTTTGACTATGTGTTATTCATTCATGTGAATTTTAAATCATCATTATGTGCATCACCTGAGGTAGTAGAGTTTCATTTTATGTTCTCCTCCTTACCCTTTTCTCTACAAAAGTTAGTTTAGGAAAAGTATCCATAAGAACCATATTACTCTTGAGGTTCATTTTTATTATAGGTTATCCACAAACTAAGAATGTTCCCATGTATCACAAGGTTTCTAAGTTAATATCTTAGAAAAGGGTGCAAACTTACGTGATAACAATATCGAGCATGCCCGGTAGGACAAAAGGACTGATTTTCAATTCATTTATGTAATTCCTTATTATTGTTTGGTATGTATAGAAGTAATTTTAGTCTTAAAGAGGAATAAATATTAAACACCTTATGACTTTGAGATTTGTTGAAGAAGATATAGTGCATTGTAGAATACAAGAAGAGTGAAAATACGAAGTAGCTCCTCATCTTTTGAGTATTTGCAACTATCTCCACCTAGGAGAAGAGGGAGAGTAACTAAAAAAACACAAGAAACCTTTTTTATTTTTATTTTAGGAGAGATAAGTCCACTCCCCCTATTTTAAGGCCTCATATTGTTGTTCCATCTTTTTCTACCTTAAGAATCCTAGCCAAAATGATCTCAACAGGTAGAAACCATCCTTTTATGGCATTTAATCAAAGAATCCCATTAAATTTGTCTTATCATGTGATGACATCCTTGTTTGTTCCTTGAAGAGTTTACCATAATTTATAGGTGAGGATCAAACCATCCTACTTGAACACATAAAAGATGTAGCTAATCTTTGTGCTTGTACAATAGATCAATCACCTAATTGTATTGTACAATAAGGAAAGTGTATAATCATATTAGCACAACCCAAAATAGCTGAATGGGTGCTAATGCAAGATCTAAATGAGAATTGAGGAATTGGGGTTTCGTTTACTTTCCTTAAGGAAAATGTTGGATGATTTATAAATATGATAATGTAAATGTGTATAAGGAATTGACACTATGATAAGGTTATGACAAATAAAAAATTATGATATCAAATATAATGTATAAAATTAAATGCATGAGGTAAATAGGAAGGATGAACACACCTAGAAAACAAGAAGAAAAATATTGACCTTCATATTTGATTTTGACTATCACAAGGTTGTCAAAATCAAGTAAGGTTATGGATCTGGAACTCTAATGCCTGTAGCTTTTGACTATAAAAATCACAGATCCAAAGGACAATGTTGACTTGTTTGACCTAGTCTAGGACACTATCGAAAAATTCAACCTAGTCCTTTTAAATCCAAAACTAATGAAACTTGCAGAGATCCTATAACTGGTTCTAATATTCTCAAATCCAGCTCTCGAAAACCCAAAACTACACCTACACATAGGGAAAAAGGGGAATTGGCTATGGAAAGGGGCTTGCCTCGGTCAAGCCCCAGTATAGGAATCAACATTTAAATGAAATAGAAATTGCACAAGGAAAGTAATGTAAACAAGATAAATGTAAGTATTCACCTTGCATGAGAAACCCCCATTAATGGATGTCAAGATTCGATAAACCCATGAAGATGCTTGTATGTATGCTTGTAGAATCAAGGATGTCTTAAAAAATGCATAAATCTATAGTTACTAATCCTAGATCTTGAAGGTATGAATGCTTGATTTCTTCAATGGAGAAGGAGAGGAAGGAAGAGTGGATGTGTGAATCTTCTTCCTAGCTTGAGAGTTCCTCTACTTTTCCATCATGGGAAAGAAACTTGCATCAATTAGAGAAGATTGTATTTGCTTGATTAGATCAAGTGAAGAAGTGGAAACTTGATATCATAAATTGTATGATTTCCTTCAAATATTGAATCCAAATCCTCAATAAACTTGATTGCACAACTTAAATTCTTGGACTTGCTCTTGAAATCAACTTGTGTATGTATTATGTATTCTTGGATCATAACAGTGGATGTCAAAATGAGAGGCTTTGATATCCTTTTATACTCATTTCAATATTCAATATTGTAGAGCTGACCACAAATAAGGATCTGGAAGAAAAACCCTTCCATTGGGCCTGGAGCACACTTAAACATAATGCATTGGGATAAGCTTGACTTAGTCAACCTAGTTTTGGCATTGTTTGAAGCTAGCCTAGGTCTAGGGAAGTGTGAAAAGTGTTTGAGGAATAAAATGAAAGATGTGAGAATCAAGCATAAAAAAAATTTGGATCTTGAAATCACCAAAGTGGGGTCTAATAGGTCTTAGAGCCTCCAATTATGGATGCTAACTTTTTAGGAAGGTACAATGCTTTTCACCATATTACATAAGATAATGTTGCAATAAGATTATTAGTTGCATCATTCAAAGGAAAGACATTAAAATGGTTTAGAAGGTTGAGGTTGAATTCAATCACCAATTGTGACTAATTGGATACTAAACTTTGTAGCTTTTTTGAAGATAAATCATACCATTTGTCTTTGGTGGAGCAGTTGTCTACAATTAAGAGGGCTCCTCATGAGAAAATAACAGACTTTAACTTCTATTTTTAGAAGAAATGGGAGAGATTTCCTTAAGAAGTAATACTCTTTTCTAATCATGCCTTTTTGTATTATTTAAAGGCTTTCAACAGTGATATATCAGTCATGATCAATGCATGGGAAGTGTTACACTCTCATGTGCTTATGATGTTGGTATAAGATCTTAGAACAACCTTAGAGAGGATAGAAAAATTTCCCCAAGGCATCTTATGCCAATATTTCCTATAGCTCCCATATTTCCACCATTAATACCTTTGCAAGAAACCTCTATAACTGTTATTCCATCTGCACCAACATTATCAACACCTAATTCATAGCCCAATAGTTAAGAAAGCTACCTTGTAGCTTAATCTGATGAATTACAAGAGATTAAGGGTATCTTACAAACATTTTTCAAAGGGATTATTAACATAAATGAGTATAAAAATCAAGGGTACATACCATATCATCATGGATATTAGCAAACTTAGGGCAATAGGCCTTTTTACTAGCCAAAAAATCAAGGCCAGAGACCAAATCTTAACACGAGACCTTATCATCCTTATAGTCCCAATGTTTCCAAATCCTCAAAAGAGCTTATTCCTATACAAAATAACCTTTCACAAGATTATGAATGATGTTTTCCATGCAAAAACCACATAATTAGAATACCCACACTTATGGTGTTATAAACTAGGCCTTAATGGTTCTTAATAGACAAGGTTTATAAGAAAATACCCCTGATGAAGCTACTATGCAAAATAAAGGTCAATCGATAGAGAAAACACTTATAAATTGGCAAGGTGAAGATTTTTGTGATGTAAACTAGGACAATCCATTTATTGTAGATAATAAAAGAAGCAAAAAGAGAGCAATTAATGGTGGGCAATAGTTTGTCAATGATTTTTTACCAACAAAGCTAGCTGCATGAGGGAACCAAAGTGATCTTGGTCCTTCTACCAATGTCGGTCTCTCTAATGCTAAAAACGTTTATATTTTTCTAAGAGGTTAGCCTTTGGCAAGCAAGGAATAACCTCCAAATCCAACACAACCAACACAAATAGCTTGTATAATGTTGAGGTTGCTATTACAAAGGGTCAGCCTAAGGCTAGTGTTTCTCATTTTAACATTCTTGACCATACAAAGAAAGTAAATGTGTCCATGTCCATGAGGGATTATTTAAGAATTCCTGATAAAAAAGACATCCTTCAATACAACTTATTAGATTTAAGTATATCTAGTGAGCTTAATCAAGAAAAGTCTAAGGTTGTGTTGACCAATGGTATTGTAAATGAAAAAGAATAATACGTTTCAATGATTAAACCCCCACCATTTTATGTGTCTTTGATTATAGAAGAGCAACTAGTTCATAATTGCATGATTGACTCAAGTGCTAGTAGCTCAGTGATTCATAAATAGATTGTAGATAAGTTGGGTATTGAGTATGAACCACTTGAGAAAGGAGTTATACAACTGGAAGGGATTGTATTTAACACAATAGAAGTCATTACGGGGATAATTTTAATCCTACAGGCTTGTCCAAGCTTCTCTATCCAATAGGATATCTACATCATAGAGTTGCATCCCTATTTTGTAATATTTTTGTCAAGGGATTTTACTGCCAATATTGGGGGTTATCTATCTTTGGATTGGTCTCATATGATGTTCATGACAAGGTATGCCACAAAATTTATGATGCAGCCAAGGATGGAGGATCCAATTAAGGACTGTCCACACTTGCAGCCAAACACCAACACACCAGAATAACACAATAGGAAAACCAAATCTGAGAGAAAATTGATATCTTCATTCATCAACAACTGATTACATGCAATGTGTTGGGCTGTAAGGCCTTCCCAGTTACAACCAATTACAAAGAAAAAAATAGTTATGCAAGATCACACAGGATCCAACACACTTCTCAGCTAGCCCAAGTCTGCAACACAATAGGACACTGGTAGGCACTCCAAGAAAGATCTAAACTTGTGCTCACAAGCCACCAAGGAATCCTCTTGTTCCTAAGCTCGCAAGCTACTAACTCTGCTAAACTTCTTCTACTTTATCTTGATCTACTCTCTCTAGATCTTTGCCTCTCCCTCTAAATAACTACCCAAACATCTACTTAAATACTAATCATCAGCCACAAGTTAGCTGAATGAAACCATTAAATCTTACAAACAAATATTAAATGCAACCACAGTCAGCTCATAAATAGCCTTACAAATATTTAATTCATCAAATCAGCCTCCAGATCCACATAGGAGAATGCAACATGCCAGATCTAGGTCCCCACATGTCCAATGGTCAATCCATAACTCAAGGAACTTGACCAAATTAAATGCGCCAGTCGGCCAAGCCGATTCATCCAAACAACTAAGTCAGTCAGCAAGAACACCAAGCACTAGTAAGCAACACCGATACCCCATCGGTAACCAAACACCGAGCACCAGAATGACTAAGTCCCCATCGATAAACATGCACCAAGTACTAGGAACACCAAGTGATCATCATCCATTGAGCTCCATCAGTGAAGCAAAACAAACTTCGACCAAGAACTATTACCCAAATAATCAAGTAAAAGCCTGCCTTTACCGAGCTCATCCACCTCCGTCGCCGAGTACCAGAAAATCACAAGGAACTGGACAAGAAGCTAGGATGCTACTGAATCAATTTACCATTAAATTAGATAATGTAAATAAAGTTCACAACAAACCTTATATTCCAAGTCCTATTAATGGCAACTTGTTTGCAAGTGAACACGAAAAGAAACTATCCATTCAAGAGGGTAAAACACAAGTTGATAATATACATGATATACTTATTGATGAGTGGGAAGCTCAAAATTATGCAATAGGCCCATGTGAATAGATGGAAGAAGCTAACTTAGGTATGTATTTGATGCACTAATCTAGTTCATTCATTCCTAACCTTGTAAAGAGTGTAGAGCACCAAAGTGGACAACTAGATATCAAGGTTTGGGAGTTGTATTTTGATGGCTCAAGGAGTAAAGTTGGTGATGGTCATGGTTGTATGCGTGTTGATAGATTGGCTTCTATTGGTGTTGAATTTGATTTTCCAAAAGAGATTAGTGGTGGTAAGAATAATCAACACGCTAAGATTGTTGTTACGCTTGATGTACCTGATAATAACATACATTAGCAAGTGTTTGAAAGTGACCAATAGATAGTCAATTTCTTAAGGGAAAAAGCTAAATTCTTGCACTCTAATCAGGAGAAGTTGCAACATCAGTATGATGACCAAATCATTCAGCTAAATAATAATAATATGTCAAAGGGTTTGGTAACCCTTTAATCAATTTTTAATACTGGTGATGAAGCTAGAAAGTACAAGGTCATCATACAAGTTCAACAAGATCACTATTGATGAAGGATACTCCCCTTATTTAACCAAACATACACTACACAATAGGGAAATAAACACAAAAATTACAAGAACAAATTATTGGCAAGAATAGAAACACTTGATTTTAATTATCCTTAGTGAAAGGACATTACAATATTTTAAAAAATAACATGCTACAACCACATGGGAATTTTCATTACAATAATTTTCAATATAGAGCCATAATCTATACTTTTGGAACTAAACCCTAAAATCCCCCTTTATCCCTATATAAGTAGAACAACCAATTGCCTTAGAATATTCTAGAAAGTGAAAATTTCCTAATTTGGTGCCCAATGGTTCAATCTCTCACCTTAAGTTAATTTTCTCTCTTTTTCACTTGTATTTGATGGGGAGGATCCCAACTAAGTCCTAGTTCCCCTCTAGAACTCTCCTAGGCTTCTTCCTAGGCCTCTTAGGGTTCTTTCTCTTACCCTAACACAAGAGGAATCCCTTCACTATTCCCCTTCTCCTCTGATCCTCACCAATCAAGAAAATCACCTCTTCAATCCTACTTGCCCCTTAGCAATCAATGGTTCAAGATCTATACCTAGAAACCTAGAGCACACCCCCCTATTAGATGATGAAGAAGGACTTCTTTCACAACCCTTTCAATAGTTTTTGGGGTCATCTTGATGGTTTGACCCATAGTTTTCCTATCAATCTCCTCAAACCTTTGTGAGGAGGGCTAGTAGTACTAATGCTCAATTAGGCCTCCTAATTGACTTTTTCACCAATAAATTTCCAAACTCCTTCATGAGGCCCCCAAAAAATTAGGGATTCTGATGCCCTTTTGGATGCTCTTCAATATTTATTTGTTCTTCGACTACCAAATTGTTCGTACACCTCTTGTCCACAAAACCCCTATTTTCAAGGGTTTACAAGGCATGAAAACAGTTACAGTTTTGTCTGATTCAAAGGATGCAAGGATGGATTATTAAAGTCTTGAATCCCTACTCTCATAATCTATAAAGGATTATCTATCACACCACACACTTGGATTGTTCAAGCCAATCCATCTACATCTCCAAATCTCTACTGATTTCACTGATTTTGCCTAGCCAAGTGATTGTGATTCGCCTAGGGCTTGTTCACAAAAATAGAAAACTTGCTCAAAACAAACTCAAATTGCATATTTATAGTTCCCTACTTGATTCCAAGTGGCCATAAAAATTCAACTATTGCAACTCAAGTTAGAACCATTTATTTGCTAATCACACTATTTAGGACAATGAACTAGCCACTGAGAACAAATTTACAAAACACCTATCAAACCTTATTTTCTTGAGAAAATAAAGACATAGTAAGTAACTAAAATAATTCTCTATCAAAACATGCATAACGATATCCCAACTCAATCCATTATCATGTGGATGGTGGGCTTGCAAAGTGGACTAAGACAAATTTGTTTTGTATTGCTATTAGTTTTAGACTTCAACTCCGTACAATGAGACTTCCAACCCTTGATTTAGTCTTAGAGTGAGCTTATATACTTCTAACACACATGTACCAGCTATTTGTACAGGCTCCAACTGATATTTGGGTGATTTGCACTTCTTCGTGCAAATGTTGTCATTGTTGTCATGACAACTTTGCAAAGTTGCAAAGCTGTCATGAGAAACTTTACAATATATTTGCATTCCAATGCTCTCTGACCTCACCCAACTCAAAATGAACCTAATTTGGTATCCACTATTCAACATATTTCCACATGTTTTCAACCCTCCCGGAGGTCAGGTCAACCTTTGACCAACTTGGGCCTTTATAAGCAACTTGTGCACAAATGGCATCCCATTGACAACTTATTGACACAAACTTCTCACACACCTAACAACCTATTTACATGGACTCTAAAACACACCTGGGACTTCATCTTAGTCCTTATTCCTTGGTGGTTGGCTAGAACCACCTACAAGACAAAAACTATCTTGGACCTTAACTAAGATCCTTGGTGCTCCTGCACCATTCTCCCCCTGCAAAAAGAATCTAAGTTACTTCAGCAGATAACATGTCCAAACTGATACAAAACTTCTTTAAATCAACTTTTGTTACCCAAGTAGCCTATGATTTAGGATGGCGTTTCCACTTGACAAGGTGCTCCCTGTAGACTTGGTGTCTAGTTTTCTTCTTAACCCTTGAATCAATGATCTTCTTAGCTTGAGGCTTGGTCTAAATTGGTATATTGATGTCTTTGACTTCTTTAACAACCTCTGAATTATTATCTTTCTTTGTCATACTAGGACCCTTGTATTTGATCAAATCTTGAACATTGAAGATGGGAGAGATACCTAACTCATTTGGCAGATCTAATTTGTAAGCATTTGATCCATACTTGGCCAGGATTTTACATGGTTGAATCCTTCTCATTCGCATCTTGATTTTCATCCCCTTTTGTAATCTAGCTTTCTTCAAATGCACTAACACCCAATCACCAACTTCAAATTGTAAATCCTTTCTTCTTTCATCTACTTTACTCTTCAATTTTTGGTTAGCTTCTGTTAAGGTCTTTTAAACCTACTCATGCACCTCCTTCATGGATTATAGAAAGTCATCTGATGTCCACTCACCTCTTCATAGTTCTTTAACTCTCTGAGTTCACAAACTCCCCTTGGATGAAGAGCATAAACAATCTGAAATGGACTCTTGTCGGTAGTTTTGTTTTGCTATCATTATAAGCAAACTCAGCTTGAGGAATTACTTGGTTCATGCTTGACTATACTCCTTGCTTAAACACCTTAGAAGGTTTCCAATAACCCTATTAATCACCTTTGTTTAACCATATGTTTGGGGATGGTATGTTGAACTATGTGCCAAGTATGCACCTATCCTTCTCCATAGTATTTTCCAAAAGTGTCCCATGAAGTTAACATCTTTATCTAAAACAATGTTGATTGGTAAGCCATGAATCTGTACCACTTCTTTGAAAAATAGGTGAGCAATATGGCTAGCATCATGAGTTTTTTTTACAAGGAATGAAATTCCTCATTTTGCTAAATTTGTCCACAACTACAAATACACTGTCAAAACCAGTAGTCATCCTTGGTAAGCCCAATATGAAGTCCATGTTGATGCGATCCTATGGTCTATTAGGAGTAGGTAAAGGTTGGTACAATCGTGCATCTGATGAGGTCTCTTTTACCTTTTTACAAATCACACATTATTCTATGTATCTTCTAACATCTCTCTGCATTTTTGGCCAGTGATAGAACCTCTCCACTAACTCTAGTGTCTTATTCAATCCAAAGTGACCACTAAGAGTACCATTGTGCTTCTCTTGGATAAGGTTTTCTCTCATTGACCCCTTGGGTACACATAATTGATTACCTCTGAATAAAAATCCATTTTGCAAAGTATATTCAACAAACTTACTATGAAAATGATTATTGAAATTTAAGCATACCTTGTAGGCCTCTGAGAATTCATCATCTCTCGCATATAGATATTTAAATCCTTCAATCCCTATGCTTTGAAATTGAATTTATTGGATAGTGAGTGACCTTCTACTCAAGGCATCAATAACTTTCTTGTTCTGCCCTTTCTTGTGTTTGATGGTGAATGTATAAGATTGGAGGAACTCCATCCACTTAATATGTCTAAGACTCAACTTCCCTTGAGTGTTAATGTAGCTTAGGGCCTGATTACTAGTATAAACAACAAATTCCTTGGGCAAGAGATAGTGCCTCCACTTCCTAAGTGCTTGGACCAATGCATAAACTTCTAAGTCATAGGATGAGTACCTAGACTTGGCTTCATTTAATCTTTCACTAAAAAATGCTACTGGCCTCCCTTCTTGGCTTTGTACTATTCCCACAACAATGTTTCTTATGTCACATTTCACAATGAACAATTTGTCAAAACTTGGCAATGCTAGGATGGGTTGTATGGCTACTTCCTTCTTCAACTTTTCAAAACCTTCATTGGCTTCCATGGTCCATTTGAACTTGGTTTTAAGTACTCCCTTAATAGTGTCCAATATTGGTGCACATATCTCACTAAATCCTCTTACAAACTTCGTATAAAATTGAGCCAACCCATGAAAACTTCTGACTTATGTCCCCGTTTTAGGAGTGGGCCAACTTAAGATAGCTTCTACCTTGCTTGGGTCCATTTTTAAGTCACCTTAGGAAACTAAAAAGCCTATATACACAAGTTCCTATTTCAAAAACTCAGTCTTCTCTAGATTGATGGTCAACTTTTCCTCCTACAACTTCCTCAATACTAACTCCAAATGTTTCTTATGCTCCTCCTTAGTTTTACTAAAAATAAGGATGTCATCAAGGTATACTACTACAAATATGCCTATGTAGTCTTTTAACACTTCGTTCATTAGCCTCATGAATATACTAGGTGCATTAGTGAGGCAAAAGGGCATAACTAACCACTCATAAAGACCATCTATGGTTTTAAAGGTTGACTTCCATTCATCCCCCTCTTTCATCCTAATTTGGTGATATCCACTTTTAAGGTCAATTTTGGAAAAGTATTTAGCACCCCCAAGGAAATCCATTAAGTCTTCTATCCTAGGAATAGGAAATCTATATATAATAGTAATCCTATTTATTTCCCTAGAATCAGTACACAATCTCCACTCACCTCCCTTCTTGGATGCCAAAAAAATTGGGACAACACATGGGCTAATACTCTTCCTGGTTAAGCCTTGATCTAGGAGTTCTTAGACTTGTCTTGCAATCTTCTTGTTCTAATATGGTGTCATATTATAGGAAACCTTATTAGACAATGAGGCTCCTGGCACAAAATCAATTTGATGGTTGATAGCTCTTTGTGGTGGAAGTGTGGCTGGTGCTCCATCACTAATAATGTCTTGAAATTGATCCAATAGATCCTTTACCTCTTTAGGCAATAATGTTTGCTTGGCATTTTCCTCCTTCCTTGGTTTCACAACTATGGAAAACCCAACTCCTTCTCCCTCCTTGAGATTATGTAAAAAATCCTTCCTACTCATGAGAAGTATGCTTGGATCTACTGTTGTATCTATCCTTTCTTCAACAAGAGATTGAATTTTGTAGGTTACTCCATCCTTCTTGAATATATATAATTCTTCTTCCCATGATAGATGGAATTCCTATCATATTTCCATGGTCTACCCAATAGTATATGGAAAGCATCCATGGGAAAAAAATCACATAAGATCTTATCTTGGTATTCTTCAATAGAGAACTCAACCTAAAATTTCTCATTAACAAGCACATTTTGTCCTTTGTTTAGCCATGTGACTTTATAAGGGTGTACATGAGGGATATTTGTTAATTCAAGTTTCTGAACAACCTCCTCTAATATGATATTATCAGTTGAACCTAAATCTATAATGACCTTACAAATTTTTCCAAGTATCTTGCACTTCATCCTAAAGAGTGCCCTTCTTTTCTTAGGCTCTTCCTTGCTAGGTTCTTTAATCAAAACCCGTCTAAAGATCAGAGTTTCTCCTTTTTTGAATCAAGATTCACCTAAATTTGTAGTGTTTCTACACTCCTCTTGGACATATGCAATCTTCTTTTCACTTTGAGAGGATGATGCCTTTTTAGGGCACCTATAAGCTGGATGGCCAATCTTTCCACAATGATAACACTCTGTGTTAGAAAAATGGGAACCTCTACTAAAGTAACTTGATCTAACCCTACCACCTCCATTAAATCATCTTCCTTTATTGTAGTTACCTCTACCACTTGACTCACTACTTTGTTCAATCAACTTGGAGTCTCCTTGGTTCTTTGGTTCATTTATTCTACCACCATATCCACCCCTATGTCATCTAGAGTCTCTTCCTATTCCTCTACCCCTAGGGTTAGAGTCTTGTTTCTTTTTATTCTTCTCTTCCACCCCGAGTTCCAATAGAAAGAACTTATGAATAGTAGAAGGGGTCCATAGACTAATCTCTACTTGGATACTCCATCTCAACCCACCTAGATACCTTGCCACCTTGATGCTTTCCTCTTCTTAAACCTTAGATCTCAAGAAAAGTTTATGAAACTCTTTAGTGTAGGAGGCAACATCCATGTCCTTTTGTCTCAAGCTTTTTCTCTTCCTATACAATTTAATTTTAAAGTCCTCTAGTAAATAGTTATCCTTGATCTTAGTGACCATAGCCTTCCAACTAACTATGGGTTCTTGCCTACCTTTTCCCTTTCAGTTTGTAGGAACTTCCACCAAGTTAATGTTGGCCCCCTCATCCTTGATTTGACCACCTTCATCTTTTGAGCCTCACTAACCCCCTCACAATCAAAGTGGTTCTCCATTCCCTCTATCCATTCCATCACTAATTCAGGATCCATCTTCTCACTGAACAATAGTACCCCTTCAAGAGCTTTTCCTCCAATAAATTTGATGGCTTTGATAAAAAGCTCTTCTTGCATATGTGGATCAGGTTCATGAATTTCATCATCTTCATCTATAGCTTTACCCTTGTCTCCATCCTCTTTCAATTTCTTCCTTACCAATTTGATATTTTCTTCCACCTCCCCTAGCTTATATCTAAGGCCTGCCAATTCTTCTCTAACAATTATATTCTCTTCTTTTTTCACTGTTGCTTCCCTAGACAACTTTTCATTTGTCATCGTGGTTGACTCACCCACTGATTCTAACATATACTTCTAGCCCAAAACTAGTTTGGCTTTGATACCAATTTGATGGGGAGGATCCCAATTGAGTCCTAGTTCCCCTCTAGAACTCTCCCAGGCTTCATCCTAGGCCTCTTAGGGTTCTTTCTCTTACCCTAACACAAGAGGAATCCATTCACCATTCCCCTTCTCCTCTGATCCTCACCAATCAAGAAAATCACCGCTTCAATCCTACTTGCCCCTTAGAAATCAATGGTTCAAGATCTCTACCTGGCAACCAAGAGCACACCCGTCTATTAGATGATGAAGAAGGACTTCTTTCATAGCCCTTCCAATAATTTTTTGGGTCATCTTGGTAGTTTAACCCATAGTTTTCCTATCGATCTCCTCAAACCTTTGTTAGGAGGGCTAGTAGCACTAAAGCTTAATTAGGCCTCCTAATTGACTTTTTCACCAATAAATTTCCAAAATCCTTCATGAGGCACCAAAAAAATCAAGGATTCTGATACCATTTTGGATTACCTTCAATATTTTTTTGGTCTTAGACTGCCAAATTGTCTGTACACCTCATGTCCACAAAACCCCTATTTTCAAGGGTTTATAAGGCATGAAAATAGTTACAGTTTTGTCTGATTCAAAGGATGCAAAGATGGATTCTTCAAGTCTTGAGTCCCTACTCTTAGAATCTCCAAAGGATTCTCTATGACACCACATAATTGGATTGGTTAAGCCAATCCATCTACACCTCCAAATATCTACTAATTTCACTGATTTTGCCTAGTCGGGTGACTGTGACTCACCTAGGGCTTGTTCACAAAAATAGAAAACCTAGTCAAAACAAACCCAAATTACTTATTTACATGGTATTTATAGTTCCCTATTTGATTCCAAGTGGCCATAAAGATTCAACTTTTGGAACTCAAGTTAGAGCCATTTCTTGGATAATCACATTATTCAGGACAATGAACTAGCCACTAAGAACAAATTTACAAAACACCTATCAAACCTTAGTTGCTTGAGAAACTAGAGACACAGTAAGTAACTAGAAAGAATGTTCTATAAAAACATGTAGAACAGTATCCCAAATCAATCCATTATCATGTGGATGGTGGGCTTGCAAAGCGAACTAAGACAAATTTACTTTGTATTGCTATTAGTTTCAGACTTCAACTCCATACAATGAGACTTCCAACCCTTGCTTTAGTCTTAGAGTGGACTTATATAATTTTGACACACACGTACGAATTGTTTGTACTGGCTCCAACTAATTTTTGGGTGAATTTCACTTGTTTGTGCAAATGTTGTTATTGTTGTAATGACAACTTTGCAAAGTTGCGAAGCTGTCATGAGCAACTTTACAATATATTTGTATTCCAATGCTCTCTAACCTCACCCAAATCAAAATGAACCTAATTTGGTCCTGATGCAAGAGCATCTTGGGTATTGAGCAATCTTGCATCACCAAAAACATTTCATGTTTCTTGTACTTGTCTGATGTTTGTTTTGTCGTCGAAGTTGTGGTTGGTTTCATGTTTCTTGTACTTGTCTGATGTTTGTTTTGTCGTCGAAGTTGTGGTTGGTTTCTTGCCTTGCATAGTTAATGCAATGATGTGGACCTAATCTTGAGCATTCTCCTAAGGGTGCATGTCCTAATTCATTTGGATCTGGAAGTTATCACAATTTTCCTTGGGCATCGAATTTCCACCAATTTTTCTCATGAAACGTGTGGTATTTTGCCTTGCACAGTTCCGTACGGGGAAATTGGAGCTTGTGTAGTTGGGGATCTATTCTTGGATCATGTGTGGACCTAAATGCAACTTCACATTATGTTTTTTTATTTCTTGCTTTAGTTTTGGTTTCTCCTCCTAAGTGGACCTATATTGTAATTAAATTCCTGACTAGTTGACTTGTGGCTTTGCTAGCTATATATTTGGAGCTTGAGTTGATGTAGAGGGGTAATTCTAGGTAGAGGATAGTAGATTAGAGGATTGAGATGCGAGCTGTGATTCTGATTTCATAATTTCTTTGTATAAGGCCAAAACTTAGAAGGCCTCATAGCCAGGCATGTTACTGATATAATAATAAGTACACCAATGTGGTTTACCTATATTCATTATGTTTGATGGTATTGTGTGTTGTTAAAATATCGCTTCTGTGTGTAACTCTTCGTAGGGCATGTTTGTGGGTTTAAGTAGTCTCAATTTACCCTGATTATGCCTTTAGCCACCCTGCCCTTGCATCAAGTGGTATCAGAGAAAGTTCTTTCTTGTGGATTGGATCATGGAAAACCTTATTAGATTGGTTGTAAGGTGGCAGATCTAAGATATGACCTATAACTTGTAGAAGGTTACGATCTTGCTGGAACTTGATTGTCAAGATGGTTTGTGGTAGAGGAAATGATAATGCTATCATGGATATGTTGAGGTAGATTGCAACTAGGCTTGAAGCTATAGAGACATCCCATAGAAGAGGTGCACATCTTGAAGATGTTAGTGATGAAGAAGAAGAAGCACCTAATCCTGAACCTGAAGTTGAGCAGGATGAGGAAAGACTCTTGAGAGTTTTGTCTAAGGCTAACTCCAGACTTGCAGTTGAAGTTGCTTGCTATGATGGTAGACTTGAGACCGATGCACTTTTGGATTGGATCTATGAGATGGATAAATACTTTGAGTATGAAGGTACTCCTAATAATAAGAAGGCTATGATAGCAGTCACAAAGTTGAAAGGTCATGCATCTCTTTGGTGGGATCATTTGCAAACTAAGAGATAGAAGAGAGGAAAAGAAAAGATCAAGACATGAATGAAAATGCTTGGAAAGATGAAGAAAAAGTTTCTTCCAACTGACTAGCAAGTTAGTTTGATTAGAAAAATGCAAAATTTAAGATAAAAGGACATGAGTGTGAAAGAATATACTGAGGAATTTTACAAGTTGGATATTAGATATAGACATGTGGATGATGAAGTTGAGAAAGTGGCTAGATACCTGAGTGGACTGAGGATATATATTCAAGATGAGATTAGTTATGTTAAAATAGATAGTGTGGAAGAAGCATACCAATTTTCTCTAAAGGCATAAGAGAGATTAACAAAGAGACAGGAACAAAGACAAAGAGGAAGAGGTGGCAGATTTTAGAGAAGTACAGGTAGATCTTATGGAGAAAGCAACAGATCTAACAATGCAATACAAGATAAAGGATGGAAAGATGAACCTACTGGTAGAAGAGGTAACTACTCTAGAGGTAGCTATATTGGTTACTCTATGAATAATAATAGTGGGAAAAGAGAAGAGAAATCTTGGTTTAAAGGTACTTGTTACAAATGTGGTGAAGAAGGACATAAAGCTTTTGAATGTACTAACTCTGGAAAGAAGATTGGAGGTAATGGTAGAAATAATTTGGCTTGTGAAGAAGTTGAGGAATTGTCTAATGAACCTAAACATGGTGAGATCTTGATGCTAAGAAGGATCGTGTGTAATGAAGAAGTTGATGGGGAACCTATTATGAGGAAATGTTTGTTAAGAACCAGATATAAGATCGCTGACAAATGTTGCAAGGTAATCATTGCTAGTGGAAGTTTTGATAATTTGGCATCTGAATAGCTGGTTAACAAATTTTAGTTGTAGAGATTGAGACATCCTAAGCCTTACCATATTGCTTGGATCCATAAGGAGCATAAAATACTTGTAAGTGAACAATGCCTTGTTAAATTCAAAATTGGGAATTATCATGATGAAGTCTTGTGTGATATTATGCCTATGGATTGTTGTCATATTCTTTTGGGTAGACCTTGGCAATATGATAGGAAAGCTTTGCATGATGGTAGATTGAATCAATATACTATTTGGATGGATGGAAACAAACATGTATTATTTCCTTTAGTAGAGAAGTTTGATGGTCACTGTACTACAATATGAGTATGCTTAGTTGATGGTAAAAAGTTTGCAAGAGAAATGAAAGAACATAATGTTTGTTTTGCTTTAATTCCAAGGAAAACTGAGAAACAAGATGAGTTAGAACATGCACCTGAGGTTAAACCTTTGTTGACTGAATTTCATGACATCATTTCTAATAATGTACTTGATGGTTTACCACCTATGAGAAGTATAAGTTATTGTATGGATTTGATACCTAGAGCTAGTTTGCCTAACAAAGCACCACATAGGTTGACACCTAATGAAAAGACTGAGTTGAATAGAGAAGTGCAAGAATTGCTTGAGAGAGGTTTGATTAGGGAAATTTTGAGTCCTTGTGCAATACCTATTGTGTTAGCACCTAAAAAGAATGGAGAATGGAGAATGTGCACTGATTCTAGAGCTATAAACAAGATAACAGTAAAGTATAGATTTCCTTTGCCTAGGATGGATGACATAATGGATAGTTTGAGTGGAGCAAAGTATTTCACAAAGATTGATTTGAAGAGTGGTTATCATCAAATTAGAATTAGAGAAGGGGATGAATGGAAAACTACTTTTAAGACTAATGAAGGTTTGTATGAATGGTTGGTTATGCCTTTTGGTTTGACTAATGCACCTAGTACTTTCATGAGGCTAATGAATGAATTTTTGAAAAGATTCTTGGGTAAGTTTGTGATTGTATATCTTGATGACATTTTGATATTTAGTAAGAGTAAGGAAGAACATCTTGAGCATATCAGACAAGTATTACAAAGATTGAAGGAAGAAAAGTTGTTGATTAACTTAAAGAAATGTTCATTTATGAAAGAAGAGATTGTGTACCTTGATTTTGTAATTTCAGCTGATGGATTGAGGATGGACCCTAAGAAAGTAAGAGCTATACTTGATTGGCCTACACCAGAGAATGTTGGAGAGGTAAGATCATTTCATGGATTGGCAAGTTTTTATAGGAATTTTATCAGAAATTTTAGTTCTATTTGTAATGCTATGAATGAAACTATGAGAGGAGATAAAAGGGATTTCAAATGGACACATGGAGCACATAAGAGTTTTGAAACATTGAAACAAAGAATTTCACATTTGCCTACACTTGCTTTGCCTGATTTTAGTAAAGTTTTTCAAGTTGAATGTGATGCCAGTGGTAGTGCAATTGGAGTTGCTTTGAGTCAAGAAGGAAGACCTATAGCTTTCTTTAGTGAAAAGTTGAATGATGCTAAGAGAAAATATTTAGTTTATGACCAGGAATTCTATGTTATTGTTCAAGCTTTGAATAAATGCAGACATTATTTGATGCCTAAAGATTTTGTGTTGTATACTGACCATAAAGCTTTGCAGCATTTGGGAAGTAAGAATAAATTGAATCAGAGAGATATAAAGTGGGTTGAGTTCTTGCAGAATTTTTCCTTTTCATTGAAGCATAAAAGTGGATAGTCAAATAAAGTTGTAGATGCCTTGAGCCGAAGATGAAATTTGTTGACAGAAATGAGAGTTGAGGTACTTGGTTTTGATGATTTGAAGTGTTTGTATGAAACTGACCTTGATTTTGCAGAGCCTTGGAAAGCTTTTAAGGAACGAATAGTGAGTGATAAGTGGACTGATTATTTCATTCAGAAAGACATGTTGTTTAAAGGAGTTCAGTTGTGCATACCTAGAGGATCTATGAGAGATAACATAATAAAGGATAAACATAGTGGTGGACTTGCTGGACATTTTGGGATTGATAAGACTATGAAATTGATTTCAGAAAGATACTTTTGGCCACATATTTATAGAGATGTACAGAGAATGGTTAGAGGTTGTAGAATTTTCCAAACAACAAAAGGAACTAGTTAGCATTTGGGATTGTATACACCTTTGCTTGTACCTGATAGACCTTGGGAAGATGTGAGTATGGACTTTGTTCTTGGATTGCCTAAAACTCAGAGAGGTAATGATTATATTTTGGTAGTGGTTGATAGATTTTCTAAGATGGCTCATTTCATACCTTATAAGAAGACATTTGATGCATTACATGTAGCTGAATTATTCTTCAAGGAAGTGGTAAGATTGCATGGTTTGCTGAAAACTATTGTTTCAGATAGAGATACTAAGTTTACTGGTTACTTTTGGAAACCACTTTGGAAGAAGATGAATACAAAATTAAAGTTTAGTTCTACATTTCACCCTCAGACAGATGGACAGACTAAAGTTGTGACCAAAAGTTTGGGAAACTTGTTGAGATATTTAGTTGGAGATAAGCCTGGTAATTAGGATTTAGTTTTGGCATAAGTAGAGTTTGCATATAATAATTTTGTGAATAGAAGTACTAAGAGAACACCATTTGAGATTGTTACTGGATTTCATCCTAAGGGAACCATAGAGTTGAGAGATTTACCTACTGAGACAAGGAGAAGTGCTGAAGCTGAGGATTTTGTAGTATACATGAGAACTTTTCATGATGAAGTTAAAAAGAACTTGGAGGATAGTAATATGAAATATAAATAGAGAGAAGATAAGAGAAGGAGACATAAATATTTTGAAGTTGGAGATGAGGTTATGATTCATTTGAAGAAGTATAGATTTCCAGTTGGTACCTATAACAAGCTGAAAATGAAGAAGTTCAGACCTTGTAAGATTTTAAAGAAGTTTGACAGTGGAAATGCTTATGAAGTGGAATTACTAGAAGATATGGACATATCACCTATATTCAACATTGGTGATATCTTTGAGTACTTTGAATCAACTAATGAAACTGAAGATTATCTAAATTATCCTAAGAAGAATAAAGATAACATTGAGAAGATCTTGAATAGTAGAAAAAGAAAGAGTACAAGAGGAATAGACTACATGGAATACCTAGTTTAGTGGAAAGACAAACTGGTTGAAGATAGTTCATGGATTACACAAACTAAGTTGGATCTTTATGATTCAGGTTAGAACATGAGCAGTGCCTGATGTGGACATTAGTTCTTTTGTTACCCTAGGTGTCTGATGCAGGAGCATCTTGGGTATTGAGAAATCTTGCATCACCAAAAACATTTCCTATTTCCTGTACCTGTCTGATGTTTGTTTTGTCACCAAAGTTGTTGGTTTCTTGCCTTATGCAGTTAATGCATTGATGTGGACCTAATCTTGAGCATTCTCCTAAGGGTGCACATCCTAATTCATTTGGATCTAGAAGTTATCACAATTTTCCTCGGGCATCAATTTTCCACCAATTTCGCTCATGAAACGTGTGGTGTTTCACCTTGCGCAGTTCCATACAGGGAAATTGGAGCTTGTGTGGTTGGGGATCTATTCTTGGATCATGTGTGGACCTAAATGCAACTTCGCATTGTATTTTTTTTATTTCTTGCTTTAGTTTTTTTTCTCCACCTAAGAGGACCTATATTGTAATTAAATGCATGACTAGCTGACTTTTGGCTTTGCTGGCTATATATTTGGAGCTTGGGTTGATGTAGAGGGGAAATTCTAGTTAGAGGATAGTATATTAGAGGATTGAGATGTGAGCTGTGATTCTAATTTCATAATTTCTTTGTATAAGGCCAAAACCTAGAAGGTCTTACAGCCGGGCATGTTGTTGATTTAATAATAAGTACACCAATGTGGTTGCTAGTTGCTTGCCTATATTCATTATGTTTGATGGTATTGTATGTTGTTCAAATATTGCTTCTGTGTGTAACTCTTCATAGGGCATGTTTGTGGGTTTAAGTAGTCTCAATTTACCCTGATTCTTCCTTTAGCCACCTTGCCCTTGTGTCAGGTCCAAATACACTATTCAACATATTTCACATGTTTTCAACCCTCTTAGAGGTCAAGTCAATGTTTGACCAACTTGGGCCTTTACAAGAAACTTGTGCACACATGACATCCCATTAACAACTTATTGACACAAACTTCTCACACACCTACCAACCTATTTACATGGACTCTCAAACACACCTGGGACTTCATCTTAGTCCTTATTCCTTGGTGGTTGGCTACAACCACCCATAAGCCAAAAATTATCTTGGACCTTAACTAAGATCCTTGGTGCTCCTGCACCAATATTGAAACTAGAGTCCTGAAGGCACAACTTTTGAAAACCATAACTTGTGAACCATTGAGGCAATTGGCTATTATAACCCCATTTCAGAAATGGCATGAAGCACTCTATGTCCTAGGATTATAAAGTTCCATTATATCAAAGTTTGACCCTTTTCATATCCTCTAAACTGAGTTCAAAGTTTTTGTACCACCCTGCCAAAATGAAAAAATATGCAATAACTTCAAAACTAGACTTGATCTTGCCATGAAAATTTACCAATAAGATAATACATCCAAAATGAACCTCCAGGGTAGAAAATGGAACAATTCATGCTCAAATGAACAATCTACTAAAAATAGTAACCATGTCCAAAGATAGCCCTTACTGAAACTTGACAATATTTTTGGGTGATGCAAGATTGCTCTTACACCTTGGATGCTCCTGCATCAACTATCAAGAAATTGAGGTTTTCAAAGGAAAACTTGATGAAATACAACTGATTGAATATCTGACTGAACTGAAGAATCAGTGATTAGAGATCACTGAGCACTAGAATGATATGTAAGATGATTAAATCAGTCAACATGTTATCATTGATGTTAAGTAGTCTTGACAGTACTTATCATGTTAGTTACAAATATCTGAACATATGCCGGAGCAACAAAAGATGAAGAAATGAGATATCTACATGAGAAAAAGATGGATATGAGAGATAAGGATAGGGAAAACATTGGGTAACTTATTGATGAGTCTATGGCTTCATACTATTGATTTGATTATGTTGCATTAACCTATTATGAAGAAAAGAACTAAAATTGAACAAGATAATGTGGTCAGTAATTGAAGATTTATGTACACACCGAGCCAGTGCAGTGTATAGCGACTGACAGTATCAACCGAGCTAGTCTAACTAGTTATCACCGACACATTTTTGTGTTAACCGAATGTGGATGAAAACATTAAATGCTAAGAACAACTGATTGAATTTGATGAGCTGGATACTGTTATGATTTTGAGCTTAAAGATGAAGTTTGTGATGAGCTACAAATGATTTAAATAATTTGTATGACTTGAAGATCTGTGATTTGAGATCACTAAATTGCTAATTAGATATGTAAGATGATTAAATCGGTGATATATTGTCATTGATGTCAACTATTTTTGACAATACTTATCTTGTAAGTTACTATACTCAAACATTTGTAGAAAGAAGAAGAAAAGAGATGAATAACATATCTATCTACATGAGGAAGATGGATATGATAGATGAGGATAAGCAATACATTGGGTAACTTATGAATGAGTCTATGACCTTATGTTATTGACTTGATTATGTTGCATTCATCTATGATGAAGAATAGATAAAAATACATAAAGCAGTGTGGTCGGTTAAAGAAGCATTTCAGTATACACCGACGCAATGTAGTGTATACCAAGCACAATATAAACTAAGCTTGTGTTCACTGACACATTTCTTTGTTAACCGAGCAGAAGAAAATAACTAAATGATTAGTTTAGCCAATGAAAGTTGATGAGCTGTACAGTGTTATGATTACAAGGTTGAAGATAATGTTTGTTATGAAGATCAATGACTAACATAATTCGAAGAAGATCTAAGGGATTGAAATAAAATGTGTTACTGACACATTAGCCGAGGAAGGTTTAAGTGGAAAAATCAACAAAGGAGATTAAGCGACAAAATCTGATGGATGGAATTAAAATGGTTTACTTGTCTATTTAAGAGACTAGGGTTTCATTATGAAAACATGTCGGAAGAAGAAGATTGTAGAGATATCATGTGAACAAGCTTCATGCATGCCTGATCAGATTGGTTAAGGAGAACCAAATTACAGAGAATACCGAGCATCATAAAGCTATAAATGAGAGATAGTAAGTTACTAAATATTGATTGAAACATAATTGATATATTGATCAGAGGATTTGAATGAGCATAATATAGATCTGATAATCTACAATTGAAGTTGTGTTGTAATCAGATCACTTGTTGTTACATTTTAACTATTGTAAACAGATAAATCTCTTAACAAAGTGGACTAGAAAGTCTTGTAATGTCATTCATAGAGTACATTTGTTATCCTGTCAACCTCATAGTGAATACTGGTTGGATGATAATGGTTGGTCTAAAATCCTCTAACAAGGTCACACCTCACAGTGTGTTTGTAACCTTTAATAGGGTTGGGTCTTCACCGACCTCACTTCAGAAGAGTGAACAATTTTTGTGTTGCTGGTCCCAGGTGGTTTTTCCCTTTATAGGGTTTCCACGTTAAATCTCTTGCGTTATGTGTTGACTATGATGATTGTTTGTTGTCATACTTTACATGTTGCATATTGGATTTGATCGGTAATCACTATATGTTATTAACTCGTAATCGGTAAAAGCATAGATAGAATACTATTTTATGTTACCGAGCTACAAAAGTTTTAGTAAATTATTTTTGGATATACATTTTGTGATTGGGACTGTGAATAACTGATTCACCCCCCTCTCAGCTATTCTAACAATTGGTATCAGAGTGTTGGTTTCTTGGAATAGATTTTTAAGGACTTCATCACAAAGATCTCAAAATGTATAAGAGGGAAGTGCCAAAGCTAAACAAGGATAACTTTACAATATGGCAAAGCTGAATGAAGCTGCATGTATCTAGAATTGGGAATTCTTCCCTCACACTAATGGAAAATGGATACCTTGCACTACCCACTGCCCATTGGTCCCTTGACCCTTGATCAACTAAGAGACAGGCATGAACATAATGTTACTATGATGGAGATTGTTGCTGCCTGTACAGATGCCAAATTTGAAGATATCAAGGACTGTACTACTACTAATCAAATGTGGGATAAACTTGCTCAAGTTTATAGTGGTGATGTGAATGTCAAAAGAGCCAGAGCTAAAAGCTTAAGGGGAAGATTCAATGATATGAAAATGAAGGAAGGTGAAAATATTGTGTAGTACACAAACATACTAAAAGAGGTAGTTCATGCTATTAAAGGATCTGATGGTGTTATTGACAAAGAGACAGTGGTAAGAAAAGTTCTTAGAACCTTATTGTCAGTTTATGCAATCAAAATATCTGTAATTCATGAAACTAGGTCTACATCTGGTAACAACCTTACTCTTGATAATATGATTGGTAAGCTTACAACCTTTGAACTAAACAACTTTGATAATAGTGTTGTACCATCTGTTGAATATGCTTTTATGTCTTCTCTGAAGATTGGTAAGTCTGGTAGCAGAAATAAGAATGATGATAGTGATAGCAAAACTAATGATGAGCTTGATGAACTTGAAGCTCTTATGGCCATAAGGTTACCTAAAGGTAAAGGAAGATATAGAGGTAAATAAATTTTAGAATTCTTTAAATGTAAAGAGGTTGGTCATATTGCTGCTAGATCTCCACATAGGAAAGATGATGACAGAAACAAAGACTGATCTAGTGAAGGAAGCTATGGGAGAAGAGGCAACAAAAGTTACCGACACTATAACAAAGACAACTGAGACAATAATGATAAAGGCAAGAAGGTGTGCTACATTGCAGAAGAAGATGTCACCGATATCGACACTGATGAAGATGTGGAGGTAGTATTTGTTGCAATGAAGGATGACTTGGAGGAAGATGAAAGGTATGCAGAGACAACACTTATCTCCAAGGTTAATAAAAATGATACATGGATCATAGATAGTGGATGTACACATCACATGACTGGTGATAAAGAAAAATTTGATCATCTTGAAGAACACAATGGAGGATCTGTAAGAATGGGTAATGATGCACCTTGTATGGTTAGAGGAAAGGGATCCCTGATGATAAATGATAAAATTAGATGTGACAATGCTTATTAGGTAAAAGGACTAAAATATAATTTGCTAAGTGTGGCACAACTGAATAATTTAGGCCACTGAGTTGCTTTTGAGAGCAAGAAAGTGAAGATATTTGATGATGAAGGAAGACTTGTTGGAATTGGAATACAATCTAAATATATAAAGGAAGTATCGAAGACATCTGGCATGGAAGATGCTAAACCTATGGGAACACTGATGGCTACTAGATGTAAATTGACTAAAGAAGATGGAACTATTGAGGTAAACTAGACAATGTACTGATCCATGATTGGTAAGTTAATGTATGTAGTTCACAGTAGACTTGATATAGCACATGATGTTGGAATAGTTGCTAGATTTTCTGCAAACCCTAGTGAGTCACACATGGTTTCTACAAAGAGAATCTTAAGATACTTGAAGAAAATTAAAGATTATGGACTATGGTATTCTAAGAAAGGCAAGTTTAAACTTAAGGTATACACCGATGTCGATTGGGCTAGAAATGTGGATGATAAAAAGAGTACCATCAGAGGAGTAGTCTTCTTTGGTGAAAGACTTGTTACATGGACAAGTAAGAAATAGTCTTGCATTTCCTAGTCTACAGCTAAAGCAGAGTGTGTTGCTGCTGCTACTAACTGTTCAAATATTGTTTATATCAAGCAAGTATTGGAAGGTATGAATGAGGTAATCACTAAGCCGATGATTATATATTGTGACAACACTAGTACAATTAATATTTCAAAGAATCCAGTGATGCACACTAAAAAAAAGCACATATCTATTAAGTATCACTACTTAAGGGAACAAGTACAAGAGAAGCAAGTGAAGCTAGAATTTGTTACATCAAAAGAACAACTTGCTGATATTTTTACAAAGCCTCCACCGAAGGATACATATGAATACTTGAGGACTAGACTTGGGGTCCGTCCCCTATCTACTAGTCACTAAGGTGATTTGGAGGTTGAATCAGCCTAATCTTATTAGAAGATCATACATGTTGATGCAGCAGAGTTCACTTTGGACTTTTGTCTAAGGTTGTGAAAGGTTGAAGAACTAGAATAGATTTGCACTTTAGTCTACCGAGATACAGAGAATGCACCGGACAATAAAGAGTTACATGGCTACTACAGAGCCGTATGTTTTTATTTCTCTTTGGCATTGCTATCAAAGGGAGAGAGATCTCAATACAAAGCCAAAGACAAAGGGATAGAGATACAGAAAAGGGAGAGCATTGAAGATCAATTACTAAGAACAAAAGAAAACCTTCGAGCTGAGAAGATCATATCTGCAGAAGTTAGTCTACACTTGCAAATGCTTTTATGTAATGTAGTGATTAAACATATTAAGCTAGGGAGAGCTTGTACTGAGTTACAACATTTGTTGACAGAGTTGTAGAATACATGTTTAGTATGTGTATGACATATTTCATATTGCTTGTGTTGTGATCAATGCGAAAGGGAGAGATTGATGAACTACAACTGATTTAAATAAATTGTATGACTTGAAGATCTGTGATTTGAGATCACTAAGTTGCTGATTAGATATGAAAGATGATTAAATTAGTAATATGCTGTCATTAATGTCAACTAGTTTTGACAATACTTATCTTGTAAGTTACTATACCCAAACATCTATAGAAAGAAGAAGAAAAGAGATGAAGAACATATATATCTACATTAGGAAGATGGATATGACAGATGAGGATAAGGAATACATTGGGTAACTTATGAATGAGTCTATGACCTTATGTTATTGACTTGATTATGTTGCATTCATCTATGATGAAGGATAGAGCAAAATGCACAAAGCAGTGTGGTTGGTTAAAGAAGCATTTCAGTATACACCGACATAGTGTAGTGTATATCGAGCACAGTATAAACTGAGCTTGTTAACCAAGTAGAAGAAAAGAACTAAATGATTAGTTTAGACAATGGAAGTTGATGAGCTGGAAAGTGTTATGATTACAAGGTTGAAGATAATGTTTGTTATGAAGATTAACGACCAACATAATTTGAAGAAGATAGTTAACCGAGCGTCAAAGAACTATTTATCGAGTGACAGTAAGTTGATGAATATTAAAGAAGTGAATTTGATTATTGATCAGAGGATTTGTATGGGATTAACATAGAGATGAATATCTACAATTAAGTTTTATTTGAATAAGATCATACTGTATCAGTTTAACCATTGATTCAAAAAATCTCTTAATTGAGTGGACTTAACAATCTTATATTCTGCCCTATGTCATTCAAAGAATGTACATTGTTATCTTATTGAACCCATAGCGAATGCTGGTCAAAAGTTAACTGTTAGTGCTAAATCCTCTAACAAGATTAGACCTAACAATGTGTTTGTAACCTTTAACATGGTTGGTTCTTCACCGAGCTCACTTCATAAGAGTGAATTATTTTGGGTTACCGGTCCCAAGTGGTTTTTCCCTTAATAGGGTTTCCACATTAAATCATTATGTTATGTGTTATTTACGATGATTGTTTTTCTATCATACTTTACATACTGCATACTTGATTTGGTCAGTAATCAGAGTTAACTATTAACTGGTAATCGGTAAAGTGAACAGACAAATTGATATTTATGTTACCGAGCTACATAATCTATTGGAATTGTTTTATAAGGTACATCTTTGTATTTGGGACTATAGGATAACTGATCTAACTGATTCACCCCCCCCCCCTCTCAGTTATTCTAACAATTGGTATTAGAGCTTATTGGTTGCTTGGAATAGAGTTTTAAGGACTTCAACATAAATATTACAAGATGTATAAGAGGGAAGTACCGAAGTTGAACAAAGACAACTTTACTACATGGAAAAGTTGAATGAGACTTCACATAGCTGGAATTGGAGAATTTGCTATACCTTTACTCGACAATGGCTACTTACAACCACTAACTGGACCTTTAACTCTTGATCAGTTGATAGACAGACATGAACATAATATTACTAAAATAGAGATTGTTGCTACTCTATCTAATGTTGAATTTGAGGATGTCAAGGCTTGCACTACATCAAATAAAATGTGGGATAAACTTGCTCTAGTCTATGGTGGTGATGCAAATGTGATGAGAGCCACAGCTGAAATCTTAAGAGGTAGATTTGATGATATAAAAATGAAGGAAGGAGACAATATTACACAGTATACAAATCAAATCAAAGAGGTAGTCAATGCTATTCGAGGAGCTGGTGGTGTCATTGATGAAGATACAGTGGTAAGTAAGATACTAAGAACCTTGTTGCCTGCATATGCAATCAGAATATCTCCTATTCATGAAATGAGGTCTACACCTAGTAGCACTCTTATTCTTGATAGTCTGATTAGTAAGTTAAAATTTTTTGAGCTAAACAATTTTGATAATAGTGTGGTACCAAGTGTTGAGTCTGCTTCTATGTCTTCTTTGAAGATCGGTAAATCTAGCAATAAACATAATATAAGGAATGAAAGTGATAGTAATACTAATGATGAGCTTGATGAACTTGAAGCTCTTATGGCTAGAAGACTGCTAAAAGGTAAAGCTAGATATAAGGGAAAGTTACCTTTAGCTTGTTTTAATTATAAAGAAGTTGGCCATATTGTACTAGACGTCCCAATAGGAAAGAGGAAGAAAAAGACAAAGACCGATCTAGTGATGGAAGCTATGGAAGAAGAAACAACAAAGGTTACCGACACTGCAACAGAGACAAACAAGATAAAAAAGATAAGGGAAAAAAGGCATGTTATTTGGTTGGAGATGAGGACACCGACATTGACATTGATGATGAAATTGCAGTAGTGTTTGTTGCAATGAAAGATGATTCTGAAGAGGAGGAAAGGTATGTAGAAACAACACTCATTTCTAAAGTTAGTAAAAATGATACTTGGATCATTGATAGTGTCTTTACACATCACATGATTGGTGATGAAGATAAGTTTGATCATCTTGAGCATTATAATGGAGGATCAGTGAAAATGGGTAATGAAACACCTTACATGGTTAAAGGAAAATGATCTATTCTACTGAATGATAAAATTAGATGTGACAATGCATACTGGGTAAAAGGAATAAATTACAATTTGTTGAGTGTGGTACAACTTAACAACTTAGGTCACTGAGTGACATTTGAAATCAAGAAGGTAAAAATCTATGATGAAAATGGAAAGCTTGTCGGAACAAGAGGACAATCAAAATGTAACTTATTTTATCTTGACAATGCCGAGTCTTCTTGTTTACTGGTGAAAAATGAATATGCATGGTTATGGAATAAGAGGTTATGTCATGTAAATTTTGATAACATGATTAAGATCAATAAAAAGAGAAAAGTTAGAGGATTGCGTAGTCTAAGCAAACCTGATCATGTTATGTGTCATTAATGTCAGAAAGGGAAGATGAAAAAATCTAGTTTTAAAAGTAAGGACTACTCATCTAAAGGAATTTTGGAATTAGTTCACACTGACTTATGTGGTCCCATGATAACTCAAAGCTACTATGGAGATAGATACTTTATTTTGTTTGTTGATGAATATACTAGATTGATGACATTTATGTTCTTAAAAGAAAAATTTGAGGCATTCAAATTGTTTAAATGGTATAAGGATAAAGTAGAAAAATAAACTAGAAAAGTATTGAAATGCTTAAGGTCTGATAGAGGAGGTGAGTTTGTTTATGATGAATTCACTAACTTCTGTAACGAGCATGGTATAAAAAGACAGGTTTCTACACCTAGAACACCACAACAGAATGGAATTACTGAAAGGAGAAATAGATCTATTGTTGATTGTGCTAGAACACTGATGATTGAGAAAAATGTTGCACAAATGTATTGGAGAGAGGTAGTTAGCACAATTGTATATGTCCTGAACTAAGTTCAACTAAAGAAAGACACAAATAAGACACCCTACGAGTTATAGTTTGGATACACACTGAGTGTAAGTTATTTCAAAATTTTTGGTAGCAAGTGTTATATTCTGAAATATGATAGGAATAGAAAATTTGACTCTAAAGGTGATGAAGGAATATTCTTAGGATATTCTACTAAAAGTAAAGCTTATAAATGTCTGAACAAAGTTACTAATAAGATGATAGAAAGTGCTAATATAAAATTTGATGAGTTTGTTGATAAGAATGATGTAGAAAGCATGAAGGAGCTAGAAGACTATGGTAGGTTTACTTATGTTGAAGACCCAGAGTATCTACCGAAGCTACAGGTTGAGTCTACGAAGCATCAAGAAAATTCTATCGACAATCAAAAAATGGACACCGAGAATCAAGAAGAAGCTACCGAGTAAGGAACTATACCTAAATAGAATGATTAGCAGAGGAGCGATCAAGTGCTAGCAAGATTTGTTAGAGGACATCATCCTAAGAATCAAATCATTGGAGATAAGCAAGCTGGCATGTTGACCTAAAGTAAGTTGAGACAAAACACATGCTTAGTTTGTGAGTTTGAATCGAAGAATGTTAGGGAACTTGAAAATGAGGAATGGATAAATGTTATGAATGAGGTGATTGAACAAATTGAAAAGAATAAAACATGGACCTTAGTGCCTAGACCAAAAGATAAAAATGTTATCGGTACTAAGTGGATTTTTAGAAATAAGCTAAATAAGAATGGAGAAGTTACAAGGAATAAGGCAAGACTTGTTTACAAGGGATATGCATAAGAAGAAGGTATTGATTATGGTGAAACCTTTGCACCTGTTGCTAGATTGGAAGGAGTTAGAATTTTTCTTGCTTATGATGCACATAAGGGATTTAAGGTATATCAAATGGATGTGAAATCAACATTTCTAAATGGAATACTTGAGGAGGAGGTCTACATAGAACAACTTGAAGGGTTTGTTGATCCGAATCAGAAAGACATGGTATGTAGACTGCACAAAGCTTTGTATGGATTGAAGCAAGCACCGAGGGCATGGTATGAAAGGTTACATGCTTATCTTATAAGTATTGGATTTGTAAGAACTAGTGAAAATAGTAACATGTACATGAAAGGAGATTCTGATGATAGCATTTTGATTGCTGCAATATTTGTTGATGATATAATCTTTGGTGGACAAGATCATATTTGAAAATATTTTGCTGATGAAATGAGAAAGGAATTTGAGATGTCTATGTTTGGAGAGATTAAATTCTTTTTAGGTTTGTAGATTATACAATAGAAAGATGAGATTTTCATCACACAATCAAAATACATTAAAGTAGTACTAAAAACTTTTGGCATGGAAAATGCTAAACCTGTGGGAACACCGATGGTGACTGACTGTAAATTGACAAAGGATGATGAATCTACTGAGGTAAATCAAACTTTGTACCAATCTATGATTAGTAAACTGATGTATTTTGTATACAGTAGGCCTGATATAGCACATGCAGTGGGGATTATGGTAAGATTTTCTGCCAATCCTAAAGATTCACATATGGTTGTTGTAAAGAGAATCTTGAGATACCTAAAGAAAATAGAGGACTATGGATTATGGTACACATTGGAAGGAAAATTTGAACTTAAAGTTTACACTAATGCAGATTGGGATGGAAACATAGATGACCAAAAGAGCACAACCGATGGAGCATTTTTTTTAGGGGAAAAACTTGTGACTTGGATTACTAAGAAACAAGCATGCATCTCTCAGTCCATTATTAAAGAAGAGTATGTTACTATTGCTGAAAATTGTTCAAATATAGCCTCGCTCAAATAAGTGTTGGAAGGAATGAATGAGGTAATCACTGACCCAATGATTATATATTGTGACAACACCAGTGCTATCAATATTTCTAAGAATCTTGTGATGCATTCGAAGACAAAGCATATATCTATTAAGTATCACAACTTAAGGGAACAAGTTCAAGAGAAGCAAGTACAACTAGAATTTATAACATCCAAGGAACAACTTACTGACATCTTTACTAAGCCATTACCAAAGAACACATTTGAATATTTGAGAACTAGACTTGGGGTCTGTCCCCTATCTATCGGTCACTGAGGTGATCTGGAGGTTGCATCAACCTACACTTATCATAAGATCATTCATGTTGATGCACATAGCTCACACTTTGGATTATGTCTAAGGTTGTGAAAGATTATATAAGCTAGAACAAAAATTTGTTTATCTGTACACTGAAGGTACTTGATGTGAATTGAAAAACATAAATACTTGGCTGCTCAGAAGCTATTTGTATGTTTTCTTTGGCATTGTTGTCGAAGGGAGAGAATGAATATGAAAATAAAGAGAGTTACATGATAAATCAGTTACTGAGAACACACAGAAAGGGAGAGACTTGAATATTTGTTGCTGAGAACAAAAGGAATCAGAGAGCTAAAAAGATCAAATCCGCAGGGAGAGTCTGCACTTGTAATGTTGTTATGTTTTGTAGTGATTAAACATATTAAATTTGAGCTTACTGAGCTACACCATTTTCTTACATAGTTGTAGAATACATGTTTGGTATGTGCATGGTATATTTTCATGTTGCTTGTGTTTCCATCAATGCCAAAGGGAGATATTGATGAACTACGACTAATTGAATATCTGAATGAACTGAAGAATCAATGATTAGAGATCACCAATCATTGGAATGATATGTAAGATGATTAAATCAGTCAATATATTATCATTTATGTCAACTAGTATTCATAGTACTTATCATGTTAGTTACAAACATCTGAACATCTTTTGGACCAAGAAAAGATGAAGAAATGAGATATCTACATGAGAAAAAGATGGATATGATAGATAAGGATAAGGAAAACATTGGGTAACTTATTGATGAGTCTATGGATTCATAATATTGATTTGATTGTGTTGCATTAATCTATTATGAAGAAAAGAACTAAAATTGAACAAGATAATGTGGCTGGTAATTGAAGATTTATGTATACACCGAGCCAATGCAGTGTATACCGACTGCCAGTATCAACCGAGCTAGTCTAACTAGTTGTCACCGACACATTTTTGTGTTAACCGAATGTGGATGAAAACATTAAATGCTAAGAACAACTGACTAAATTTGATGAGCTAGATACTATTATGATTTTGAGGTTAAAGATGAACTTTTTTATGAGATCCACGACTGACAAAATTTAGAGAAGATTTAAAGGATGAGATTGAAACAAGTTAATGACACATCTGTTGAGGAAGGTTTAAGAGGCAAAATGGATGAAGGAGATTAAGCGAAAAAATCTAATGGTTGAAATGAAAATAGTTTACTTGTCTATTTAAGAGACATGAGTTTCATTGTTGAAACTATGCCGAAGGAAGAAGACTACAGAGATATCACGTGAAGACTATTCATGCATGCCTGATCAGATTGGTTAGTGAAAGAACCAAACTGCAGAGTTAACCGAGCATTAGAGAACTATTTACTGAGTGATAGTAAGTTGATGACTATTAAAGAAGTGAATTTGATTATTGATCAAAGGATTTGTATGGTCTTAGCATAGATCTAAATATCTGCAATTGAGTTGTATTTGAATAAGATCATACTGTATCAATTTAACCATTGATTTAGAAAATCTCTTAACCGAGAGGACTTAACAGTCTTATATTCTTCCCTATGTCATTCAGAGAATGTACATTGTTATCTTATTGACCCCATAGTGAATGCTACTCAAAAGTTAATTGTTAGTGCTAAATCCTCTAATAAGAGAAGTTTAACAGCTTAACATGCTCATACTGTCTCTCTTGTTAGTGCATAGCATTTATTCATGGAAGTTATGAGGTATGCTTGGGGTTATGCCCCAGCCTACTTTTGAGAAGTGATGTAGTTGGTTGCATCTATCCAGTGGTATATGAGCCTTATCTTTCTTCTGGACTAGATGTTGGTACTTTCTCTATGGGGGAGTATATGTATCTGAGCTGAGTCATGAGGACTCTAGTGAATGTATTTTTTGAATAGTGTCTTTTGACATTGGAGTTGTTATTGACATGATGATGAGATTTATGTCATTGATTTCAATGGGGGAGAAGTGTATATGAAAAAACCATTTTTACTATCTAAATAGGAAAACAAAGCAAGATTTGATTGATGAAGAGGACTTGACATATTTTTCTAGAGTAGCAGTATTGCAGTATTGGATTTTTGGAACATTGGATGTTTTTTTTCATCTATGTTTCCATCAATCCTGATGGGGGAGATTGTTAGGAATGAATTCTAAATTTTTGGCAGCCATTCTGTAGCAGTTGTTGTTGTATTCATGACTATGATTGTCATTGATGTCAACACAGTGATCTACTAGAGACTTGTAGAGAAGCAGACAGTGTTTGGATTAGCGCACATGGGATATTGCAGTTAGAGCTATTCGATGTTGAGGATATACTCTTTGATATGTTATATGTTTATGGTTAAGAGCACAGACAATAATTCATTTATTCATGGAAGTTATGAGCATTTTGGTGGAAGCAGTATTCAGGCAGCGTTCCTGAGTAGCAGTTTGTGGAAATCGGATGATATATCCTAATTAGGATGGAATCTGGTTTTGCGTAGTTCAAAGAAATTTGAAGACACATTATTAGTGATGTGGACGATAGCACAAACTTTGAGGTCACACAAATGGAGAATTATTGTAATTGGAAGCCAACAGTTTTGTGTAATTTTGATGTAGCGTGTGGAAGCTTTTATTTTTGTAATTGTATGCCGACTCATTTGTAATTACTTGAGTGTGGTATAATGGAAGAAATGTTTTTCCTTGTTGTAATATAGTTGGATGTGTTGATGTATGCATGAAGTGAAGAAAAGAGCTAATGTAGTTGTGAAAGTGAAATTGAGAAAGAAGACATGTAAAGTACAAAGATCTGATATTGAGATCTAGTGAAGCAGTGAGTGCGGTTTGGCATAGTCAGAGAAGAGGTAACACATTGTTGAGATTAGTAATCTTTTGGTATTATTATTTTGAGTAATACAAATATCCGTTGGACAATGTGTTCAGTGATCTTACCTTGAAGTTGTTTGGGTAGTGGGTCATTCTGTCTTCCATAACTCTTAACAGGGTTAGAATCTTTTAATAGGGATTCATATGTATTGAATGTATTTCATAAGACTCCTAACAGAGTCCATCCTTTCACAAGGAATATTCATATTAGTGCATCTTTTTTGGGCATCATTCCCACTGGGGTTTACTCTTTGATAAGGAGGTTCCCTAGTCAACATATCTCGTGTCATTGTGTTATTGTGTATGAATATCTTTCTATGGTTGGTAATTATAATGTTTACATGGTTTAATGATGTTGAAGTTGACAAAATTTATAATTATCAGATAACTGATTCACCCCCCCTCTAAGATGATTGAACCACTCATACCTTGTACTACAAACTTTACAAGAGAGACTCTTCTTCGAAGATTGGAAGCAGCAGAGATGAACCTGAGGTTATCAGGAGACTTTCCTAGAATGGAGACAACATTCAATGCTCTTAGTGTTTGCCCTAATTTTTCAAGAAGCATTAGTGTGAGCAATGATTATGCTGGCAGCAACATATCCAGAAATGAAGAAGACAGGAAGATTGAAGAAGGTATTGCCTTGCTTGTGAAGAGAGTGTTAGGATTAACAAGGCAGAAATAACAATTATGTGCAAATATAACTAATATCAGAAAATAATAAACCACACAAAATAGAACACAAGACACACAGATTTAACATGGTTCACCCAATCCCTGGGCTACGTCCACCAACAGTGAGTCCAATATTATTATTATCCAGTGATTACAACCTGATTACAATCCGTAATCCCTTACAACCCAATTCTATCACAAGTACTAAAATCATACATAATGAAAATCCCTAACCCTAAGCCATATTATACAATATTTTTCCGCTTTAGGGTTAGAATGAGTTATAAGTAGTTGGCCCAAATAACCAAAAAGTAGTCGGCCTCAAAAAAAATTTCCTCGGGGGCTGCGCCCCCGAACCCCTGCTCTTGGGGGCTGCCGCCCCCAAACCCCTGCTTGAGGCCCGGCCCGACCCCGAACCCTAGCGAGGTCGGGAGGAAAAGTGTACAGTACTTTCCTGGATAGTACTTTCCTGATTAGTCACCACAAGCTAACAATCTCCCACTTGGTGACTGATCAGTATCCACACTATACTAAAAAACCTCCCACTTGGAGACTGATCCTGTAGCAATACCGCTACCCACATGAGGCCCCCACTGAATTGAACCACCTTGGACTCAGCTATTCCTTTATTTTGTTCAGTCTAGAAGACCAACTGAAGCTGAACATGAGTTCAACTTCTCCCTTGTTACTACCTTTGTAAACATATCTGCTGGATTATCATCAGTATGAATCTTTTCCAGCCTTAACTATCCATCATCCAAAACTGATCGAATGAAATGGTACCGCAACTGTATGTGTTTTGTCTTTGAGTGCAAAGCAGAATTCTTTGCAAGATGAATTGCACTTTGGCTATCTGTATGTAGAAAATTATCCTTTTGTGGATGTCCCAATTCTTCCATGAAGAATTGAAGCCATATCATCTCCTTGGCTGCCTCTGTAGCAGCAACATACTCTGCCTCTGTAGTGGATAAAGCAACCACCTTTTGTAGTTGAGAAATCCAACTCACTGCTGTCCCACCAATAGTAAATATATAACCTGTAGTACTTCGCCTGCTATCTATATCTCCTGCCAAATCTGAGTCAACATAGCCTTGTACAGTAGTAGTAGAACCCCCAAAGTGTAAACACTTACTGGATGTGCCTCTCAAATATCTGAGAATCCATTTGACTGCATTCCAATGCTCAATACTAGGGTTACTCATATAACGGCTAACGACTCCCACTGCGTGTGCAATATCTAGCCTAGTACATACCATAGCATACATTAAGCTCCCTACAGCTGAAGCATAAGGTACCTTAGACATTTTAGTCTCTTCTTCTAGTGTCTTGGGACACATATCCTTAGTCAATTTCAAATGACCAGGCAAAGGTGTGCTGACAGCTTTGGCATTTTCCATAGAGAAACGTTGCAACACCTTCTCAATATAATCAGCCTGAGATAGAGACAATTTCTTATTTTTCCTATCTCTACAAATTTTCATACCAAGGATTTGTTTTGCTGCCCCCAAATCCTTCATAGCAAAAGATTTTGCTAACTGTTGTTTCAACCCCTTAATGTGATCCATGTTAGACCCAGCTACAAGCATATCATCAACATATAAACATAAAATAATGTAGCTGTCATCATCCAACCTCTTAAAATAAACACAATGGTCAGAATGACACCGACTATATCCATGCCTATTCATAAAAGTGTCAAATTTAATATACCATTGCCGAGGTGCTTGCTTCAAGCCATATAAACTTTTCTACAATCTGCACACCAAATTCTCCTTACCCTTGACCTCAAATCCTTGTGGCTGAACCATATATATTTCTTCATCCAAATCACCATGAAGAAAGGCTATTTTAACATCAAGCTGCTCTAAATGCAAATCTTCAGTAGCCACAATACTTAAAATAGTACGAATAGAAGTCATTTTAACAACTGGAGAAAATATCTCATCAAAATCAATACCATATTTCTGTGCAAATCCTTTTACGACTAATCTGGCTTTAAATATTTTCGTACCTCCATCCTCTTCTTTTATCCTGTAAACCCATTTATTTTGTAAAGCCCTTTTACCTGTAGGTAACTTACATAAATCCCATGTCTGATTTTTCAGCAAAGAGTCCATTTCATCTGTCATTGCAGACTCCCACTGAAGCTTTGTATCCACCTGCACAGCTTCATTATAACATTCAGGTTCACCAGCATCTGTTAACAGAATAGAATACAAAGATGGAGAAAATCTTTCTGGAGGTCTACTTAGCCTTGTTGACCGTCTAACACTCACTGGGGTGTGTGGTATTTGTTGTTTCTGTTGTTGCGGAGCATAAGGAACTACTGGAACATGAACTTGTGGAGTATCATCCAGTACTACATAGTCATTTTCTTTCTTCTCATGCTGCAGCAACAGATCTTTGTACAATACTTTATCATTGAATATGACATCCCTGCTTCTTACAATTTTATGATTTTCAAAATCCCAAAGCCTATAACCAAATTCATCAATGCCATACCCAAAAAATACACATTTCTTTGACTTAGCTTCCAGCTTGGTTCTATTTTCAGAATCTATAAGTGCAAAAGCTTCACAACCAAAGGTTTTGAGAAAAGAATAACTCACCTTCTTACCACTCCATGCTTCCTCTGGAATACCACAGTCCAAAGGAGTAGAGGGGCTCCTATTGATTAAATAAATAGTAGTGTTCACTGCCTCTGCCCACATATTTTTGGGCAGCCTAGCATGCAACCTCATACTCCTTGCATGCTCCATTATTGTCCTGTTCATGCGTTCAGCCACTCCATTTTCTTGTGGAGTCTTTGGTACAGTTTTCTACCTACGAATACCATTAGAGGAACAATATTCTTCAAATTTTGTGCTGCAATACTCACCACCATTATCAGATCTGAGACATTTTAACTTTTTACCAGTCTCATTCTCAACCAAGCATTTCCATTTCTTAAAAGTTTGAAATACATCAGATTTTTGTCTAAGGAAATAAATCCATACTTTTCTTGTTGCATCATCTATAAATGTAACATAATACAGAGAGCCACCAAGGGAAGATACCTGAGCTGGTCTCCATACATCTGTATGCACAAGCTCTAATCTCTCATTTTTCTTTTCCTTCCCACTCTTCACAAAACTAACTCTCTTTTGTTTTCCATAAACACAACTTTCACAGAAATCCATATTGACACATTTCAGACCAGGTAAAACTTTCTTTGAATGAAGTAATTTCATACCTTTTTCACTCATGTGCCTGAGTCTGTTGTGCCACAGTGCTGTGTCAGAATCTACAGCAACAGTTTGATGTTCTTCCTGCTCAACTGCAGCCACTGTTCCTGAACATTCATTATCTTCTGAAATAATTAAAGTAGAAGGAACAGTATGACCTGTACAAAGATATAAGGTGCCTACTTTCACACCTTTTGCTACTACTAAGGAACCTTTTGAAACCTTCCAATTTTTATCATTAAAAGTAACTGTGCAACCCTCATCACCCAGTTGCCCTGCTGAAATTAAATTCCTACTCAGCCTTGAAACATGTCTTACCTCTTGTAGTAGCCAATGATTCCCATTCTGCAACTTAATCTTAATTTTTCCCTTTCCAACAATCTGACAGGGTTCATTATCTCCCAAATAAACTAGCCCAAAATCCCCTTGGACATAATCAATAAAATAACTTCTATGGGGTGTAGCATGAAATGAAGCCCCATAATCTAAAACCCATGAATCATCAATACTTTCTAAGGACAAGAGCAAAGCATCCTCCTCGGATTTGTTACTTACCACATTTGCCTCCTTGTTTCCATCATTTTTGTCTCCTTGATCTTTCTTTCGGGACCAACAATCTTTCTTCTTATGACCTGGTTTTCCACAGTACCAGCAATCATTTGGCCCTTTAGATTCGAACCTCTTTCCCTTTGATTTTCCTCTTGATTTCCCACGATTTCCAGAGTTGTTTCCTCTATCTCTTGTTCTGCCTCTGCTTTCTGTGTTCAATACACTACCCGATGTCGATGACCCTGAGCTTTTCCTACGAAATTCCTCACTCAATATAACACCAATAACATCATCATACTTTAGGGTATTAGAACTAGAAATAGAATTACTAACAGCCATTACCAAGCCATTCCAGCTTTCTGGCAAAGAACACAAAATCAAGAGAGCCCTAACCTCTTCATCGAAAGTAATTTTAACTGAGGTTAATTGGCTTGTAACTGTATTAAACTCATTCAAATGATCAGTAACTGATCCACCTTCTACCATTTTCATATTAAATAAACGCTTCATAAGAAATACCTTGTTTGAAGCTGAAGGCTTTTCATACAACTTCGCTAGGGTTTCCATCAGATCTTTAGCTATCTTTGCTTCAGTAATATTGAATGCCACCGATTGTGCCAGGCATAGACGAATACTCCCCAGTGCCTTCCTATCCAAAATATCCCAATCCTCCTGAGACATTGATTGCTCTTTCTTGGCTACTCCCTCTAATGGCCGCCATAGATCCTTCTGATAGAGATAATCCTCCATTTGCATCTTCCATAACTGGAAGTTCTGCCCATTAAACTTATCGACCTTCAGCCTACCCTCATTTGCCATTTCTCCCACTTAACTGAGAGACTCTCCCACTAACTCGTGAGACCTACTTCAGAGAATAGATGAAAGAACGAATGAAATAACCTCGCTCTGATACCACTTGTTAGGATTAACAAGGCAGAAATAACAATTATGTGCAAATATAACTAATATCAGAAAATAATAAACCACACAAAATAGAACACAAGACACACAGATTTAACGTGGTTCACCCAATCCCTGGGCTACGTCCACCAACAGCGAGTCTAATATTATTATTATCCAGTGATTACAACCTGATTACAATCCGTAATCCCTTATAGCCCAATTCTACCGCAAGTACTAAAATCATACATAATGAAAATCCCTAACCCTAAGCCATATTATACAATATTTTTCCGCTTTAGGGTTAGAATGAGTTATAAGTAGTCGGCCCAAATAACCGAAAAGTAGTCAGCCTCAAAAAAAATTTCCTCGGGGGTTGCACCCCCAAACCCCCACTCGGGGCCTGGCCCGGCCCCGAACCTCGGCGAGGTCGGGAGGAAAAGTGTACAGTACTTTCCTGGATAGTACTTTCCTGATTAGTCACCACAAGCTAACAGAGAGAAACAGACAGTAAGAAAATTTTTAAATGTTGGACTTGTCAAAAATATGGTCATTTTGCATCTAAATATGCTAAGAGAGTTAAAAAGTATAGAAACAATTTCAAACCTAGAAGATCTAAGGAATGTTATTATGCTAATGATGAAGATCTTGAAACTAGTGTAGAGAGAACTCTAAGTGAAAGTGATACTGAGAATAATGATGACATAGGATTTGTAGAAATTAAAGAAGAGAATCCTGAAACTGATGTTAAGGAAGAAAAATCCTTAGTTTATCAAGTTGAAAAGAAAGCTGACTGGATTATAGACAGTGGTTGTTCACATCATATGACTGGAGAGATGAAAAAGTTCATAAAGGTTAATGATTATGATGGAGGAGTTGTTAGAGTTGGAAATAATGCACCTTGTTTGATTAAAGGTATAGGATCTATTACTCTTGATGGAAAGACTAATACTAATGATGTTTATTTTGTGGATGGATTGAAACATAATCTTTTAAGTGTTGGACAGTTAGTTGATAAGGGATATCAAGTTTGGTTTACTAAGAAAACTTGTGTGATAAAGGATAAAGATGGAAATCTGATTGGAATTGGATCTAGTACCAAAGGTAATGTATTTCAGTTGAATCCTATTGAGATGACATGTTTGATTACTAAGATTGATGATAGTTAGTTATGGCATAGAAGGTTTTGTCATATAAACTTTAAAAACATTGTGAAAGTGAGTACAAAACTTGCAGTAAGGGATTTGCCTAAAATTATGAAGCCTACTAACATGACTTACAAAGAATGTGTGATGGCTAAATAAAAGAGAAGTTATTTTCCCAGTAAGAAGTTTACATCCACAAAAAAGTTAGAGATTGTTCATACAGATTTGAGCGGTGCTACCAGGACTAGAGGATTCTATGGAGAAAGGTATTTTATGATTCTTGTTGATGATTTTACAAGAATGATGTGGATTGCATTTTTTAAAGAAAATTCTGAAGCATTTGATAAGTTTAAGATCATTAAGAATAAATTTGAGAATGAATCTGGAATGAAGATTAAGTGTTTGAGATCTGATAGAGGTGGAGAATTTACTTCTAGAGAGTTTAACACCTTTTGTGAAGAAAATGGCATTAAGAGACAATTTTCAGCCCCTAGGACACCTGAACAAAATGGTATTGCAAAAAGAAGAAATAGATTAGTGACTGAAGCAGCAAGACCTATGTTATTTGAGAGTGATTTGGTGAAGATATTCTGGAGAGAAGCAGTGAACACAACAGTGTATACAATGAACAAAGTACAAATTAGAGCAGACCTAGACAAGACACCCTATGAATTATGGTTTGGACATGCACTCTCAGTTAAGTATTTTAAAATTTTTGGAAGAAAATGTTATATAAAGAGAGATGATGATATTGGAAAGTTTGATCCTAGAAGTGATGAAGGTATATTTCTTGGATATTCTTTGAAAAGCAAAGCCTACAGATGTTACAATAAAAGAACTAAGACTATTATTGAAAGCACAAATGTTAAAGTTGATGAAAAGTTCAAAATTTAGGAAAGAATGATTGATTATGAATCAGATGAAGAAGCTCATCCTAAACCTAACACTCGAACTACTGAATTATTTTATGAGACTGACAATGATTTGTTGAATGAAAGCCACAGTGAAGTCATTGAAGAACCTACACCTGAAGTGAGATTTGAGATAGTGACACCTAACAAGAGTTTATCAAGAAATCATCCTATTGGGAAAATTATTGGAAGCATTAAAAGAGGAGTTCTAAATTGGAATAAGGTACAAGAACAGTTATGTTTGATTTCTCAAATTGAACCTAAAACTACTAGTGAAGCTTATGAAGATAAAAGTTGGATTAATGCCATGAAAGAAGAACTAGATCAGATTGAAAAGAAAAAGACATGGGAATTGGTCCCTAGACCTAAAGAAAAGAATGTTATTGGAACTAAATGGGTATTCAGAAACAAGATGAATGAACAAGGAGAAGTAGTAAGAAACAAAGCAAGATTGGTATGTAAGGGATACTCACAGAAAGAAGGAATTGACTATGAAGAAATATTTGCACCTGTAGCAAGAATTGAAGCAGTAAGAATGATTTTTAGGAATGAATGCTAAATGTTTGGCAGCCATTTAGTAGAATTTTTTGTTGCATTCATGACTATGATTGTCATTAATGTCAACATAGTGATCTACCAGAGACTTGCAGATAAGCAGACAATGTTTGGATTAGCGCACATGGGATATTGCAGTTGGAGCTATGCGATATTGAGGATATGCTCTTTAATATGTTATATGTTTATGGTTAAGAGCATAGATAGTGATTCATTTATTCATGGAAGTTATGAGCATTTTGGTGGAAGTAGTATTCAGGCAGCGTTCCTGAGTAGCGGTTTGTTGAAATCGGACGATATCTCCTAGTCAGGATAGAATTTGGTTTTGCATAGTGAAAGGGAAGTTGAAGACACATTGTTAGTGACTTGGATGACAATGCAAACTTCAAGGTCACATGAGTGAAGAATTATTGTAATTGGAAGCCGACAGTTTTGTGTAATTTTGATGTAGCGTGTTGAAACTTTTATTTTTGTAATTGTATGCTGACTCATTTGTAATTACTTGAGTGTGGTATAAAGGAAGGAATGTTTTTCCTTGTTGTGATATGGTTGGATGTTTTTATGTATGCATGAAGTGAAGAAAAGAGCTAATGCAGTTGTGAAAGTGAAATTGTGAAAGAAGACATGTGAAGTACAAAGATCTGATATTGAGATTTGGTGAAGCGCTGAGTGCTATTTGGCACAGTCAGAGAAGAGTTAACATATTGTTGAGATCAATAATCTTTTTGTATTATTCTATTGATTAATAAAAAGATTAGCTAGATCGTGTGTTCAGTGATCTTACCTTGAAGCTATTTGGGCAGTGGGTCCTTTTGTCTTCCATAACTCTTAACAGGGTTAGAATTTTTTAACAGGGATTCAAAATTCATATGTAATGAATGTATTTCATAAGACTCCTAACAGATTCCATCCTTTCACAAGGAATATTCATATTAGTGCATCTTTTGTGGGCATCATTCCCATTTGGGTTTACTCTTTGATCAAGAGGTTCCCTAGTCAACATATCTTGTGTCATTGTGTTATTGTGTATGAATATATTTCTATGGTTGTTAATTATATTGCTTACATGGTTTAATGATGTTGAAGTTAATAAAATTTATAATTATCAGATAACTAATTCACCCCCCCCCCTCTCAATTATCTTGGTGGACTTTACTTTCTAAAAATTGGTATTAGAGTGGTAGGTCTTTAAAAATTAAGTTTAAAAGCTTAAGGAGATCCATGGTGAATTTCAGAAAAGAAAGCTCTAAGTTTGATGGAGTAAATTTTGATAGCTGGAGAGAAAAGATGAAGACACACCTACTGTGTTTTGGACCATGTTATTGGTTGATTACAAAGAATGATAAGACTAACATTGAAGAGGACACTCTTGAAACATGTACTGCCGATGAGAGAGATCTATTCATGTGTAACATACTTGCAAGAGAAGCACTTTTGACAGCCCTTTCGGAGAATGAGTACAATCAGGTAAAATGTTTGAAAAAATATCATAAAATTTGGAATGCTTTACACTCTACATTTGAAGGTGATGAACATGCAAAGAAAGTTAGATTACATAATTGGATATGTGCATTTAAAGATATAAGAAAGATGGAAGATGAATCTGTTAGAAGCTATATTGGTAGAGTGTCAGAAATTGTTACAGGCATAAAATCTTATGCAGGAAAAAAGATAGAGAATGAAGTGATATGGAAAATTCTAAAGACATTGACTCCTGTATTTAAGTAGACAACACATATGATTGAACAAGTCATACCTTGTACTACAAACTTTACAAGAGAGACTCTTCTTGGAAGATTGGAAGTAGCAGAGATGAACCTAAGGTTATTAGGAGACTTGCCTACTATGTAGACAACATTCAGTGCTCTTAGTGTTTGTGCTACTTCATCAAGAAGTATCAGTGTGAGTGGTGATTATGCTGGCAGCAACAGATCTAGAAATGAAGAAGATAGGAAGATTGAAGAAGGTATTGCCTTGCTTGTGAAGAGAGAACCAGACGGAAAGAAATTTTTTAAATGTTGGACTTGTCAAGAAATATGGTCATTTTGCATCTAAGTGTCCTAAGAGAGTTAAAAAGTACAAAAACAATTTCAAACATAGAAGATCTAAGGAATGTTATTATGCTAATGATGAATATCTTGAAACTAGTGTAGACAAAACTCTAGGTGAAAGTGATACTGAGAATAATGATGACATAGGATTTGTAATAATTAAAGAAGAGAATCTTGAAACTGATGTTAAGGAAGAAAAATCCTTAGTTTCTCAAGTTGAAAAGAAATTTGATTGGATTATAGACAGTGGTTGTTCACATCATATGACTAGAGACATGAAAAAGTTCATGAAGCTTAACGATTATGATGGAGGAGTTGTTAGAGTTGGAAACAATGCACCTTGTTTGATTAAAGGTATAGGATCTATTACTCTTGATGAAAAGACTAATACTGATGATGTTTATTTTTTGGATGGATTGAAACATAATCTTTTAAGTGTTGGACAGTTAGTTGATAAGGGATATCAAGTTTGGTTTACTGAGAAAACTTGTGTGATAAAGGATAAAGATGGAAATCTGATTGGAACTGGATCTAGAACCAGAGGTAATGTATTTTAGTTGAGTCCTAATGAGATGACATGTTTGATTACTAAGATTGATGACAGTTAGTTATGGCATAAAAGGTTTTGTCATATAAACTTTCAAAACATTGTGAAAGTGAGTACTACACTTGTAGTAAGGGATTTGCGTAAAATTATGAATCCTACTAACATGATTTGCAAGGAATGTGTGATGGCTAAACAGAAGAGAAGTTCTTTTCCCGGTAAGAAGTTTACATCAAAAGAAAAGTTGGAGATTTTTCATACAAATTTGAGCGGTCCTACTAGGACTAGAGGATTCTATGGAGAAAGGTATTTTATGATTCTTGTTGATGATTTTACAAGAATTATGTGGATCGCATTTCTTAAAGAAAAGTCTGAAGCATTTGATAAGTTTAAGATCATTAAGAATAAAGTTGAGAATGAATATGGAATGAAGATTAAATGTTTGAGATTTGATAGAGGTGGAGAATTTAATTCTAGAGAGTTTAACACCTTTTGTGAAGAAAATGGCATTAAGAGACAGTTTTCAGCCCCTAGGACACCTAAACAAAATGGTATTGCAGAAAGAAGAAACAGATCAGTGACTGAAGTAGCAAGAGCTATGTTATTTGAGAATGATTTGGTGAAGATATTTTGGAGAGAAGCAATGAACACATCAGTGTATACAATGAATAGAGTACAAATCAGAGCAGACATAGACAAGACACCCTATGAATTATGGTTTGGACATGCACCCTCAGTTAAGTATTTTAGAATTTTTGGAAGTGAATGTTATAGTAAGAGAGATGATGATATTGGAAAGTTTGATCCTAGAAGTGATGAAGGTATATTTCTTGGATATTCTTTGAAAAACAAAGCCTACAAATATTACAATAAAAGAACTAAGACTATTGTTGAAAGCGCAAATGTTAAAGTTGATGAAAAGTTCAAAATTTAGGAAACAATTCTTGATTATGAATCAGATGAAGAAGCTCATCCTAAACCTAACACTTGAACTACTGAATTATTTTATGAGACTGATAGTGATTTGTTGAATGAAAGCCACATTGAAGTCATTGAAGAACCTACACCTGAAGTGAGATCTGAGACAATGACACCTAACAAAAGTTTATCAAGAAATCATCCTATTGGGAAAATTATTGGAAGCATTAAAAGAGGAGTTCTAACTTGGAATAAGGTTCAAGAATAGTTATGTTTGATTTCTCAAATTGAACCTAAAACTACTAGTGAAGCTTGTGAAGATGAAAGTTGGATTAATGCTATGAAAGAAGAAATAAATTAGATTGAAAAGAACAAGACATGGGAATTGGTCCCTAGACCTAAAGACAAGAATGTTATTGGAACTAAATGGGTATTCAGAAACAAGATGAATGAACAAGGAGAAGTAGTAAGAAACAAAGCAAGATTGGTATGTAAGGGATACTCACAGCAAGAAGGAATTGATTATGAAGAAACCTTTGCACCTGAAGCAAGAATTGAAGTAGTAAGAATGATTTTTAGGAATGAATGCTAAATTTTTGGCAGCCATTCTGTAGCATTTTTTGTTGCATTCATGACTATGATTTTCATTGATGTCAACACAGTGATCTACCAGAGACTTGCAGAGAAGTAGATAGTGTTTGGATTAGCGCACGTGGGATATTGCAGTTGGAGCTATGTGATGTTGAGGATATGACCTTTGATATGTTATATGTTTATGGTTAAGAGCATAGATAGTAATTCATTTATTCATGGAAGTTATGAGCATTTTGGTGGAAGTAGTATTCAGGTAGTGTTCCTCAGTAGCGATTTGTGGAATTCGGATGATATCTCCTAGTTGGGATGGAATCTGGTTTTGTGCATTTAAAGGGAAGTTGAAGACAAATTTTTAGTGACATGGATGACAATGTAAACTTTGAGGTTGTATGAGTAAAGAATTATTGTATTTGGAAGCCAACAGTTTTGTGTAATTTTTATTGTAATTGGAAGCCAACGGTTTTGTGTAATTTTGATGTAGCATGTGGAAACTTTTATTTTTGTAATTGTATGTTGACTCATTTGTAATTAATTGAGTGTGGTATAAAGGAAGGAATATTTTTCCTTATTGTGATATGGTTGGATGTGTTGATGTATCCATGAAGTGAACAAAAGTGCTAATGCAGTTGTGAAAGAGAAATTATGAAAGAAGACATGCAAAGTACATATATTTTATATTGAGATCGGGTGAAGTAGTGATTGCAGTTTGGAATAGTCAGAGAAGAGGTAACATATTGTTGAGATTATTAATATTTTAGTATTATTCTATTGAGTAATACAAAGATTAGTTGGACAGTGTGTTCAGTGATCTTACCTTGAAGTTGTTTGGGCAGTGGATCCTTCTATCTTCCATAACTCTTAGCAGGGTTCGAATCTTTTAACAGGGATTCAAAATCTCCTAATAGAGATTCATATGTACTAAATGTATTTCATCAGACTCCTAATAGAGTCCATCCTTTCACAAGGAATATTTATATTAGTGCATCTTTTGTGGGCATCATTCCCACCGGGGTTTACTCTTTGATCAAGAGGTTCCCTAGTCAACATATCTTGTGTCATTATGTTATTGTGTATGTTTATCTTTCTATGGTTGTTTGTTACATTGCTTACATGGTTTAATGCTGTTGAAGTTGATAAAAGTATAATTATCAGATAACTGATTCACCCACCCCTTAGTTATCTTGGTGGACTTTACTTTCTAATAATTGGTATCAGAGCGATAGGTCCTTGAAAAAGAAGTTTAACAACTTAAGGAGATCCATGGTGAATTTTAGAAAAGAAAGCCCTAAATTTGATGGAGTAAATTTTGATAGCTGGAAAGAAAAGATGAAGACACACCTACTATGTTTAGGATCAAGTTATTGGTTGATTACAAAGAATGATAAGACTATCATTGAAGAGGACAATCTTGAAACATGTACTACCGATGAGAGAGATCTATTCATGTGTAACATACTTGCAAGAGAAGCACTTTTGACAGCCCTTCTAGAGAATGAGTACAGTTAGGTAAAATGTTTGAAAAAATCTCATGAAATTTGGAATGCTTTACACTCTACTTTTGAAGGTGATGAACATGCAAAGAAAGTTAGATTACATAATTGGATATGTGCATTTAAAAATATAATAATGATGGAAGATGAATTTGTTAGAAGCTATATTGGTAGAATGTCAAAAATTGTTACAGGCATAAAATCTTGTGGAGGAACAAAGACAGGGAATGAAGTGATGGAAAATTCTGAGGACATTGACTCTTGTATTTAAGCAGACAATACAGATGAATGAAAAAGTCATACCTTGTACTACAAAATTTACAAGAGAGACTCATCTTGGAAGATTGGAAGTAGCAGAGATGAACCTGAGGTTATTAGGAGACTTGATTAGAATGGAGACAACATTCAGTGCTCTTAGTGTTCTCCCTACTTTGTCAAGAAGCATCGGTGTGAGAGTTGATTATGCTGGCAGCCGCAGATCTATAAATGAAGAAGACATGAAGATTGAAGAAGGTATTTCCTTGCTTGTGAAGAGAGAACCGGATGGTAAGAAAATTTTTAAATGTTGGACTTGTCAAGAATATGGTAATTTTGCATCTAAGTGTCCTAAGAGAGTTAAAAAGTACAAAAAACAATTTCAAACCTAGAAGATCTAAGGAATGTTATTATGCTAATGATGAAGATCTTGAAATTAGTGTAGACAGAACTCTAAGTGAAAGTGATACTGAGAATAATGATGACATAGGATTTGTAGTAATTAAAGAAGAGAATCCTGAAACTAATGCTAAGGAAGAAAAATCCTTAGTTTGTCAAGTTGAAAAGAAATCTGATTGGATTACAGACAATGGTTGTTCACATCATATGACTAGAGACATGAAAAAGTTCATAAAGTTTAACAATTATAATGGAGGAGTTGTTAGAGTTGGAAACAATGCACCATGTTTGATTAAAGGTATAGGATCTATTACTCTTGATGGAAAGACTAATACTGATGATGTTTATTTTGTGGATGGATTGAAACATAATTTTTTAAGTGTTGGATAGTTAGTTGATAAGGGATATCAAGTTTGGTTTACTGAGAAAACTTTTGTGATAAAGGATAAAGATGGAAATCTGATTGGAATTGGATCTAGAACCAGAGGTAATGTATTTCAGTTGAATCCTAATGAGATGAAATGTTTGATTACTAAGATTGATGATAGTTGGTTATGGCATAGAAGGTTTTTTCATATAAACTTTGACAACATTGTGAAATTGAGTACTACACTTGCAGTAAGGGATTTGCCTAAAATTATGAAGCCTACTAACATGATTTGCAAAGAATGTGTGATGGATAAATAGAAGAGAAGTTCTTTTCCTAGTAAGAAGTTTACATCTATAGAAAAGTTGGAGATTGTTCATACAGATTTGAGCGGTCCTACCAGGACTAGAGGATTCTATGGAGAAAGGTATTTTATGATTCTTGTTGATGATTTTACAAGAATTATGTGGATTGCATTTCTTAAAGAAAAGTTTGAAGCATTTGATAAGTTTAATATCATAAAGAATAAAGTTGAGAATGAATATGGAATGAAGATTAAATGTTTGAGATCTGATAGAGGTGGAGAATTTACTTCTAGATATTTTAACACCTTTTGTGAAGAAAATGGCATTAAGAGATAGTTTTCAGCCCCTAGGACACCTGAACAAAATGGTATTACAGAAAGAAGAAACAGATCAGTGACTGAAGCAACAAGAGCTATGTTATTGAGAATGATTTGGTGAAGATATTATAGAGAGAAGCAGTGAACACAATAGTGTATACAATGAACAAAGTACAAATCAGAGCAGACACAGACAAGACACCCTATGAATTATGGTTTGGACATGCACCCTCAGTTAAGTATTTTAGAATTTTTGGAAGCAAATGTTATATAAAGAGAGATGATGATATTGAAAATTTTGATCCTAGAAGTGATGAAGGTATATTTCTTGGATATTCTTTGAAAAGCAAAGCTTACAAATGTTACAATAAAAGAACTAAGACTATTGTTGAAAGCGCAAATGTTAAAGTTGATGAAAAGTTCAAAATTTAGGAAAGAATGCTTGATTATGAATCTGATGAAGAAGCTCATCCTAAACCTAACACTCGAACTACTGAATTATTTTATGAGACTGACAGTGATTTATTTAATGAAAGCCATAGTGAAGTCATTGAAGAACCTACACCTAAAGTGAGATCTGAGATAGTGACACCTAACAAGAGTTTATCAAGAAATCATCCTATTGGGAAAATTATTGGAAGCATTAAAAAAGGATTTCTAACTCGGAATAAGTTACAAGAACAGTTATGTTTGATTTCTCAAATTGAACCTAAAACTACTAGTGAAGCTTGTGAAGATGAAAGTTGGATTAATGCTATGAAAGAAGAACTAGATCAGATTCAAAAGAAAAAGACATGGGAATTGGTCCCTAGACCTAAAGACATGAATGTTATTGGAAATAAATGGGTATTCAGAAACAAGATGAATGAACAAGGAGAAGTAGTAAGAAACAAAGCAAGATTGGTATCTAAGGGATACTCACATCAAGAAGGAATTGACTATGATGAAACCTTTGCACCTATAGCAAGAATTGAAGCAGTAAGAATGATTTTTAGGAATGAATTCTAAATGTTTGGAATCAATTATGTACCATTTTTTGTTGCATTCATGACTATGATTGTCATTGATGTCAACACAGCGATCTGCCAAAGACTTGTAGAGAAGCAGACAATGTTTGGATTAGCGCACGTGGGATATTAAAGTTGGAGCTATGAAATGTTGAGGATATAATCTTTGATATGATATTTGTATATGGTTAAGAGCACATATAGTAATTCATTTATTCATGGAAGTTATGAGCATTTTGGTGGAAGTAGTATTCAGGCAGCGTTCCTGAGTAGCGGTTTGTGGAAATTGGATGATATTTTCTAATCAGGATGGAATTTTGTTTTGTACAGTTAAAGGGAAGTTGAAGACACATTTTTAGTGATGTGGATGATAGTGCAAACTTTGAGGTCACATGAGTGAAGAATTATAATAATTGGAAGTTGACAGTTTTGTGTAATTTTGATGTAGCGTGTGGAAACTTTTATCTTTTTAATTGTATGCCGACTCATTTGTAATTACTTGAGTGTGGTATAAAGGAAGGAATGTTTTTCCTTATTGTGATATGGTTGGATGTGTTGATGTATGCATGAAGTGAAGAAAAGAGCTAATGCATTTGTGAAAGAAAAATTGTGAAAGAAGACATGTGAAGTACAAAGATCTGATAGTGAGATCTGGTGAAGCAGTGAGTGCGGTTTGGCACAGTCAGAGAAGAGGTAACATATTGTTGAGATCAGTAATATTTTGGTATTATTCTATTAAGTAATACAAAGATTAGTTGGATAGTGTGTTCAGTGATCTTACCTTGAAGCTGTTTGGGGAGTGGGTCCGTCTGTCTTCCATAACTCTTAACAGGGTTAGAATCTTTTAACAGGGATTCAAAATATCCTAATAAGGATTCATATGTATTGAATGTATTTCATAAGAATCCTAACAAAGTCCATCCTTTCACAAGGAATATTCATATTAGTGCATGTTTTGGGGGCATCATTCCCATCGGGGTTTACTCTTTGATCAAGATGTTGCCTAGTCAACATATCTTGTGTCATTGTGTTATTATGTATGAATATCTTTCTATGGTTGGTAATTATATTGCTTACATTGTTTAATATTGTTGAAGTTGATAAAAGCTATAATTTTTAGATAACCGATTCATCCCCCCCCCCCTCAATTATCTTGGTGGACTTTACTTTCTAACAATTGGTATCAGAGTGGCAGGTCCTTGAAAAAGAAGTTTCACAACTTAAGGAGATCCATGGTGAATTTTAGAAAAGAAAGCCCTAAGTTTGATGGAGTAAATTTTGACAGTTGGAAAGAAAAGATGAAGACACACCTACGCTGTTTAGGACTAGGTTATTGGTTGATTACAAAGAATGATAAGACTATCATTGAAGAGGACAATCTTAAAACATGTACTGCCGATGAGAGAGATCTATTCATGTGTAACATACTTTTAAGAGAAGCACTATTGACAGCCCTTCCAGAGAATGAGTACAATCAGGTAAAATGTTTGAAAAAATCTCGTGAAATTTGGAATGCTTTACACTCTACTTTTGAAGGTGATGAACATGCAAAAAAAGTTAAATTATATAATTGGATATGTGCATTTGAAGATATAAGAATGATGGAAGATGAATCTGTTAGAAGCAATATTGGTAGAATGTCAGAAATTGTTACAGACATAAAATCTTGTGGAGGAACAAAGATAGAGAATGAAGTGATATGGAAAATTCTGAGGACATTGACTCCTGTATTTAAGTAGACAATGCAAATGATTGAACAAGTCATACCTTGTACTACAAACTTTACAAGAGAGACTCTTCTTGGAAGATTGGAAGCAACAGAGATGAACCTGATTTTATTAGGAGACTTGCCTAGAATGGAGACAACATTTAGTGCTCTTAGTGTTCTCCCTACTTTGTTAAGAAGTATCAGTGTGAGCGGTGATTATGCTGGTAGAAACAAATCTAGAAATGAAGAAGATAGGAAGATTGAAGAAGGCATTAACTTGCTTGTGAAGAGAGAACTGGATAGTGGTTGTTCACATCATATGACTGGAGACATGAAAAAGTTCATAAAGTTTAACGATTATGATGGAGGAGTTGTTAGAGTTGGAAACAATGCACCTTGTTTGATTAAAGGCATATGATCTATTACTCTTGATGGAAAGACTAATACTAATGATGTTTATTTTGTGGATGTATTGAAACATAATCTTTTAAGTGTTGGACAGTTAGTTGATAAGTGATATCAAGTTTGGTTTATTTAGAAAACTTGTGTGATAAAGGATAAAGATGGAAATCTGATTGAAACTGGATCTAGAACTAGAGGTAATGTATTTCAGTTGAATCCTACTAAGATGACATGTTTGATTACTAAGATTAATGACTGTTGGTTATGGCATAGAAGGTTTTGTCATATAAACTTTGACAACATTGTGAAAGTGAGTACTACACTTGCAGTAAGGGATTTGCCTAAAATTATGAAGCCTACTAACATGATTTGCAAAGAATGTGTGATGGATAAATAGAAGAGAAGTTCTTTTCCTAGTAAGAAGTTTACATCTATAGAAAAGTTGGAGATTGTTCATACAGATTTGAGCGGTCCTACCAGGACTAGAGGATTCTATGGAGAAAGGTATTTTATGATTCTTGTTGATGATTTTACAAGAATTATGTGGATTGAATTTCTTAAAGAAAAGTCTGAAGCATTTGATAAGTTTAAGATCATTAAGAATAAAGTTGAGAATGAATCTGGAATGAAGATTAAATGTTTGAGATCTAATAGAGGAGGAGAATTTACTTTTAGAGAGTTTAACACCTTTTGTGAAGAAAATGACACCTAAACAAAATGGTATTGTAGAAAGAAGAAACAAATAAGTGACTGAAGTAGCAAGAGCTATGTTATTTGAGAATGATTTGGTGAAGATATTCTAGAGAGAAGCAATGAACATAACAGTGTATACAATGAACAAAGTACAAATCAGAGGAGACACAAAGAAGACACCTATTAATTATGGTTTGGACATGCACCCTCAGTTAATTATTTTATAATTTTCAGAAGCAAATGTTATATAAAGAGAGACGATGATATTGGAAAGTTTGATCCTAGATGTGATGAAGGTATAGTTCTTGGATATTCTTTGAAAAGCAAAGCCTATAGATGTTACAATAAAAGAGCTAAGACTATTGTTGAAAGCGCAAATGTTAAAGTTGATGAAAAGTTCAAAATTCGGGAAAGAATGCTTGATTATGAATCAAGTGAAGAAGTTCATCCTAAACCTAACACTGGAACTACTGAATTATTTTATGAGACTGACAGTGATTTGTTCAATAAAAGCCACAATGAAGTAATTGAAGAACCTACACCTGAAGTGAGATCTGAGACAATGACACCTAACAAGAGTTTATCAAGAAATCATCCTATTGGGAAAATTATTGGAAGCATTAAAAGAGGAGTTCTAACTTGGAATAAGGTTCAAGAATAGTTATGTTTGATTTCTCAAATTGAACCTAAAACTACTAGTGAAGCTTGTGAATATGAAATTTGGATTATTGCTATGAAAGAAGAACTAGATTAGATTGAAAAGAACAAGACATGGGAATTGGTCCCTAGACCTAATGACAATAATTTTATTGGAACTAAATGGGTATTCAGAAACAAGATGAATGAACAAGGAGAAGTAGTAAGAAACAAAGCAAGATTGGTATGTAAGGGATACTCACATCAAGAAGGAATTGACTATGAAGAAACCTTTGGACTTGTAGCAAGAATTGAAGTAGTAAGAATGTTTTTGGCTTATGCAGCCTATAAAAAATTCAAAGTATATATGATGGATGTAAAGTCAACATTTCTAAATGGAGAATTGGAAGAAGAAGTCTACATTGAGCAGCCTGGAGGTTTTCATTTGACTCAAGAAGGAGACATGGTATGTAAACTGAAGAAAGCCTTATATGGACTAAAGCAAGCACCTAGAACTAGTATGCAAGACTGGACAAGTATTTTTTAAAGTTGGGATTTACAAAAGGAACAATTGATAGCAATCTGTACACAAAAGAAATTGATAATGGTTTGTTGGTTATAGTTATTTTTGTTGATGACATTATTTTTGGAGGAGAAGATGAAGCTAGTGACAAATTTGCTGATGAAATGAATATTGAATTTGAAATGAGTATGATTGGTGAAATGACATACTTTTTGGGATTATAGATAACACTAAACAATGAAGGTATCTTTGTAAGTTAGACAAAGTACCTTAATGACTTGTTGAAAAGATTTGGAATGGAGAACTGTAAACTAGTTGGAACACCTATGGTAACTGGACATAAATTATCTAGCACAAATGAAACACCAGCAGTTGAACAGAAGAAATACAAATCTATGATTGGAGGATTATAGTACTTGACTCATACAAGACCTGATATAGTACATTTAGTTGGAATTGTAGCAAGATTTCAGGCTGAACCTAGAGAATCACATTATGTAATAGTAAAGAGGATACTGAGATATTTAAGAGGCATAATGGACTATGGATTGTGGTATGAAAAATCTGATGATTTTACCCTATGTGCATATACAGATGTTGATTGGGGAGACAATGTTGATGATAAGAAGAGCACCGGTGGTGGAGCATTTTTCCTTGTAGGAAGATTGGTTTCTTGGCTAATCAAGAAGCAAAATTGTATCTCACAAAGCACAACATAAGCAGAATATGTAGCAGCAACAAACAATTGTAACCAGATAATTTGGATGAAGCAAATGCTAAAGGATATTGGAATAAAGTTTGTTGAACCTGTTAACAATGAATAGCTATGATTAGATAATTTTATATTAATATTCTATATTAATATATATATATACTTGATAATATTACATATTTATGTATATCTAATATTATCAATATACTTATATATATATATATATATATATATATATATATATATAATAATAATATAACTAAGCCTTATATATATATCGATCTGCACTATTGATGTGATATGATATTATCATATCAATAATACATATTGTTAATATGTATTATTGATACGATAATACATACCAATTAATATCGACTGCTATACCAAGTACCGACTATGATATATATCGGATGCCATATTGACTGTTATGCATATCGGCCACCATACCGACTGTTATATATATATATATCGGATATCGTATGCAATATGTTATATGATTGTTAATTCATATAACATATTGCACGGTATACATATCTCACAATATGTATATCGTGCAGTATGTTACCCGTGGCTTATATAATACAAAAACATACGATACTGCACTTTACATATATCATAGTTACAATATATGTAAAGTGCAGTCTTTAATATTCGATTATCGGTAAAGGTAATTTGTTATGAAAGGGCATCGGTATTGAAGGGACGTGACTCATTTATGAGTCACGTCTCCTTCTATTTGCAAAGACATATATATATTGATAAATATTTTTGTATTTGAGATGAATTATATACAGCAGGTCTGAATAAGGATTATCATATATAAAAATCAAGAAAAATAATAATATAAAACTAAAGTTTATTGTAATTTCACATGGTATCAGAGCTAAGGTTCTGAAATTTAAAGAAATTTAATAAACTTAAGATATTATAAAATGGCAAACATGATCAGATTTGAGGACAGACTTGCAGGGGCTGATAACTTCCAATCATGGAAGATAAGAATCATAATGCTGCTAAAAGAGAATAAAGTTGAAACTTTTATTAAACCAGACAAGGTTAAGCCAGAAGCGGAACCCGATCTATCAAATTGGAATGAAGGGAATGACAAAGCCATGAAGATAATTATCGATGGGGTCAGAGATCATATTGTACCAATCCTATCCAAATATGATAAGGCATATGAGATGTACAAGGCATTGGAGAAAACATATGAAATAAATAATGCTAGCAAGAAACTAGCTTTGAAAAGAGAAATGAACCAGATTAGTATGAATAAGAATGAGAAAATAAATGCATACTTTCTAAGGGTATCAGCATTAAGAGATCAACTTTCACTACTAGGCCATGAAATTGATGGAAAGGAACTAGCCTTAATTGCTCTAGATGGACTACTTGAATCTTGGGAAACCTTTGTTGCTGGTATAAGTGCTAGATCCAAGTTTCCAAAATTTGATCGATTAAGAACAGATTGTCTTCAAGAAGAATCAAGGTTAGATAAAAGAGGATTAAAGAAAAAGATCAATGATGAAGAAAATCATGCACTAAATGTAAATACTCACAAGAAGAAGAAATTCAAACATTTCAGAAAGAAAAAATTCAATACGGAGTATCCCAAAAGAGACCTATCTCATGTTAAATGCTTTAGGTGTGACAAACCCGGACATGTAACAAATTGTCCTTACAAGAATCATCAAGCCTCTTTTACCAAATCCAAGAAGAAGCCCAATGAAGAAATCAAGAAGGAGCAATTTGTACTCTACTCTGCACTCTCAAATCAAGTTCCAAACAAGAACATTTGGGTTATTGATAGCGGTTCCTCACGTCACATTACAGGGTTCAAAGAACTACTAGAAACCATGTCAGAAGAATCGGATGAAGAGGTAACCATTGGAGATGACTCCTCTTATCCAGTAAGAGGCATTGGGACATGCACAATCAAACTAAAGACCGGTATCTCAATTCAACTCACAGGAGTCCTATTTGTCCCAGGAATCAAGAGAAACCTTTTATCCATATCGGCACTTGAAGATAATGGGTATAGAGTAACTTTCATGGATGGCAAAGTAAAAGCATGGCCTAAAGGTTTAACCTTCAAACAAGCTAATACCATAGGAAGAAGACAAGGGTGCTTATATGAATTAAATACTGATATAAATCAAGTCTTAGTAAATGACATTTCAAATTTAAATGAAGTATGGCATAGAAGATTAGGACATTTAAATTATAAAACTTTATCTTCTATGGAAAATTTGGTTAATGGATTACCAAAACTTAAACAATATCATTCTGGTGCATGTAAAGGGTGTGCACTAGGCAAAAACACAAAAGGAACATTTCAAATTAGTGTAAGCAGAACTAATGAGGTTTTAGAATTGATACATTCAGATTTATGTGGACCCATGTCTGTTTCTTCAATAGGAGGCAGCAAATACTATATAATCTTTGTTGATGACTTCTCACGAAAGACCTGGATTTACTTCCTTAAGTACAAAGAATCTGAGGGAGTACTAAGTAAGTTTAAAGACTTCAAATCTATTACTGAAAATCTATCTGGAAAGAAAATTAAAATTTTGAGAACAGACAATGGAAAAGAATACACATCTGAAATATTCAAACAATTTTGTAAAGAGGCTGGGATTAAGAGGGAGTACACCGTACCTTATAATCCACAACAAAATGGGGTAGCTGAAAGAAAGAATAGAACTATTATTGAGGCCACCAAAGCAATGCTTCTTGATCAAAACCTTGATACCTCTCTTTGGGCAGAAGCATCAAATACAGCTGTATACATACAAAATAGATGTCCACACTCACACATTGAAAATAAAACTCCTGAAGAAGCATTCACAGGGACAAAGCCTGATATAAGTAATCTTCGAATATTTGGATGTCCAGTCTACATTCATGTTCCTAAGGAAAAGAGAACAAAGTTAGAACCGTCTGGGAAGAAAGGTATCTTTGTAGGATATAGTGAAACCTCAAAAGCATATCGTATTTATATACCTAGGCAGAACCTTGTTGAATTAAGTAGAGATGTAATATTTGAGGAAGATACAGCTTGCTCTAAAAGTATAAATTCACAAGAGCAAGAGACTTTTGTTCCATCAAAAGAAAACACTTCACAGGAAACTCAAAAGGAGGACTCTGAGGAAGAAGAAAATGATGAAAATCTATCCACACTAGAAAATCCTAAGAAGAGACCACTTTGGGCCACTAAACTCATAGAAGAAGGAAAGACTCTTGGTGCTCCTCCAGGAACAGTCAGAGAAAGAAAAAGGCCTTCCATATTATCCAGCTATGCAGCACTCATGAGTGAACTCTCTAACTTAGAACCTACAAATGTATCTGATGCAATTCAACAACAAGTATGGAAGGATGCAATGATAGAAGAATATCAATCTATCATAAAGAATGATGTGTGGGATATTGTACCAAGACCAAAATCAAAATCTGTGGTATCATCTAAATGGTTATTCAAAATCAAACATGCAGCTGATGGTAGCATTGAAAAGTACAAAGCAAGATTTGTAGCAAGAGGCTTCTCTCAAAAGGAAGGGATTGACTATGAAGAAACATTTGCTCCTGTTGCACGTTACACATCTATTAGAACAGTTCTAGCCATTGCAGCTGCCAAATCTAAACTGATGCTGATCCAAATCTATACTTCAAGGTAAACAAAGGTGATATGTTGATAATCATATTATATGTTGATGATTTACTGATTACAGGGGAAGACTATTTGATTCAACAATGTAAGAAAGACTTAGCCAAAGAATTTGATATGAAGGACTTAGGTCTTCTACACTACTTTCTTGGTCTAGAAGTTTGGCAGAAATCAGACTGTATTATTTTGAATCAAGGCAAATATACCCTTGATATCTTGAAGAGATTTGGCATGTTGAATTGTAGACCCATGTCTTCACCCATGGAAATAAATTTTCATAAACTAAAGGAAGCAACATCAGAATCTCCTTCTGTAGATATCTCTTTATACAGACAATTAATAGGATCTCTAATGTTCTTAGGGAATACCAGACCTGACATTTGTTTCTCAGTAAACACATTAAGTCAGTTCATGTGTGATCCCAAAGAAATTCACTTTACTGCTGCTACACATGTATTGAGATATCTCCAAGGTACATTAAACTATGGACTCAAGTATGATAGGATAGAATTAAACCTTCATGGGTTCACTGATTCAGATTGGGCTGGAAGTGTGATTGATCGTAAAAGTACCTCAGGATGTTGTTTTAGCTTGGGATCAGCTATGGTGTCTTGGATCAGTAGAAAACAATCTTCAGTAGCTCAAAGCTCTACAGAGGCAGAGTACATTGCAGCTTCAATGGCAGCTAAAGAAGCAGTATGGCTTAGGAAACTACTCAGTGGACTATTTGGTAAAACTCTACCACCAACTACTATCTTCTGTGACAATCAAAGCTGTATCAAGTTATCAGTAAATCCTATATTTCATGATAGATCAAAGCACATTGAGATTCCTTATCACTATGTTCATGATATGGCAGAAAGAAAGGTACTCCAGTTGGAATATGTTTGTACAGGAAATCAAACTGCTGATATTCTCACCAAAGCTCTTCCAAAGGTGAAAGTTGATCACTTTAGGAAAACTCTTGGTATGATTGTAATATGATTTTATATATAATATATAAATGTTATTTTATGGGCTCATCCATCCTGTGGACATTTCTAGAGGTGACGACTTCTTAGATAATGAACACTTGTATTTGATTACGAGATGACGATCTTGTAATGTGGTGTTGTTATGGTAAACAGATTATCTGTTAGTGCACATACCATAATGAGGTTATATAAAATATGATATAATGTTATATTTAATATATCCTTGTATCACTATTACTGTGATACAAAATAGGTATCAGTTGTTGATTCCTCATATCGTTGTGATATGGAAATAGGTATCAGTTGTTGATTCCTCATATCGTTGTGATATGGAAATAGGTATCAGTTGTTGATTCCTCATATCGTTGTGATATGGAAATAGGTATCAGTTGTTGATTCCTCATATCGTTGTGATATGGAAATAGGTATCAGTTGTTGATTCCTCATATCTTTAGGATATGGAAACTAGGTGTCACAATGCATGGTGATTCCTCATATCTTTAAGATATGGAAACTAGGTGTCACAATGCATGGTGATTCCTCATATCTTTATGATATGGAAACTAGGTGTCACAATGAATGGTGATTCCTCATTTCAAATGAAAATATGATGCTAACATAAAGTGAAAATTATCTTATCTAGCTAAGAGGGAGTGTTAACAATGAATAGCTATGATTAGATAATTTTATATTAATATTCTATATTAATATATATATACTTGATAATATTACATATTTATGTATATCTAATATTATCAATATACTTATATATATATATATATATATATATATATATATATATATATAATAATAATAATATAACTAAGCCTTATATATATATATCGATCTGCACTATTGATGTGATATGATATTATCATATCAATAATACATATTGTTAATATGTATTATTGATACGATAATACATACCAATTAATATCGACTGCTATACCAAGTACCGACTATGATATATATCGGATGCCATATTGACTGTTATGCATATCGGCCACCATACCGACTGTTATATATATATATCGGATATCGTATGCAATATGTTATATGATTGTTAATTCATATAACATACTGCACGGTATACATATCTTACAATATGTATATCGTGCAGTATGTTACCCGTGGCTTATATAATACAAAAACATACGATACTGCACTTTACATATATCGTAGTTACAATATATGTAAAGTGCAGTCTTTAATATTCGATTATCGGTAAAGGTAATTTGTTATGAAAGGGCATCGGTATTGAAGGGACGTGACTCATTTATGAGTCACGTCTCCTTCTATGTGCAAAGACATATATATATTGATAAATATTTTTGTATTTGAGATGAATTATATACAGCAGGTCTGAATAAGGATTATCATATACAAAAATCAAGAAAAATAATAATATAAAACTAAAGTTTATTGTAATTTCACAGAACCCGTTGTCATACATTGTGACAACACCAACATAGTTAGTATGTTTAAGAACCCTGTATTACATTCTAAGACAATACATATAGTGATTAAGTATCATGTAGTAAGAGAGAAAGTTGCTGAGAAAGAAGTTAGACTTGAGTACATAAGTACAAAGGAGCATATAACAAACATATTTACAAAGCCTTTGCCTAAGGATACATTTGCGTATCTGAGAGGTATGCTTGGGGTTATGCCCTAGCCTACTTTTGAGAAGTGATGCAATTGGTTGCATCCATCTAGTGGTATATGATCCATATCTTTTTTCTGGACTGGATGTTGGTACTTCCTCTATGGGGGAGTATGTATATCTGAGTTGAGTCATGAGGACTAGTGAATGTATTTTATGAATAGTGTCTTTTGACATTGGAGTTGTTGTTGACATGATGATGAGATTTCTATCATTGATGTCAATGGGGGAGAAATGTACATGAAAAAACCATTTGTACTATTTGAATAGGAAAATGAAGCAAGATTTGATTGATGAAGAGGACTTGAAATATTTTTCTAGAGCAACAGTATTGTAGTATTGGATTTTTGGAACATTGGATGTTTTTTCATCTATGTTGTCATCAATTCCAATGGGGGAGAATATTAGGAATGAATTCTAAATGTTTGGCAGCCATTCTATAGTAGTTGTTGTTGCATTCATGACTATGATTGTCATTGATGTCAACACAGTGATCTACCAAAGACTTGCAGAGAAGTAGACAATGTTTGGATTAGCGCACGTGGGATATTGCAGTTGGAGCTATGTGATGTTGAGGATATAATCTTTGATATGTTATATGTTTATGTTTAAGAGCACAGACAATAATTCATTTATTCATGGAAGTTATGAGCATTTTGGTGGAAGCAGTATTTAGGCGGCTTTCTTGAGTAGCGGTTTGTGGAAATCGGATGATATCTCCTAATCAGGATGGAATCTGGTTTTGTGTGTTTAAAGGGAAGTTGAAGACACATTGTTAGTGATGTGGATGATAGTGAAAAATTTGAGGTCACATGAGTGAAGAATTATTGTAATTGGAAGCCGACAGTTTTGTGTAATTTTGATGTAGCGTGTGGAAACTTTTATTTTTGTAATTGTATGCCGACTCATTTGTAATTACTTGAGTGTGGTATAAAGGAATGAATGATTTTCCTTGTTTTGATATGGTTGGATGTGTTGATGTATGCATGAAGTGAAGAAAAGAGCTAATGTAGCTGTGAAAGTGAAATTGTGAAAGAAGACATGCAAAGTACAAACATCTGATATTGAGATCTAGTGAAGCAGTGAGTGCAGTTTGGCACAGTTAGAGAAGAGGTAACATATTTTTGAGATCAATAATATTTTGGTATTATTTTTTTGATTAATACAAAGATCAATTGGACATTGTAATCAGTGATCTTACCTTGAAGCTTTTTGGGCAGTGGGTCCTTATGTCTTCCATAACTCTTAACAGGGTTAGAATCTTTTAACAGGGATTCAAAATCTCCTAAGAGGGATTCATATGTACTAAATGTATTTCATAAGACTCCTAATAGACTCCATTTTTTCACAAGGAATATTCATATTAGTGCATCTTTTGTGGGCATCATTCCCACCGAGGTTTACTCTTTGATCAAGAGGTTCCCTAGTCAACATATCTTGTGTCATTGTGTTATTGTGTATGAATATCTTTCTATGATTGGTAATTATATTCCTTACATGGTTTAATGTTGTTGAAGTTGATAAAAGTTATAATTATCAGATAAATGATTCACCCCCTTCCCCCCCCCCCCTCTCAGTTATCTTGGTGGACTTTACTTTCTAATAGGTCACACTTAACAGTGTGTTTGTAACCTTTAACAGGGTTGGCTCTTCACCGAGCTCACTTCAGAAGAGTGAATTATTTTGGGTTATCGGTCCTAGGTGGTTTTTCCCTTAATAGGGTTTCCATGTTAAATCATTATGTTATATGTTATTTGTGATGATTATTTTGATATCATACTTTACATACTGCATACTTGGTTCGGTCGGTAATCAGAGTTAATTATTAACTGGTAATCGATAAAGTGAATAGACAAATTGATATTTATGTTATCGAGCTGCATAATCTATTGGAATTTTTTTATAAGGTACATATTTGTATTTGGAACTATATGATAACTGAACAGATTTACCGCCCCCCCCCCCCTCTCAGTTATTGTAACAAAACTACTTAAATTGGGCAAGGTATGTACAACAAAAGTAAAAATTGCATTTATTTAGGCTTTTAAAGAGTTTAGTGATATGTTTACATGGAAATATAATGATCTAAAAGGGTTTAATCTATAGCTATCCCAACATACCATTTAGCTTGAGCCTAATTCCAAGCCTATAAAAAGAAATATAGGCCATTAAATCCTCATCTAGAGCACCTTATGCAAAAGGAATTGAACAAGATGATTACCTTTAGTGTTATTTTTCCTATTAAGCATACCTCATGGGTTTCAAACATTGTATGTTGGCATTATGATGGATTTTTGGGTTGATAAGTAGAGTGATGATGTTTATGATTTTTTCATTGATGAAAACTCTATCAATTCTATCAGATTTGATGATAGATTACAGATACCAATCGATTAGATGGATAGGTAAAGGAAGAATATGTAAAAAAATTGACCGATGAACATGAAGGTAGTAATAGAGATTTTTTTTCATGGAAATTGAGAAAGATGAAACTTTGGGAGGTAAGATTGTTCTTGGTGGTTTAGCACGCTCAGATAACTACAATTCTATAACCACAACCGTTAACTCAATGAGTTGGGTGAGTTAGTATTTTGGTGATATGATAAGTGTGAGTCAGTTATGTTATTGATTGGTTCTTGATGATCAGATGATCAAGGCAGTTGATTTTTGGGCTGACATGTCAATATGTTTTGATTAATATATTTTGGGTTGACATGTTAGGTATGATTAGTGTGGTTTTCCATAAGTTTGGTCAATATTGTGGACCAACTTGTAAAATGTTTTCAAGTCTTAGTTGACTTAAGAACATTAGTAGAAAGGTGGACTAAATCACATGATTTAGGGTTGTGATCATGAGTTTTATTGTTGTGATCAGAGAGAGAGGTAGTACAATGTGCCAAAGATAAAAGATTACAGTGGATCTATAAGACAAGTAGTGCCATCACCAAATCACCTATTTGAGTTCATTGCTCAAGGCTAACTCTAATAGGTTAAATCTCTTAATAGGGTTGATTTTAATAGGTCTTATTGTATAAATCCTTTAATAGGGTGAATTATTAACTGGATTTCTAAATCCTCTTGCAAGGTAGATACTAACAGATCTTTTGGCATTTCTAATAAGGTACTAGTCACTTCTAACCAGGTGAACCCCTAACAGGGTATTGTAAGCTCCTAAAAGGGAAACTCTTTTAATTGCAGTGAAGAGATTCATGAGTGTCATCCTTGCCATGTTTTTCTCCCTCTTACAAGGATTTCTACAATAAAAAATAGTGGTGTTATGTGTTATGCTTTGTGGATGCTTGAATTGCTCTATTTCTATTGTATAGTTACACTTGCATATTTGGTTATTTGGAATTTGTTTAAAAGTATAATAAAATTAGTGGTTGAATTGGTTCATTACCTATTTACACTTATTCACCCCCCTCTTACTTTCTCCTATATCTAATAATTGGTATCAAAGCATAATTTCCTATAAGAAGCCTAACAGCTTAGGAGAGATCTTTGAGGAAGACATGGAATCCTATAGAAGGCAACTTGCATAGGCTAAAGATGTGATTGGGAAACTCAAAGACCAGTTAAAGAAATCTAGGGTTAAAAGACAAGAACCAGTTCAACAACTAAATGAAATTCAAGACCTAATTGAAAACCTATCTAAACAAAGTGCATATGAGGAATATGAAGCATCCTTAGAAGCCTTGTCTCAATAGAATGAGCAGTTAGTTAAGGATAATAAGGATATGCATAAGGAGATGGATAAGATGAAGAAAGAAAATAAAAAATATGTAAAGAGAGTTGGAGAACTTTAGAATCAGAATGGGTTAGGAAATAGAAGCAAAGAGAATGACTGATGAAGAAAAGAGGGTTGCAGAAGATTCTCTCAAAGATAAAGATGACACCTTAAAAGAAAATCTAGAATAACTATTCAAATCTGAATAAGAAGTTGTCATTTTTCATGAACAACTATATGATACACATTTAGAAAATACCAATATCCTAAGAGAAAATGAGAATATGAGGGATGCATATGAAAATCTGAAAGGAGAACTGAAAGTAGCTAATGACCTGTTGGATAAGTTCAATAAGAGTTTTTCTAAACTTGATGAACAAATCTCAAACCAAAGGAGAAATAAGGTTTAGGGTTTTTAAAATTTGAAGTCGATGAGTCATCTAGTACTAAGAAGGTTGATGCAAAAGAAGACAAGTCAACACCTAAGGTGAACAACAACAAAGATGGTCAAAGGAATTACAAACCGACATGTTTAAATTGTCACAAGGAAGGTCATACTACTAATGTATGTAGGTTTTGACCTATTGTACCTAATAGACCTAATGCACTTGTTGCTAGATCTAGAAATTTTTATGGTAGATTTGAAGGTTACAATGCTAGAACTAATATTTTTAAAGGTAACATCTATCATTACAACAAGTACAGTTATAAGGCTAATGAGTGTAGGGCTATAATCAACAATCAAAGTTCATATGATCCCAACCAATTAAGACCTAATAATTTGTTAAAATAATAACAAAATGAAGAGCAATAGGAAATTGTTTAATCAATGAGCAAGGAATAAGAAGATTTACCATGAATTAACACAAAACTAGGAGCATTCACCAAAGAGAAAAGCAACAAAGGAGACAATATTTTGAAGGGGGGAAAGCATAAAAAAAACCCTGTGATATAATGAATGTGGAAAAAATGCCTAAGAATGAGAGAGAGAGAGAGAGAGAGAGAGAGCTCATACAATAGTGTTCAAGAAGAAGAAGTATCTCATATGAAGAGAGAAGGAGAGCCATCTTTTTAATAGAGATGTGAGGCAGGATTTACATTGTAACTCCCATTTCTATGTATGCCACATTTCACTAGTGTGTGAGACAAGTGTAGGATTCCTCATAAGGAGGAATATCTATTTTACTTAATAAAGGAATTACAAATATGACATGTCCTCCCACTTGGACGAGAGGAAAAATACAATAGGATACTTTGGTTTATCCTTACATATTTACCAAGGAAATATTAAAATCTAACACCCCCCTTTAATCTTTACTTGGGGTTTTAAAATCAAAGGGTTTTAAACTCAAATTTGTACAATGAATCTGGAATTTCTCTCTAGAGAGAGGCTTTGTCAAGATATCTGCAACTTGATCTTCTCCTCTATAGAAGATGAGGGAAACTTGTCTATCTTGAATGTGTTCTCTGATGAAGTGATGATGGAGAGCAATGTGCTTAGATCTTTCATGGTAAACTGGATTCTTTGATAAGGCAATTGCACTTTGATTATACAGTATAAAGGTGTGGGTTCTTATTGAGGTAGACCCAAATATTCAAGTATTCTTCTAAGCCATAGAGATTCTTTAGAGGTAGTAGTACATCCTTTATATTCAGCCTCGGTAGAACATAATGAAACTGATTGTTGTTTTTTACTTTTCCAAGAAATTGCACCTGAAGCAAGGAAAAAACAATAACCACTAGTGGATCTCCCATCATTGGGGTCACCTCCTAGATCTGAATCAGAATAACCTTTAAGAGTAAAATCAGCATTAGCATCATAAAATAAAGCATAATTTAGAGTACCTTTAATGTACCTTAGGATTCTTTTAGCAACTTTTAAGTGAGATTGTTGAGGTTTAGACATGTATCTAGAAACTAAGCCTACACTATAAGATAAATCCAGTCTAGTGAGGGTTAGATAAATTAAACTACCTACAAGTTCTCTATAAGAAGTAGCATCTATGAAAGGAGATTACATATCTATCATTAACTTAGTTCCTAATTCACAAGGAATAGAGACATTATTAGCATTAGTCATATCAAATCTTTGCAAGAGATCTTGAGCATACTTAGATTGAGAAACAAATATACCATTAGAAGTTTGCCAAATTTGCATGCCGAAGAAGTAGTGCAAGATGCCTAAATCTGTCATTTGAAAGTTTTGATTGAGTTGAAATTTAATTTCATAAAGTAAAGGAGTAGAGCTGGAGGTAAGGATTAAATCATCAACATATAAGATAATAATAACAATGTCATTTTCAGTATGCTTGATATACAAGTTAGGATCATTTTTACTTCTTTCAAAACCTTGAGAAATAAAGAAAGCATTAATTTTGGAATACCACTCTCTAGGAGATTGTTTTAAACCATAAATAGACTTCTTGAGTTTACATACTAAATGTTCATTACCTTTTTGAATAAAACCAGGAGGTTGGGACATGTATATTTCTTCATGCAAATCGCCATTCAAAAAAGCACTTTTAACATCCATTTGGTGAATAGGCCAATTCATTTTTGCAGCTAAAGCAAGAACAACTTTAATGGTAGGCATTTTAGCAATAGGAGAAAAGGTTTCATTATAGTCTATTCCTTCAATTTGAGAGAAGCCACGTGCAACTAGTCTAGCCTTAAATTTACTAATTTCATTATTGGAATTTAACTTAGTTTTATATAACCATTTACAGGAAACCAACTTTTTACCATGAGGTAAAGGAACAAGATCCCAAGTGTTATTAGAAATCAAAGAGTCATATTCTTCTTGCATAGCAATTTTCCAATGAGGTTGATTTTTAGCTTGAGCAAAAGTTTGAGGATCATTAGAATTAGAGAGAGAAGTCATAAGAGCATAATTACAGTAGTTTATCCTTCTAGGTTTAAGTCCACCCATTCTAGAAATATAATCATCACCTTCATTAAGTAAATCTTTAAACCATTTAGGATTTCTCCTAGAATTAACAGAAATATTACTAGGAGGAGTAGACAAATTATTACCATCATCATCACTACTACTACTAGAAGGAACAAAATCATTAGAAGGAGTATCATTACTATCTATATGTTCATCATTGTCCTTTTGAAGAGTATTAGTATTATCCTTAGTATTAGGAGTAGAAACAAAAGGAACATAAACATTAGGAGTAGAAATGTGAGGAATAAAGTTGAGAGATGGAGGTTGGTCCTCCACAAGAACTATGTTGCTGTGACTAAAATCAAAATCTAAAATTTGAGAACAGTCATGGACACCATTTTTAGCAATGCAAACATCTCTAGCTATTTGAACTTTATTAGTAAGAGGATCATAAACTCTATAACCTTTAGTGTTCTCAAAATAGCCAACAAATATATGAGGTGAGGATTTAGGATCTAACTTTTTCCTCTTCTGTTTAGGTGTGTGAACATAAGCAGTGGAGCCAAAAATCCGTAAATGAGACAAATTGGGTTTTCTTCCTGACCAAACTTCTTCAGGAGTTTTATTTGGTAGGGCCTTAGTAGGAGTTCTATTAAGAATATAGGTGGCACATGCCATGACTTCATCCCAAAATTTATAATCCATATTTCTAGCATGTAAAAAACATCTAGCCATTTCTACTATTGTTCTATGCTCCCGTTCTGCCACACCATTTTGTTTTGGTGTATAAGGAATGATAAGCTCATGTTTGATACCAAAAGATCTTAAGTAAGAATGGAAAGCATGATTAACATATTCAGTACCATTATCAGTCCTAAGAATCTAAATTTTACAACCACTTTGTCTTTCCACAAAAACATGAAATTCAGCAAAAATATCAAGGACTTGATCTTTACTATGTAAGAAATAAATCCAAGTTCTACGAGAATAATCATCAACAAAGGTTAAAGCATATTTAGAGCCTAAAATAGAAGTATTTTCCATAGGACCTAAAAGATCACTTGAATGAGAACTAACTTATTATTAGCTCTCCAAGATGATTTATGGGGAAAAGATTCTCTATGCATTTTACCACTCATACATCCATTGCAATCAAACTTGGAAGGAGTAAACTTAGGTAGCCCATCTACCATATTTTCTTTTTGTATTAATGAGATATAATCAGAATTTAAATGTCCTAGCCTCTCATGCCAAATGTGAAAATCAACAGTAGTAAGTAATGAATATCTAGGAGAGGCAAATTGATAAAATTTAAAGAGATCATCATCATCTAATTTAGCATTAGCAACTATCTGATCAGTATTGGGATCAATGATATGGCAGATATTTTTATGAAACTCAACCTTATAATCTTGAGATAATTGCAGAATAGAAATAAGGTTAGCTTTCAAACTAGGAACATAAAGCACATCATGTAATTTACCATTTGGAACAAAAACATTACCAGTTCCTTCAACTTGACAACAATAATTATCAGCTAAAGAAATAGGAATATTCATAGAATCAGGTTACAATGAGTCAAAGACTTCCTTATGAGTTGTGACATGTTGAGATGCACCACTATCAATAATCCATTCAAGTGGTTTAGAAGCATTAAAACAGACAGTAAAAGCAGAACGAGATTGATTTCCATTAGATTTTCCATTTGAGTAGTTTTGAGAATTAGATTGATCATCATTTTGTTTCTTAAAATAGTTATGTATTAAGTGACCGTCTTTACTGCAATAGGTGCAATGTGGCCTATTTGAATAATTACTATTATAATAGTTATTGGAAGGCCTAGAATTAAATTGTTGGCTTGAGTTATTATTTGAATTATTAGTATTGTTAGATCTTTGATAATTTTGGTTATTTTGATTAGTGTTAGAAGATCTATTGTTATTGTGACTTTGAGAGACATATGCATGTTCATGAGTTTTAAGTATGCCAAATTGAATCAATTTTGCTTCCTCTTGACGCAACATATTTTGAAAGATGACATAAGCTAATTGAGATGCTATAGAAGGAATAGCTAACTGAGAGTAAATATTTGTAATAAACTGTTGGAATGGTCTAGGTAAACATTTACGAATAATTATGTGGATTATCCTTAAATCAGAGAGAGGAACTTGTAAACCAGTTAGTAAAACTTTAATTGAATCGAACTTGAGCAAGAAATCATCAACAGAGTTGAAGTCGGTATACCTGAGGTCTTCAAGTTGGTCTTGAAGCTTGATTTTTTGAGTCTCATCTGCACTGTCATAGGTATTTTTCAGGATGTCCCAAGCTTGATGGGCTTTTGTACAAGTAGAAATTAAGACATACAATTTGGAACTTAAGGAGATCCCGATTAAACCAAGTGCTTCCTCATTTTTAGTTTGCCAAGTAGTTTGGTCAGCTTGAGGAGCAGAGGCTATTGGTTTTGAACTGGCATCAGTTGCAATATCTAAAATATGTCTGAATCTAAAGATGAAGGTCATGTGCATTTTCCATGCATGATAATTTGTACTAGTTAACTTTATTTTTGGCATCAGGGTGGTCATCGTAAAAATGAAGATTTAAAGTAAAGAACACCTAAACTGAAGATAAATAAATGAAAACCCTTAACAAAACTCAGAAAAGAAACTTAGATCAAATGCATGTAAAAGAAACTATATACACTTGCACGCAACAACAGAAAGCTATGTTAGCTTACGCCAAGGAGGCATGCAAGAAAAAAACTACCAGAAGAAAAATTGAAACCGAGAACACTAGAGCTAACAATTCTTTGTTAAGTTGTTATTGATTAATAGATAACAACAAGAATCTCTTGCATGCAAAGAGAAAGTAATACACTTAAGCATGCAAGGAGGAGACAAAGAGAACTCTAGAAATAAACTAAATAAACCTATTAACAATGAAAAGTAATACAATCCTGCAAAACAAACGTTGATCAAACCAAAGAAAGGAACATAATCTATTGAATGATTAATATAAAGAAAAAAAACTAAATCTATTGAAGCCCATTTACAATCTCTAGAAACACCCTACAAAGAATTACATACAAACTCTAGACAAACTATTGCATGAAAGAAAAAGAACTAAATCTATTGCATGCAATAAGAAAAAATGTAAATACTAAATAACTTTTGAACCTACAAAGAAACGTTAGGAAACTGTTATACTAAAAATAATAAAATAATAAAAAGTTTCAAACCTACAAAGAAATGTTAGCAAAAAATATTAACCGAGTAAATATAATTCTTGATTACACCATATATAGGGTAAACCTGCAAGAAGAAGACTTAAAACAAACAAACCAAATTTAAAGACACAAAAAATGATTTGCTACAACAATAGAAGACTATGAAAAAATCTTTCTGAAGCACACCGATGTATGGAAATAACATACAGTGGAAATAACATGTAGCAAGAGCCAAACAAGATTAAGATCCTACAACTCCTTAAAAAACTCTAAAAACTAGATTAACTGAAACAACACTTACACATAAGACACCACACTAAAAGTGCTATAAGAATGGCACTTGTTAATACTCCGACATGAGAAAATCAAATCTATGATAATATAAATGGAGAGATGCTAACATGCAAGAACGGGAGTCCTTTGTAATTGCTCTGATCAGAAAGAGATCCAAACAACAGGCCCGTCCATTATGGATGGTCTGAATTAAGGTGTGGGAGAATTTGAACAATAAGCTTAGGCGTTATCGATTTATTGAATTGAAGGGGGAATATATAAACCGCATAAAATGAGGGATGCTTGGACTACGGTGGTGGTGGTTGTGAGTATACGAGGGCGTGCCAGATATACTAAGACTCCATGAAGATACTATGGTGAAATTTAGCACTACATGCGCATATACAAGAGACTCTAATTCATCGCCTGAAATTACACATCTTATAAAACAAACCCTTAAAAAACATAGAGCATCGAAGAAATAAAAAAGATGCCCTAGGTTATTATAAACATTGATCAAAGCAAAGCACAGAAAATGCCGCAAAACCTCAAAACAACTCCAAAAGAAACAGTTATAGTAGCATCAAATAGAATGATATAGTGGCGATAGACCATAAGAATCCTTAAAAAGGTGTCAGCCACTAGCACTGTGCTATATCTATTCAATCATAATGAGAAGCATAACCAGTACAAGTCGTCCTTCAGGAAACTTGATGTTGCATTTGAACAATGTGTATCTATAAAACTAGAACAAGAAATAGCAACTATAATTAATGATTTTTTGGGAGAAAACAAACGCATGCATGCAATAATAAAGAAAACACGTACAATGATTAGAAAAAATGCATGCAACCGAAATTAGAAATAATATAAATTATATTTTCAATGAGAAAATTGTGAATAATCTATGTTGGTTCTCTATTAGAAGCAGCCAATGCACTTGATTATAACAATATATTGCCAACTTAAACTAGTCATAAAAAAACCAATCTTTCAGTAATTCCAAAGCCGAGTTACAAAACATTAATGTCTTATATGTCATATCATTTAAACTATTTTTTAAAGAGCTATTGAAAGATGCCTTTATGTTCATAAACTAGTTTTTTTTTAACATATGGGTTTTAGTTTCAATGTCTAGATTAGTACCCAAAAAATAAAACCCTATAATTATAAACTATTAGCAAAGAGAAATGAAATATAATAAAGAACTTATACTGAAAAAAACTCAAAGATAAGGGAATTAAATGGAGAATCTTAACTAAGGAAATGAGATTCAATTCTCTCTAAACAACGTCTCTAAATTTGGAGTGCACCAAGATATGGTAGCTTCTTTTCCTACACACTCAAAACATGATTAAACCAACCTGCTCTGATACCATGTTAAAATAATAACAAAATGAAGAGCAACATGAAATTGTTTAATCAATGAGCAAGGAATAAGAAGATTTACCATGAATTAACACAAAACTAGGAGCATTCACCAAAGAGAAAAGCAACAAAGGAGACAATATTTTGAAGGGAGAAAAGCATAAAAAAAACCCCCGTGATATAATGAATGTGGCAAAAATGCCTAAGAATGAGAGAGAGAGAGAGTGAGAGCTTAGCTCATACAATAGTGTTCAAGAAGAAGAAGTATCTCATATGAAGAAAGAAGGAGATGTTGGCAAGTTGTCTATACTGAAATATATGAGTAGATATTATGTTTTCATTATGGAAACAAAGTCATATAGCAGTTTGGAGTCATTGCACCAAGTGTAAAGATCAGAATTCAGTTAAGTGTTGAAGACTAGACATCATACAGAGTACCAGAGACTTAGAGCATCAGCGCACGTGTGTACGGATGAATTAAGGTATGCGCCTTGGAAGTTAAGGTTGTTAGACTATACTTATGCTTAGTCTAAGAGCACATAAGTAGATATGCAAAGATGTGAGAGTTACAGTCAATTGAAGTTGCACAGCCAGTGTGTGCCAGCAGCGAACAGAGCATGGAGTCGACAATGACTATTTTGGTTTGTGATTATAAATTAATGTTGTAAAGGCTATGTGCCCATTGTATTTAGGTTTCTGACATATGTACATATATAATTGTAAGCACACTTAAGCCAATTCATTTGAAAACATTATTTATAATTATTTATAGGGATGACCTAATTGTATAATTGGTATGAGCACATAAATATAAGGTGTGCCCATTGTATTCGGTATGGAAGTTGCAATAGAGTTGTGATAAGCAGAGTAGAGGTATGCGAAGTGAGTATAAGATGTATTAGAGCTTTGCTAGAGGTCAAAGCATCAGCGCACCAAAGGAACTAATCTGACAAGCAGTGTTGCAGTGACAGTTCACCTACAGATATAGTGTGTATTTGATCTTAGAAGGTTGTAGCCTTCATCATTTGAGCAGTGAGCTCTAGGACAGTGAGTCCACTCCCCTAATAGGGATCATTGTAAAAGACTCCTAATAGGGTCTGACCCTTAACAAGGTCTACTTTACTAAAAGCATTGTAAAGCTACTCCTAACAGGGTAAAGGATCTTCTGACAAGGATCACAAAACACTAGTGCAGATTATTAGTGGGTATCAAGTCCCACCGGGGTTTTTACCTATTTGGGTTTCCCCGTAACCATATTGGTGTCATGTGTTGATTTCATGTTTCATGTTTATGTGAATGTTTAATTCAATACTTGAGCATTTATAATTTAGTATTCAGATTAAAGTGAAAAGTTAAAATACAGTGAACACTGATTCACCCCCCCTCTCAATGTTTCCATTCCTAACAGGAGAGCCATCTCTTGAATAGAGATGTGAGGAAGGAGTTACATTGTAACTCCCATTTCTATGTATGCCACATTTCACTAGTATGTGAAACAAGTGTAGGATTCCTCATAAGGAGGAATATCTATTTTCCTTAATAAAGGAATTACAAATATGACATGTCCTCCCACTTGGACTAGAGGACAAATACAATAGGATACCTTGGTTTATCCTTACATATTTACCAAGGAAAGATTAAAATCCTTCATCAAGGCAACCGATTAGATGTTACCTATCTTGTTTGTCCCAATTATAAACATACAACAATCAATTGTAGGATGAGAATTGGTAGAGGAAATGCTAGACCATGGAGACAAATAGGTATGGTGTGTCACTATTACAAAAAGATTGGACATCTTGTTAGATATTGCATAGCTAAGAAGAAAAACACTGGAAACCAATTGATGAATAATCTTGTTAATGACAAAGGAAATAAGATTGTAGATGTCAAAGGAATCAAAAAATAGATGAAGGAAACATGGACTAAGAAAGGTGAACTCAAATCTTTTGAATTGACAAAGAGCTCCACAACATCAGGTAATGTGGAGAATTCATCATCAGATTAAGTCAATGCTATTCGCTTAGGGGGAGAAAATAAAGTAAGATCTATAACCTATCCCCTAAGTTGTGTGTGCGGTTAGATCTATCAGCATATTTAGATGCCTATTGTTGTTTTGGATAAATTTGATGAAAAATTTTGTGTCACAGATGATTCTATATGACCACATAATGATTTTTATGGAATAATGACCTCTTATATTTCTAATCATTGAAATTGGTTAATGGTACTATTTGACCATTGCATTGAATGTAACATTATAAAAGGGAAAATGTGAAGGTCATTTGTCACATTGCATTCTATGAGATGTGTTGAGTACTTGTGAGTTATCCTAAGTTGATTATGATTGAAAGTTGTGATTTGGTGCCAAGATTGAAGCGGTGATTGAAGAACCTTAACCAATGAGGAAAGAGGTATTTCCCTATGTTGAAAAGTTTACTTTATGGTTCTTGAAGCATATTTTTGACATTATGGACACTCCTATATTGGTTGAAATTATTAAGGAACTGAGGCCAATATTTAAGTTGCATCTTATGAACGCAGTAGAGATTGATCCTGCAGGCTCATTGTCTTCGATACCCCATGGTGTGTTATTAACCTAGGATATAAGATTATTTATTCTTTGTAAGATTGATGAACTTGGTTCAAATGCTATCTTCAATGCATATAACAAACTATGTAACGACTCTGGTTTAAAGGATGAACACAAGCATTTGGCAGATAAAGGTTTTACCTGTATTGTTGACCTACCTGATGATCTTGAAGTTGAATGGATCATATATGTGTTGAGTTGAGTGCACAATCTATTTATCTAGTTGCATAGGCCACATAAGATAACTAAGGAGATTATTCATGTAGTGATTGGTTTGTGTGCGACTGATAGTTAATATATTTTGAGAACAATTCCTATTGATGAGGTTACTCATCTAACAAAGTTGAGACAAGATAAGAGTGCCATGAAAATCAATGATACCAAAGATATCAAGGATATCAAGGTCAAGTTTGCATCTATGGTGATTGGTTATAGAGTATATCAATCAAGTCATTTGAATAGTATGTCTGGTGGTGGTATTCATGTTGCACATCAGATGGTGAAGGATAATACACAGTACAATCTATATGAGGTCATGAGAAGTCAATTCTTTATGAACATGGAAAGAATCAAGAAGGACAAGAAACAAGTTTTCAAGTATGGTTCAGTGCTGGTATGTATTTTCTTCTACTTGAAAAATCATTTCCTTGGTATCGATAATGTTTAGTGGTCAACCAAAAAAACCAATAGTAGTGTAGATTAAGGAATTCATAAGAATTCTAGGAAATAACTTTAGTAGTTCTATGTGAGAGGCAAAGGATCCCAACTAGTATTGTATACAAATACAAAGAAGATATATGTTTTATTGTAGATATCGATACATGTAGGATACAAGTAGTACAACCAAGAACTTATTGGGCTCTATTGATGGTTTATGAGGAAGATGGTGAAATCATGTCACTCCATGCTGCCAAGTTACTATCTAAATCTATTAATGCTAATACTCCCAGGTTTGGTACTTATGAAGAAATCTATTTGAAAATTCACTCACAAATAATTTAATTGGTGATATAGAGAAGAGTGAGGAAAAGAGTTGATGACCTAGCCAAGAAGAGTTGAATTACTAAAGAAATGATGGATAAGATAAGGAAGAAGTTTGTGAATGAAGAATTTGGTACTTACAATGTTGTTCCAGAAGAAATTGAGGTAGAGCTTGTATCATTTACAACTGGTAAGGCTAAAGGAAGAACAACTAGAAGTTCCATAGTGAAAAGGAAACTCCTTCCTCTGTTACAAGAACACAGTCAAAGAAGAAAACAATAACACATCTGAAAGAATCAGTGGTTAAGGAAAAGGACAAGGAAAAGAAGAAGACACTTGAGACTGAGTAGAGAACTTACAAGAGAAAGAAGGGTGTAACACATGCCTATAAAGAGTCAAAAAGAAATAGTAAGAAGACAGATACAATAGAGGAAGAAGAAGCTAAAATGAAACTTGACAAAGAGAAAGTTGAATTGAGGGTCATTGGAAAAAGATCAAAGGTTGTAGTCATGACAACAGAGAAATTAGTCAAACCAGTGACTAGGAGATCTAATACTATACATAGCATAGTTGAATATGTTAGATAATATAGAAGTATAACAAAGGTAAGTGGTTGGTATGATAAATTTAATGATGAGGACAAACTAAAGATTGAAAAGGTTGTCATGTATAGTTTGCATAATGTTTTTTGAGGTCCCAGTGTGTTTCTTAAAATGATACCCGAATCACTTTACAAGAAGATTGATGCTAGGTGGAGGTATGCTCTGAAAGAAGATAGAGAAATGTTGGAACAAGCCTTATTATAATTTAATCTTGAATTATCTATAGAATAAGTGAAGCTCACAATTAAGGCTATGAGACCTAAATTTAGAACAAGGAGAAAAGTATGTAGAATAGTCATTGGTGAATCTCAGGCAGTTTATGATGAGACTTTCAATATCATGAAGAAGGAAATGGAGAAAGAAGATGAACCGGTGGATGATATTAAAGAGGAGAAATAAGCATAAGAGGCTACCATTGAAGAGGTAATAATAGATTAATTTTTCATTGGTGATCAAGTGATTGATGGTATCATTAGTGATATACCTTTTGATATTCCACAACAAGTTCCTATTGTTGAAGTTGAAGATGTGAAAAGAGAAGGGTGTGCACATAAGGATCAGACAATAGAGGTTGAGGCACCTTTTGTAACTATTATAGTTGAACAAAAGAAGGATGAAGTTCCTACATAGGTTACAACTGGTGAATATGAAAATAAATATGAGACACACGAAGTGGATGTTGCAACACATTTAGTAAGATGAAATTGGACATATGTGGAAGTTCAAGTTACAAGATGAAGATAAAGGCTATGGATATTCCTGAGGAATAATTTGAAGATGAACTTAGTACTAAATATTTTGATGTCATACAAGGACCTATTGATGTTACTAAAATGAGTCCCAATGAACTAATGAGAATGTATGAGATACTGAAGTTGAAAGAAAAAGGGGACAAGCTTAGAGATGAGAAGAAAAAAGAAAAAGTACTTCTATTAGCTAGAGGCATTCTTGAAGATCTTGTATGTAAAGTTGACTATGATCCAAATGCTACATTGATTGAGGAAATGGATATTTGATAAGTGATATATCTAAGGAAGCTACTAGTTTGGAGGAAGCTGTTGAGTATAGAGAAAAGGTGAATTATGAAAAGAAGAGGTATGATAAGTTAATGGAGTCTATTGCATCGAATAAAGGACTACTTACTAATCAATTAAATAAGGTGAAGGGAAAATTGAAGGAATTTGGTAATTTACTTGCCAAATATTATTATTTTTCTTTGTTTACTAAAGATTTAGAGATGAAAAGGAATGAATCTCAATATAGCTTAAGTCATCAATTGCTAGTTTTGATCCTATTAAACAATCATGAACCACTTATGGATCACAAGTGAAAGTGGATAATCATAAGTTGAAGACTATTCAAAGGAAAACAAGATAAAAGGATAACTACATTGTTGGAGTTGTAGACCTATTTGATACCTACGGTAGATGTTATAAAAAAAAGGTCAGAGAATTTGAGGTGACTCTTGGATGACCTAATATAAGCACACTTGAAGCTATGGAGGAGTTAGCTTCTATTATAGGTGAGCAGATTTGTGATATGAAGCACTTGTAAAACTCATGGGAGAGTTATTTAGAGTGAGCCAAAGTCAATTTCAAAGATTTTTTGAAAGGTTGTGATTGGTAAGATGATTTCATTTTTAACATTAATTTGTGTACCTTTTCCATTTATGCCAAAGGGGGAGTGATTAGTGTAGTGAAAAAGATCTAAGGAGAGAAGTTTGGTTATTTTCACTATGTCTTGTCATCAATGGCAAAGGGGGATATTGTTGGCATTATGATGGATTTTTGGGTTGAGATGCAGAGTGATGATGTCTATGATTTTTTCATTGATGGAAACTCTATCAATTCTATCATATTTGATGATAGCTTACATATATCGATCATCTGGATGTATAGGTAAATGATAAATATACTAAATGTTTTGACCGATAAACATGAAGGTAGTAATAGAGAATGTTTTGCATGGAAATTGAGATAGACGACACTTTGGGAGGTGCGATTGTTCTTGGTGGTTTACCAAGTTTAGATAGCTACAGTTCTACAACCGCAATTGTTAACTCAATGTTTTGGATGAGTTAGTATTTTGGTGATATGATAAGTGTGAACCAGTTGTGTTACCGATTGGTTCTTGATGATCAGATGATCAAGGTAGTTAATTTTTGGGTTGACATGTCAATATGTTTCGATTAATATATTTTGGGCTGACATACAAGGTGGACTTTAACAAGTCTTATTGTATAAATCCTTTAACATGGTGAATTATTAACTAAAGTTCTAAATTCTCTCACAAGGTAGATCCTAACATATCTTTTGGTACTTCTAACAAGGTACTAGTCACTTCTAGTCGGGTGAACCCTTAACAGGGTATTGTAACCTCCTAATAGGGAAAATCTTTTAACTACAGTGAAGAGATTCATGGGTGTCATCCTAACCATGGTTTTATCCATATTACAAGGGTTTCCACAATAAAAATACTGGTTTAATGTTTTATGCTTTGTGGATGCTTGAATTGTTCTATTTCTATTGCATAGTTACACTTGCATGTTTGGTTATTTGGAAGTTGTTTAAAAGCATAATCATATTAGTGGTTGAATTGGTTCATTACCTATTTACACTGATTCATGCTCCCCCCTCTCAGTGTCTCCTATATCTAACATTGTACCTATTAGGAAGAAGAGTGGAGAGATAATACTATGTGTAGATTTACATGATTTAAATAGTGCCTCATTAAAAGATCACCATCCTTTTCCCTCCACAGAATAAATCCTTCAAGTAGTTTTGGGATTAGAGAGATTTTCCTTGCTAGATGGTTATTCTAGTTAGAATTAGATATTAGTGAAAGAGGAAGACATGTTTAAGATAGCCTTTACCACCAAATGAGGTACCATAGTGTATAAGAATATTCCCTTTGGTTTATCCAATGTTGGGGAAACCTTTCAAAAAGCTATGGATATGGATGTTTAGAATCTAATGTATAAGATTGTCTTAGTATACCTTGATGACATTACTATTTTTTCCAAGGAATCTAAGGATCACTTAAATCATCCAAGGCATATTTTTGAAGGTGCAGGGAGTTTGGCATAACTCTTAATCCCCCAAAATGTGTGTTTGTTGTGCATAAAGGCAGATTTCATGGTTACATAGTGTCAAAATAGTGTATCATCATCAAACCTGAAAGACTAAGTGCCATTTTAGCCCTTCCTTTGCCACCACAAAAGAAAGGTTTGCAAAGTTTTATTAGGAGCATTAAATTTTCTAGGAGGTTTATTCCTGACATATCTAATTTATTAAGTCCACTAACTACAATGTCGAGAAATAATGTTCCTTTTAGCTGGAATAAAGATGGAAAAAGGAGCTTTAATCTGATTAAAGAAAAATTAGCAACAACACCCACACTTATAAATCCTATTTTTTCTAAGGATTTTACTTTATATGCTTATGGAGATATTGATTCTATTTGAGCTATGTTGGTACACTTTAATGATGAAGGACTAGAACAACTTGTGGCATTCTTCAGTGAAGGAATCAAAGACAACAAGCTTAGGTATTCATTTGTAGAGAAACATGCACTTTTTGTTATAAGGAATTCAAATAAATTTAATCACACATTGTCTAATAACAAGATTATTCTAATGGTTTCTCATCCAAGTGTGAAGGAATTTATTTTAAGAAAGGACTTAAGTGATAAGAGAGTTGGTTGAGTAACTAAGGTAATGGAGTATGATTTAGATATTAAGGTTACCAAGTTGGTTAGGGGAAAGGGGTTCTGTGAAAATATTGCTAATGGAATTAATTAGCAAGGAAAAACATGAGCAAGAGGCTATTTTGACATTACAAGATGAGGAACAAGCAACTATTTTAGCTCCTATCACTAATTGGGTGCAACAAATGGTTCATTTTTTGTAGATTGGTGAGTGTCCTTAGGGCTTGGATATAGACCCAAAAGAAGGTATTTTAGGTTCAAATCCATACCTTATGTGCTTCTTAATGGTGTCATTTTTAGGAAGGATTTCAATGGGGTCTTGTAAGATGTATTGGACCCAATCAAGTTGTAAAGTTGTTGCATGAGTTTCATTAGGGGCCAACTCGAGGTCATTTCTCACTAAGAGAAACAACTCTTAATGTGATAAAAGGTGGATATTATTGGCCCAAACTATTCAAGGATGCACACTCATGGGTAAGAAAGTGAAAATAATTCACATTATTCATTGGAAAATAAATATTGTCAGCCTTTCCTTTGCAACCTATTTAGGTTGAACAACCCTTTATGAGGTGGGGGTTAGATTTTATTAGAGTTATAAACCCTCCATCTAGAACTAGTCACAAGTGGGTTCTTATAGCCACAAAGTATTTCACCAAGTGGAACCAAGAAGTGACACTTAAGGAAGCAAATGAGACTACTTTTTTGAATTTTTATGAAGAACTCGTTACTAGGTTTAGAGTCCCCAAATCTATCATTTCGAACAATCTGGTATATTTTCTTCAAAAATCTCTGCAAAATGGTTACAAAATGGACTCTTGAGCTTCTAGGAACAAAACAGTTCACTATAGGCTCTCTTTCCCACACATGCGACCTTGAAAAAAGTCTATCTCCCTTCCTTAAGAGAGCTCTAAAACCCTAATCTAGGAATGCCTATCCCTTACAAAAATGCCCTATTTTTGGCCATAATTCATGCCCAAAATCCAACCTATATGTCATTTAGGAAAAGACAAACACTCTCCCTTAAAATTTTGGCAAAAAATAAGGAATTTAAATTCCTTTTACATAATAGACATGCCAAAATTTAATAATTCTTTTAATAAAAAGGCTTTCAAATTTAAAGGAATAAATCCTTCATACAATATATTAAGCCAATTTTATTAAAAGAAAACAAATATTTAAAAGAACTTAAATATTCGTTAATGCCAAAGATTATTATTAAAAGTTTTTAATATAAATACTAAAAACTAAATAATAACTATCTAAAACCTTACTTTACCAATACATAGAAAATTAAAATTAAAATTAATATCAAAGTGGGGAGTTAAAACAACTCGACCCACTTGTTATTCATATATGAAACCATGATGTAAAAAGAAGGCGACAATGTATGTGGTCTTCAATGTATGAGGTGGCAACCTGTCCTTTGTCGAACTCTGACATTTTGTTAGTCTTCACCTTGCAGATGCCAAATGAATTATATTTTGTTTTAGGGCATATTGTTGACATACGATACAAGGCATTTTTGAAGTTTATTTGCAAAAATAAGAAGGGTTTCAAAACCCTAGTCGACTGCTTGTCAAAGGCTGAAAATATGGCATTCTGTGTTGAAGTTCTTTGCAAAAAATTAGGAAATAGACTCTTCAAATAATGAAGAACTCGACATTTGATTGGAACTGTAAGTCTTCAAAGCTTTACTCTCTGTTTATGATTTTTCATTCCATAAAATGTGGCCCTTTGCATGAATATATCTCAGTTTCATTGCTAGAAATATGAGCATAATATTTGATTAAAATGTGCCTTTGGTATTGCAAAAAACATGGCACCATTTGTGATCATTACTTAGAAAAATAATGTGCACACGCACTGCTGTTCTGGTACATATGCTACCATTTATCTCTTGCTGAAACTCAAGTTTGAAACCCTCTTTCTCTACTAAATACAATAGCAAAAAAATGTGCCCAGTTTTGCAATAAGATATGGAATTTTCTGATGAAAACGTGAGTTCACTGGTGCTGGAAACATATACCTTCTCTGTTTGAACCTGTCGTGACTTCTTCTTTGCTGATAATATGGAAGATCTCTGCATAAATACACTTTGAATATGACATATTCAAACATTGTTTTCAGATGTAGAAGTTTATGTTTCTCTTTTGCAAAAATAGTGGGATCACTGCACTATTTGATACCTCTTTTTCCACTGGATGTTCAAACTCGAACATAGCACATATAAACACAGTTCTTAAAAAGAACAATGTGTTTCAATTTTTCATAAAATGGTGGATTTGAACCTACAGTTACTATCTTGAAACCCTCTGTTTCATTTTTGTCTGAACAATAAAGCACAAATGTGTTGTCTTCTTTGCAAAATGTGTTGAAATACTTGTTTGAAAAACACATAAATGTTGCAAATACACTTACGATTTTTTAAAATGAAACAATTTGTTTCTTTTCCTTGTAATAAAACATATATCATGACTCTTTTTGGCATAAAAATAAGGTTCAAACCCTTATCTGTTGATATCCACCATTCTGATAAAAGAATATTCAACATAAACACTTCGAGTTCAACAACATTTTGTAGCTTTCATTGCATTTTGTAGTTTGTAGTTTGAGACCTTTTCAAGTGATTTCTTACTGTAACTTAGCAAGCATAACATAGCATGACAGAGAGTGTCATTTCTCCTTTGCATTCTTCGTTATTCTTTTCACCAGTATTCATTTATGAACATGAACTTTGTATTGTTCCTTCAGCAAGAGCACACCATTTTTTGAACTTTATTGTTTGAATCCTTGAGTTCAATCCTTCAGAAACATGATCTACATTCCAACATTTGAAATTGATATGATTCTTGTTAGAAATTGAACATATGAACTATTTTTCTTATGATTTCTGACAAGTACTGAAGAATGTGACCTATTGGCATTCTGAGAAAAATAACATTAGCATTAATGAAGCTCCTGTAGTAGATTTTTGTACACTTTCTTTCTGATACTGAATTTGTCATTTCATGATATAAAGTACAACAAGATGTAAATGTTCTATATTATGTCAATGGAGTTTGAGCACAGGCTCGTGACACTCATCAACAACAAAATGCTTATGACTGAGGTTCGAACATGGGTTCATGACACCCAGTCATAACATTTTGTTAACATTTATATTATGATTCAACCTTGAAGTACTTGAAAATATTCATTATTAAAATCATTGAAAGTTCTAAAAAATGTACTCTGTTTATGATGAAATCAACATCTTTTGATGAAACAACTTGATTCTTCTGGAGATGAGCAACTTGGAACTTCCTGTAACACGGGAAACCAGTTTGTTCTGCATCTTCAAAATGACTGAAAAGTGAATCAGTCCATTGTTATCTGCAAAATACTTGTTAGTTACATGCAATATCAATAAGAAACATACTCTGAAAAAGGTTTCTTAATTCAGAAACACAATTAGTCCCTTTCATTCAAATTCCTTAGTTGTCCAAAATGAAATCACACACCACAATAGGTACTAAAAGTGAAAGGTTTCACATTCTAGAACATGTCCCTTCAACACTTGGATGTAGTGAGTGATAGTTTTCATTTACTTGCTACATTTGTTCTTAGATTGATATGAAAATAGTCTCAGATAGCTGATGTATGTAACTATTTTCCTTGTATTGCTTAGATCCATCAGGATCTAACAGTCATTTCTTTTCTTTTTCCAAGTGATGCTGCCTTAAGGACCAAAATGCAAATGGTGACCCAGGAATGACCTAGATGCGAGGACCTGACAGAGACCAGCAGAACCAACACAAACACGAGGCAATGCATGGGAACCTTTTACACATTTTAGTTTTCTGTTCTCATTTGCAAATGTACTCTGTTTATTGAATCATGTAATATGAATCAAATGACATTTGTTCTACATTCTTATGGATGCACAATGTAATGATCAATGATGAATTCTAGAATTTATAATAATTTGATCAATACTTAGAGTACATAAAAATGAAAATCTGACAACAAATGTAGTAAGTAGATGCAAACTAACAAAACCTACTAGACAGTGTTAATTAGATAACATGAATGTGCAAATTTCTCCTTTAGTGCGTATTGTGTTGTATCATTTAATTTTGGATAACAATTTTGGCGACTTCTGCTGGATGTCTGCCTACTAGACATGACCTGTAGACTTATCCTAGGGCTTGCAAACTCAGAAAACTGAACCATGAATGCAGTTTATTGAAATGAAAATGCATCTATAACTAGACTCAAATGCAACCTAGAAAACCTAGACTCAAAACAACGTAAGACCTAGTGCTGGAACATCACTTATTGAAAATGAAAACTAAAACAAACCTAACCCTCAAAGCAAAGCTTGAGGTGTATTCCATTAAATGGAATCTACAACTCTTCTCCTTCAGTTGTGGACAATTGAAATGCATTATTTTCTTTGCAGGCTGTTATGACAAATGGGCCTAACCAAAAATTATCGAATTTTCCATGCTGTCCTAGCCTACTTTTCAAAACATCCCACTTTAGAACCAAGTCTCCTTCTTTGAAATCTCTAAATTTAGTCTTCTTATCAAAAGACCTTTTGGTCTGCGCATGCTTAAGCTCCATTATATCTAATGCTTTTCTTCTTTCTTCTTCCAATTGTAAGAAATCCACATACCTGATCTTTAATGGGTCCTCTTCCTCAAATAACAACATTTGATCAGCAAGTTGCAATGCTGGAAACTCAATAGAAACTAGCAATCTAGCCTCTTTACCATAAACTAGGACATAAGGTGAGTTCCCAATGACCTGCTTAGGTGTTATTCTATCAAGCCATAGGGCTGCCTTCAGTTTTGAATGCCAATCTCTTTTGTTTTCCTGCATAGTCTTCTTGATAATCCTTGTTAGGTTCTTATTAGTAGACTCTGCAAGACCATTACCCTGAGGATAATAGTTTGATGAAGTGTTGAGGTAAACTCCATTTTTAACAGCCCATTCCGTAATAGATAAACCAATGAAAGCCATAGCATTATCTGAAATGATTGATTAAGGAACCTCAAACCTGGTAATTATGTCTTCATAAAACTTGAGAACAACAGGTCCAGTAGCTTCCTTCAATGCAATAGCTTCAGTCCATCTCGTGAAATAATCAGTGGCAGTCAAAATCCACTTATGGCCTGCACTAGAATTAGGGTGAATAGGACCTATGAAGTCCATTCCCCACTTTGCAAATGGTTGATCAACAATAATAGGTTTCAATGGCAATAATGCCAGCTTTTGTTTACCTGCAAATAATGCACATTTTTGACACTTCCTAGTCCAAGCATAAGCATCTTTGAACAAGTCAGACCAATAATAGCCTTCCCTTAATATTTTCATTGTTTTAGTCTTAGGACTAAAGTGACCACCACATGATCCATCATGAAATTCAAAAAGTATTCTATTCTGATCTATTGTATCAACACATCTTAAAAACATACCAGAATAATCTTTTCTGTATAAAACACCATCAATAAGGACATAAGGAATAGATTGCAATCTGTAGTAACTTCTTTTGGCCTTATTGAGATCACTTGGACATAGTCTAGTCTGAAGATACTTGGTCATATCAGATAACCAGGTTGCTGAATTAAAAATCAAAACTGTAGCAATCTGAGAATCATCAGATTTATGAGGAATTTCAACAATTTCCTCTTCATTTGCAAGTTGGGCACAAAGGCCTTTCCCTCTTACCAGCTTGGTAACATGTATTTGAATGTCATATTCCTTCACTCTGGTTATCCAACCAGCATGCTTCTCATTCACATCCTTGCTCAATAAGAATTCTTTAACACTTGGATGTGCAACCATGAGATGCACTCTGTTATTAGCAATCAAATGTTTAAACTTTTTCAATGCCTTGATGGTAGCAAGTACATTTTTTCAACAAATGTGTACCTTTGCTCATAGTCATCAATACCTTTGCTAAAGAAAGCAATTGGCTGCTCCTGTCCTTCATCATTTTTTTGAACCAGCATAGCAGAAATTGTATCAGTAGCACCATAAGCATATAAGATAAAATCTTTATTGAAATTCAGATTAACTAGAGTAGGAGTTGAAGATAGAGCTTGCTTGATCAGCTCAAAATTCTTTTTTCCTTCTTCAGTCTAGCTGAAGGCAATATTCTTTTTCAACATAGAAGTCAATGGTTTCAACAAATTAGCAATATCTGGAATGAATCTCCTTACAAAATTGATCCTTCCAATGAAACTCTGCAAACCCTTTTTATGTTTAGGCAGTGAAAGCTCTAGGATTGCATGAATTCTCTCGGGATCTATTGTTGTACCTTCCTTAGAAACCTTATAACCTAATAGTTTTCCTTCATGAACAACAAATACAGATTTCTTAGGATTCAAAGATATGCCAAATTCTCTGCATCTCTGCAAGATTTGTCTTAAATGGTCAATGTGTTGACCAACCTCTTTGTTGTAAATAGTAATGTCATCAAGGTAGACTAAAATAAACTTATACATAAGATTTTTAAAGGCCATATCCATTGCCTTCTGAAAGGTTGCCCCAGCATTGGACAATCCAAAGGGCATTCTCTTGTAGGCCATAGTGCCCCATTTTGTAGTAAAAGCTATTTTATACTGGTCTGATTCTTTAACCAGAATTTGGTTATAACCAGAATATCCATCTAAAAGAGAGAATCACTCTGATCCTGAAACATATTGTAAAATCTATTCCATGGAAGGAAGTGGATGTCTGTCTTTCATAGAGGCCCTATTAAGATCTTTGAAATCTACACATAATCTAATCTCACCGTTCTTCTTCCTAACTGGAACTAAGTTAGAAACCCAAGATGGGTGTTTGATAGGAAAAACAATATCACCATCTAATAGTTTTCTTAACTCCTTGAGCATTAATGGCTCCAATTTTGGGTTAATAGGCCTTTGTCTCTGCCTAATTGGTTTTGCATTGGGTTCTAATTCTATAGTATGTTGAGTAAGTTGAGGATCAAAGCCCTTAAGATCATAATAGTCCCAAGCAAAAACATCACTAAATTCCCTAAAAAGATCAATGAACAACTCTTTTTCCTTAGGAGAATTTATCTTACCAACTTTAAGCCACTTGTCTCTAAAAATCTCAACTTCCTCATAATGATCTTGTTTAACCAGCAAGCTAGTTTTACCTTTTCTAAACTGATCATCAGAATTGAAAATGGATTCCAAGTTGACTAGTCCCTTTGGCAACTTATTGGACTTCAACTGGATAATCTGATCCTCAATTTGCTGATTACTCTTGTTGTCCTTAGGAGCTGAGAAATCATTAGTTTCTATCAAAAAACTCAAAATGTGCTCATCAATATTAAAAACCTACCAATATGCATCATTATAAGGTATAGAAGGCTTGACAACTACCTTAACACGAGACTAATCAGTAAACAGTCCTTTATTTTCTATTATATCAGCCTGAGTACCGATTGTAGCTAGTCTATCTGCATGCAGATTTTGTTTTCTAGGAATAGATATCAAATTAAAAGCATCAAATTATGCTAGCATATCAGATACCCTAGACTTGTATAAAATTTGTCACCATTAGGAGATACTAACATAACTCCCGCTCCTACACCGTCTTTGTTTCTTGAACCATCAAAAAATAGATCCCAAAGCTGATTAGACTCATTAGATTATGTCTCTTGATCCTTAACCAGATTAGGAATAATAGCATCAGATTCAAACATCATGTAATTTCCAAAACCAACATCAAAAGATTCATCTTTATGAGCATTTCTGAAAGCCCATTCATCTAGAACAATATCTAGATATGCTTCAATTTTGGTATTGTAAGATGAACACTCAGGAATCTCATCTTGATCCATGTTAATGCAATTTTCACTGATTGGACTTGGATTGTATGGCTCAATATGGTTTTTTGACAAGGATTCAAATTGAATAGTCACTCTAGTACCATACCTTGTTCTAAAAAATAGATGTGACCAATCAGATGAAAAATAACCATCAATCTTAGCTGTGAAATCTCTAGATAAACATATGGCAAAGTAAGTTGGTAGGTCAATTACATAAATATCTTATGGAATGGAAAAATTTGGGCAAGAATGGAGTGTTAGGCTTGCATTTTTTATAACTCCTAAGGTTTTTACAGCAGTACCATCAAGCTGTACTACACCTTTTTCAAGAGGTTCATACTTGAGATTTAGTGAATCAGCCACCTTTTTTGGCATTACAGTACTAGTGGCACCACTATCAACCATGCAATTGTGAACAAGTTTATTACCAATAATCAGAGTAACATAAAAAGGAGGTTTTTGATTTGGAGTTTTATTACCTTCCTTCTCTGATGTTTTCTGAACATTCACAAACTTTTGATCAGCTGAAACTGCTAATTTTTCAGTATTTGCAATCTTCTTTACCTCTGTACTTGCTAGCTACTATACTTTTACAGGCTTAATTGCCTCTTTTGATGTCTTTTCCTGAGCTTTTGAAGGCTCAGAATTAACCATAATTACACTTGGTTGCTGTTGGACAGCTTGCTATGAATTACTTGATAACTTAGATAAACCTTCTCTTAAAATTTCAATTTGACCAGGAATATGCAGAGTGTCCCAAGCGGACAAGGTAACGTTAGTTTTCTTCATAGTATCAACAATATTGAAAGGAACTGAAAACTGTACCTTGTGTGCTAATCTAGGTGATCCTTGATCAGCCCCTTTTAGATTCTTCAAGATAGAAACTCGTGTACTAGAAATATTTTTAGTAGTCCTATCTACTTCAAGAGCTCTCTTTTTAGCTCTGGTATTGGCTGCAATTGATGTGTCCTCGTTAAATCCACAGAATTCTTCTTCTTGCCAATTCAAAAACCCAGTTTCAATATTTGGATCTGCCCGATTTTGAACCTCTTCAATAGAAATATTCTATTGTGAATTCAATGAATTCTAAACCATAAGAGCTTGTTTCAAAATACCATTAGAACAAGTTGACTGGACATGTGCTTCATTGCATGGGAAACACCAGTTAGTAGAAATGTTATTTTGGGAAGGTACAATGTCCCTAACAGCATTAAGAGGTGCTAGATTATACTGCCTATTGGGCCTCATGTTCCAATTTTGCCTATTTGCATTGGTATTACCTTGAAACAGTTGCCTATTAGACTAAAAATTGGACTGATTTGAGTATGGTGTGGAAGATGGACCAGCAAACTAGTTCTGAATAGCAGGGTTAACCTGAGATTGATTTCTCTTAAGTGCTACCAACTCATTCCCAAAAGACTATAGTAAACTCTCAATTTTCTATTGGCTATCCTTAATGGTTTGCAACTCATTCGAGTAAGCTACAGGAGCTATTTCCACAGGCTTATAAGATGAGACAGCAGACAATGGAGGAACCACTAATGGCATGTTTGCTTGAATATTAGGAAAGAAGGGCATAGGAGGCCTAGGAGCTATCTTTCCTACCTGAATAAGACTATTCTCTACCCTAATAGCATAATCATAAGCTTGAGGTAAAGTATTACCCCCCATAGATTGGATCATCATAGATATATCACTATTAAGACTCTTCAAATAATATAGGAATGCATAATCAGCTGAAGGCCTTACCGTAGCAGGAATCTGATCCCAAGTCTTCTGAAACCATAGATTGAAATCACTCATCTCCTCTTGTGGAGCTCTTTTGATTGTCATCAATTGTTCTACAAGAGATAGATTATCAGACTTGTCTTCAAAATACTTTGATAATCTCTCACCAAGAATATCCCATGTAGAAATGGAATTCACCAGAAGAGTCTTGAACCAATCAAGGGCCTTGCTCTTAAGCGGTGCTACTAGTAGCTTCAAAGCTACATCTTCATCAGTGATATGATGCACATTGCACAAGGTTGCAACATCTCTAATATGCTCAATAGTTGTTACAGGACCTTCTCCATTAACTGTAGGTAGTCCTTTCAGGGCAGCTACTGGAATATTATTGTGATTTGCAATCCTTAAAGGACTACCCTGATCAAAAGTGACAAATGGAAAATTTCTAGCCATTTGATGTTGTTGTCCTTGTTGTTTCACTATTGGCAAAACAAGAGGAGGCTGCACCACCTTTCTTTGATAAGTTTTCAGATGTTGAGGTGTTACAACAACACCACTTATAGAAGCTTCTGGAACAAAATGGTTAATAGATAAACCTTCAAAGCTTGGAAAATCAGATCTAGAATGATTTATGTCAAGATCCTCTGGCAGATTAACTTCTTCAATGATAACCTCAAGCTCCTCAGAATTTGCATCTTTCTGTTTGAAAACAGAGTTATCAAAAGAAGAGAAATTTGAATTCAATGAGATACCTCTTGGATCATGATATACTCTTCCACCTCTGGTTGATCTTCCACCTCTTCTGCTCGACTGCAATTCTTGATAAACAAACCCCTCTTTATTTGCTCTGGTAGGAGTTTTGCTCATCAAAATTGACACTTAGAGTTGTAGCTGAAAATTTGAAATCAATACACATCAAACAGCTCGAAACTGGGAAGCAGTTCGTGTCCCACCGGGCATACCAAAAATTGTTCAGTACTAGAATTGTTACCTCTATCAGGAAATAAGGCTAACAATAATTCCAGCTAACAATGGAAACCTCTCCTAGTTGTGGGTGGACTATGATTAGAGAGGAATATCTAGATTCTAGGCCGGTTCTTATAAAATATTGGCTATCACTTTACTAACCTGAAAAAAATTGATGGGAAAAGGGTAAAGGGAACTTTAAAACGTAGAAAATAAGGTGATACACCAATGAACAAATTAGAAACCTGAAAAGAAAATAACAGTTCCAGATCTAACACACAATGAAATTCAGATGATTTGTACACTTTTCAACATATAGGTTAATGAATTTAATTATCAGGGCTTAACCATGAATAACTCAACACTCAACAACATACATTTCTCATATAAGGTTGTATGAATCAGACTTATCAATCTGGAAGGAACAATGAAACATTCACTTCCAAATTCAAAATTAGAATTGAAAACACTTACTAAAGAAGATGAAAAGGAATTGATAATCTAAACACAAAATGAGCTGAACAATTTGGTATATTTTCTTCAAAAATCTCTGCAAAATGGTTACAAAATGGACTCTTGAGCTTCTAGGAACAAAACAGTTCACTATAGGCTCTCTTTCCCACACATGCAACCTTGAAAAAAGTCTATCTCCCTTCCTTAAGAGAGCTCTAAAACCCTAATCTGGGAATGCCTATCCCTTACAAAAATGCCCTATTTTTGGCCATAATTCATGCCCAAAATCCAGCCTATATGTCATTTAGGAAAAGACAAACACTCTCCCTTAAAATTTTGGCAAAAAATAAGGAATTTAAATTCCTTTTACATAATAGACATGCCAAAATTTAATAATTATTTTAATAAAAAGGCTTTCGAATTTAAAGGAATAAATCCTTCATACAATATATTAAGCCAATTTTATTAAAAGAAAACAAATATTTAAAAAAACTTAAATATTCGTTAATGCCAAAGATTATTATTAAATTTTTTTAATATAAATACTAAAAACTAAATAATAACTATCTAAAACCTTACTTTACCAATACATAGAAAATTCAAATTAAAATTAATAACAAAGTGGGGAGTTAAAACAACTCAACCCACTTGTTATTCATATATGAAACCATGATGTAAAAAGAAGGCGATAATGTATGTGGTCTTCAATGTATGAGGTGGCAACCTGTCCTTTGTCGAACTTTGACATTCTGTCAGTCTTCACCTTGCAGATGCCAAATGAATTATATTTTGTTTTAAGGCATATTGTTGACATACAATACAAGGCATTTTTGAATTTTATTTGCAAAAATAAGAAGGGTTTCAAAACCTAGTTGACTGCTTGTCGAAGGCTGAAAATATGGCATTCTATGTTGAAGTTCTTTGCAAAAAATCAGGAAATAGACTCTTCAAATAATGAAGAACTCGACATTTGATTGGAACTATAAGTCTTCAAAGCTTTACTCTTTGTTTATGCTTTTTCATTCCACAAAACGTGGCCCTTTGCATGAATATATCTCAGTTTCATTGCTGGAAATATGAGCATAATATTTTATTAAAATGTGCCTTTGGTATTGCAAAAAACATGGCACCATTTGTGATCATTACTTAGAAAAATAATGTGTACACACACTGCTGTTCTGGTACATATGCTACCATTTATCTCTTGTTGAAACTCAAGTTCGAAACCCTCTTTCTCTACTAAATACAATAGCAGAAAAATGTGCCCAATTTTGCAATAAGATATGGAATTTTCTGATGAAAACGTGACTTCACTGGTGCTGGAAACATATACCTTCTCTGTTTGAACCTGTCGTGACCTCTTCTTTGCTGATAATATGGAAGATCTCTACATAAATACACTTTGAATATGACATATTCAAACACTATTTTCAAATGTAGAAGTTTATGTTTCTCTTTTGCAAAAATAGTGGGATCACTGCACTATTTGATACCTCTTTTTCCACTGGATGTTCAAACTCGAACATAGCACATATAAACACAGTTCTTAAAAAGAACAGTGCATTTTACTTTTTCATAAAATGGTGGATTTGAACCTACAGTTACTGTCTTGAAACCCTCTATTTCATTTTTGTCTGAAAAATAAAGCACAAATGTGCTGTCTTCTCTACAAAATGTGTTGAAATACTTGTTTGAAAAACACATAAATGTTGCAAATACACTTACGGTTTTTTAAAATGAAACAGTTTGTTTCTTTTCCTTGTAATAAAACATATATCATGACTCTTTTTGGCATAAAAATAAGGTTCAAACCCTTATCTATTGATATCCACCATTCTGATAAAAGAATATTCAGCATAAACACTTCCAGTTCAACAGCATTTTGTAGCTTTCATTGCATTCTGTAGTTTGTAGTTTGAGACCTTTTCAAGTGATTTGTTACTGTTCCTTAGCAAGCATAACATATCATGACAGAGAGTGTCATTTCTCCTTTGCATTCTTCATTATTCTTTTCACCAGTCTTCATTTATGAACATGAACTTTGTATTGTTCCTTCAGCAAGAGCACACCATTTTTTGAACTTTATTGTTAGAATCCTTGAGTTCAATCCTTTCAGAAACATGATCTACATTCCAGCATTTGAAATTGATATGATTCTTGTTAGAAATTGAACATATGAACTATTTTTCTTATGATTTCTGACAAGTACTGAAGAATGTGACCTATTGGCATTCTGAGAAAAATAACATCAGCATTAATGAAGCTCCTGTAGCAGATTTTTGTACACTTTCTTTCTGATACTGAATTTGTCATTTCATGATATAAAGTACAGCAAGATGTAAATGTTCTATATTATGTCAATGAAGTTCGAGCACGAGCTCATGACACTCATCAACAACAAAATGTATATGACTGAGGTTCAAACATGGGTTCATGACACCCAGTCATAACATTTTGTTAACATTTATATTATGATTCAACCTTGAAGTACTTGAAAATATTCAGTATTAAAATCATTGAAAGTTTTGAAAAATGTACTCTGTTTATGATGAAATCAGCATCTTTTGATGAAACAACTTGATTCTTCTGGAGATGAGCAACTTGGAACTTCCTGTAACACGGGAAACCAGTTTGTTCTGCATCTTCAAAATGACTGAAAAGTGAATCAGTCCACTGTTATCTGCAAAACACTTGTTAGTTACATGCAATATCAATAAGAAACATACTCTAAAAAAGGTTTCTTAATTCAGAAACACAATTAGTCCCTTTCATTCAGATTCCTTAGTTGTCCAAAATGAAATCACACACCACAATAGGTACTAAAAGTGAAAGGTTTCACATTCTAGAACATGTCCCTTTAACACTTGGATGTAGTGAGTGATAGTTTTCATTTACTTGCTACATTTGTTCTTAGATTGATATGCAAATAGTCTCAGATAGTGATGTATGTAACTGTTTTCCTTGTATTGCTTAGATCCATGAGGATCTAACAGTCATTTCTTTTCTTTTTCTAGGTGATGCTGCCTTAAGGACCAAAATGCAAATGGTGACTCGGGAATGACCTAGATGCGAGGACCTGACAGAGACCAGTAGAACCAACACAAACATGAGGCAATGCATGGGAACCTTTTACACATTTTAGTTTTCTGTTCTAGTTTGCAAATGTACTCTGTTTATTGAATCATGTAATATGAATCAAATGACATTTGTACTACATTCTTATGAATGCACAATGTAATGATCAATGATGAATTCTAGAATTTGTAATAATTTGATCAATACTTAGAGTACATAAAAATGAAAATCTGACAACAAATGTAGTAAGTAGATGCAAACTAACAAAACCTACTAGATAGTGTTAATTAGATAACATGAATGTGCAAATTTCTCCTTTAGTTCCTATTGTGTTGTATGGTTTAATTTTGGATAATAGTTAGCTCACTTAGTTAAGCTGGAGGAGCTTAGAAATGAGGCATTGAGGAAAATAGAGCACCATAAAGCACAAATGAAAAGTTATTTTGATAAAAGGGCATCCCCAATAACATTTCAAGAATGAGATATGGTGTTCAAATGGGATGAGCTTAAAAGAAGGATTGGTAAGAATTCATAGTCTGACACTTTCTGGAGTGGACCATATGTTATCTCAGAGTGTAAGCAACATAACACCTTTTATCTATCTAGGTTATATGGTAATATGGAGCCAATCCCAATTAATGGGATTTATGTTAAGCATTTATTCTAAGGTGTGACATATTTTTTGTACATATTAGAGTAGTTTGTAGGTGTTAAATAAGTGCTTCTACACAATAGATTAGGTGTAATTTTCATTTCCCTAAGTGTTAATTGTAGAGTTAGTTAGTTGGTTTTGATTTTGGTAGGTGTGATAAGGACTATAACTAGTGTAATTCATTATGGTTGTATGAAGAAGGTATCCATCATATAAAACAAGGAATACATGTATTCATTATCACACACAATAAATATATCCCTCATAAAACTATACTAATTTATAATAATATGTAGTTAAGATGGTGTTCTTGTTATTTCCCTCTCATAATTAATCAAGTAGATATATATCATTCATGATAGTGAGTGTGTTAGGTTACTTTCACAAACCATACACATATACCCAATGAGTTAGGAAAGGTCACAACAGGTGTTAGTGAGTTGTAGTAGGGGTAAAGAGTGGTTTATTAGGGTCTTGTCAGGTGTTTTGACTCTTTGTCAGACATATATGTATAGGAAGTTGGTATGGGTGCTTAGTAGGAAACCATCACATAGATGTCATAAGAAACATTACCCATTTTCATTTTCTAGCTCAATCAGGAGGAGCTAGTTAAGTTTTACAAATAGCAAAAAAAGGGTACATGTCTAATATTGCTAAGTGTTTTTACCAAAAGAAATGTTATCTAATGAATATAAATTTTATGCAAATGATTTACAATGGAAAATTTAATAAATTTTGCATCAAAATTTGTTTTATTTATTCATAAATGTAAATGTGCAATGTCCCACACAAGCCATGAGAATAACTTAAAGAATGCATTATAAAAGAAAATAATGCATATGGGAATTAAGCATAAGAAAAGAAAATGGATCTATCATTGATTGGGATGATGAATCCCATGTTTTCAAGATGGAAATAGACATGGTTATATTGATAGAGTGTTGTCATTGATGACATTAACATGATGAATTGACCATATTCCCACATACGCAATTCATTAGGAGATCATATTAAGTAACAAATCAGTTTTTGGTTAAGTATAGGAAACGAGGCATATAGAGAAGATAGCTTCTGGATCCATGCAAGCTACCAGCTAATTATTTTTGAGTGTTCAGCTAGCGAAGGTATAATTAAGGTAGATTCTAGCTAATTCCAAAGTTTTGTAGCAAGATATTTTGGTGTGTAGAAGTTAAACACTTATGAGTGGCAATTTCAAGGTAAAAAATTAGAAAGGGTTAACACAGTAAAAAGAATCTTATTGTGAAAATTAATAAAAATATTTAAAGGGTCAAAGCATGGTCAAATAATTTGAGATGACATGTTAAAAGGTATATCAACAATTATCCTTATTTGATTAGAAAATTGGATCATATTTTTTATGGTGAAACAGAAAATGGTTTATATTTCTCAAGAATGCTTTTATGCTGACATAACAAGATGAACTAGGTATTGTGCATGTATAAATTAGATGGATGAGATCAATAAAAAGTTAGCTAGGTGATGTATAAGTTATCCCAATGCATAATTGAGGTGTGGTAGCATGTTTTTAGGTAGAGATTTTAGATCTGAGTTAGCGGATTGATGCAGAGCAGAGTCTAAGGGAAATAAGTGATTCCACGGTTTCAAATCTTTGTTTGTAACTTCATGGAACTATAATTAGGCATGGTTTGATGCTACTTTAGTTATTTCATTATATATAAATCATAGTGTTGATCATTGTAAGATAGTGAATCTTTGTAAAAGGGTTTTATCCTTAGTTGTATTAAGCAGTGAGCTATAGGTTATGCCTGAATGTAAGTGCATTCCCAACATATGTAAAAAACAATATTTTGATAGAGTATTGGCTTGTAGGTTTCATCCCCACTTTGTTCTTTACCTTAACAAGGTTTCCATGAAAAAAAACTTTGTTATGGTTGTGTTTCTATTTACTTTATGATCATGCATTTTTATTTTTATTTTCAACTTTAAGGTGATTGTGAATTGGTTTAATAACATTCAAAATTGTTAAAAAATAGATTCACCCCCCTCTCAGTGTTTCTTCTTTCCAACAATTGGTATTATAGAAAATTCCCTTAGAGGAAGCCTAACAAATTGAGGGAGATCTAGGAAGGAAAGATAGAATTAGGATTGCATGAACAACTCACTTTTTCTTTGAGTGACCTAGACCAATCTAATGTTGAAGTTGAAAAGTTATAGAGGGATATAAGGGAGGATGAGAACTTCATCAAAAAACTGAAAGGAAAATTAAGGTAATCCAAAGCCAATAGAAGAGAACTATGTGATCACCTATCTAAGAGCTCAGATGATGAACTAATGAATCAAGACTTGAAGGATAGAATTAAAGAATGTGAAAGGCCCAAGCAAGAAATTTCAACCTTGAAGAATGAAATGGAATCAATGACAATGAGATTCATCAAAGAAATTGAAGGAAAGAAAAATAATGAAGATATCCTAATTCAAAACCTAAAAGAGAGATCTAATAAATACAAAAAACTATCTGATGAGCGCAGAGGACTTATGATTAGTTTGTAGTAGGAAAATGATGTTGAAGAGGAACTTATAGATGAATTGGTGATTGCAAATGAATACAAATAAAATTTAATTATTAGTATTTCAAAGCTTGATTCATTTCTTGAAAACTAGAGAGGTACCAAGGATAAGAGTAGTCTTGGATTTGAAAAGGGTGAAAGCTCAAAGTAAAGACAAGACAATCTTGGATCTGAGAAAAAGGAAAACATGAAAGCATCGGTGAGAAATTCTAATGCTCAAAGGAATGATGGTGAGTTCTTTAACTATAATAAATTTTAGCATTTATCCATGCAAATTAGAAAAAGGGTTAATTACAATAAATTATCCTTTTTGGGTCAGCTTTACAAAGGTTATAATCATGATCATAGGGCAAGTGAATGCAAAAGCAATATGAATAACTATATAATCAACAAGGACAAGGTTAGATGTTATGAATGTTATGATTTTGGTCATATTACAAGAGATTATGGAACAAGGAGGAATATGGTGACCAATCAAGGGAAAAGGATGTTTTTTTTGTCTCAAATGTAATAGATTTGGACATCTAGCTAAATATTGCTGGTATATTACTGATGACAATAACAAGTATGCATCAAAGAATAATAAGAACAAGACAAATGATGAAAAAGGAAAGGAAAATATTGATGTTGAGTAAGTGCACAAGAAGATGAAGCAAATATGGGTAAAGAAATATGCAACAAAAAGGTTTGCATTTGGATATGAGGTTGCCAATTCCTTAGATAACTAAAGATACGAATTTGGCCTAGGGGGAGCATATGAATATTTTCTTTAAGAATCCCCTAAAATGGATGATACCTAAAATTTTTAGGCATGGATAAGTTGGAGGAGATCATGAAAGAGCTATAGGATTTGAAACATAAGATCTTTCAAACTCAATAGGGAGATACACGACAAAAAATTATGGAACAAATAGTGAATGAAGGGTTTATAAAGTAATTAGTACACACATTTATTACAAAGTAAATTTAAGTGAAAAAACATACAAAAGCTTAGTTTGAGTCTCATTTGACACACTGCATCCACAAGATTGACATCTAAGAGCTTTGAAGGTGATTTTAAGCTATATTCAAGCAACAAAGGAATTGAACAAGCATTTCATGGAAAACCCCCACCTCCATCAAATGGTATTTATACATGCTACTCTCAGCAATATTTCACTTTGAAAATGGAGGCATGATTAGTTGTTGGAGTTAAGGAATGGACTAGGAAAGAATTTAAGGAACACTCGTATAAGGTTGTAGAAGTTGATCCAGATGACATGTTTTCAAACATTCCCTATGGTGTTCTACATTGTGAAGATACTAGGGCATATATACATGGTCCAATTGATGACCTAGGTGCTAATGAGATCAAGAATCTATTCTATGAGAAATTGAGTGACCCTAACAATAACTAGCAATTGAAATATGAGCTTGGAACCCTAACAGAGAAAAAGTATGACCAATTTGCTAGGTTTCCATGCATTGTAGTTGTAGAGTAGGTTATGTATGTGCTAGGAATAATTCATATGATTGACTAATATGCAACCCATCAAGATCACAAAAGAAGCTATTCAGGCCATGTATGGCTTATGCATACAAGGAGAAGTATCTACATTGAAGGTAGTTAAGAATGAAGTGGTTCATGATGCCACTGGAGCTTTTATAGACAAAAGGGGAATGTCAATCAATGAAATAATTTAACATGATGTGATATTTTCTTCTATAGTTTTAGGGTACAAGGTATATCATGCCAGTAGGGAAAAATCTATATCTACAACAACAATCTATACAACTAATGCAGGGGCATTCTAGGGTACTCGGTGAATCTGCATGGGAGGTGTATGTTTGGTTGGTGTTACTCGATTGTAGCCTTGACCGATGGTCTTGATCATTGAAGAAGCTCGATCGCTGAAGGAACTTGATAACCTCTGGCACTCGGTGAAAGTGTTACTCAGCAATGCCTGTGGTGCTCGGTCGACACTGGTGCTCGGTGATGTCTGGCATGCTCGGTTATTTCACTGTTGCTTGGTAGTTCTGGTTTACTAACTAGAGTTTTGTGTGATTTGTTGGGATGAATTGATGCATTTATTGTTGGTAGTTGTTCTTACAAGGTGACATGTTAGATTAAATGTTTGTAAGGCTATTTTGATGTTGACTTGTATTGAATTTAATATTTGTTGGGGGGAGTTAATGATTTCATCCAACCGACTTGTGGTTGATGATTAATATTTAAGGGGTGTTTGGGTAGATGTTTAAGGATCATGAGGAAGAGATAGAAGTTCATGACTTGGAAGACTTAGCAATCAAATTTGAGGTTCTAAAAGTTGGAGTTGGTGAAGTTGTGGAAAAGATCTTGCACAATCTTGCAAATCAGATTGTTATCTGATAGTTTGTAATTGCAGAGCTAGTGGTTTGCACACTTGGAGACAAGGAGATTTCTTGGAGGATTGCAAGCTCAAGTTTAGATTTTCCTTAGGGTTTCCATCAGCTTCTGATTTCCTTTAGAGCTGAACTAGCTGAGATTGTATTGGATCTGTTTGGATCTTGTAGAATTATTTTTTATTGTAATTGGCCCTAACCTAGAAGGCCTTATAGCCAGGCATGTTAATGAAAATCAGAGTTAAACAATTACTTTGGTGTTGTGTTGTTGAGTATTCCACTATGTTGTTCTGTTGGCTAAAAGGTTTGGACTATCCTTAATTGGATCCACCATCCTTGACTACATCAACAACATATGAGATGCTTAGAGAAGGAAAATATTATGACCTATGTGAAACTATGAGGTTGCAACTGGTGGAAAACCTTGATAGGATAAATAAGGACATGAAGAATGTGTTTACATATGGTACACTCATTTTTTGCCTATTCTTTTATTTCATGAAATAATTTCATGGCACTAGCATAATTCAATGGTCAACTCACAAACCAGTTGCAGAGAAGATAGGAAATTTGATGTATAAGATGAATGATAACACTAGGATAGGTGCAATGTGGGGTTACTTAAAGAATTTTCATAATATGATGCATTTTAGGGAAAAAATCCCTAAATATGTGGCTGATAAATATGAAGATACAATCTATTTTGTGGTAGATGTGGATCAATGCCTAAAGGAGGTAGTAGAGCTAAGGACTTCATGAATGTTTCCAATGGGGTATGAAGTGAGTGAAGAACTTTTAGTGATGTATGCGGACACTATGTTGAAGACATTGAGAGATGAGATTGTTGAAATATTTGGGACTTACAAGGAGAAAATTGACAATTTGAATGCAAAATAGCATGCACCAACAATAGCAAGAAGGGTGAGAAAAACTATAGAAGAAGCAGCTAAAGATACAAGCCTTACACAAGAACTACTAAAAGTAGCACAATTGAGAGCTGGAAAAGACATTGTAGAGAATCCAGTTGTGATAGAAGGTACAACTTCTGATCCTCCACCCTGTACCTCCAGAAAAACAAGGAGCACAATAGCAAAGAAAGAGAAACCATCATATCTTGCCAAAGAAACAAAAAGGGCACCACCTTTTAGAGAGGATAAGAGGAAAATATAAGAGAAAACATTTTTTGAGAAGAAGACATAGGTGAATAAGAATGTGAGGAAAACTGTAGAAAGGAATCCTACTAAGAAAAGAAGAGGAGTAAAGCCTAAGGTGGATGAGAAGAAGAAGAAACAAAGAAGAAGAAGGGAGAAGTTGTTGTTGAAAACATTGATGATGATGATGCTACTAAATTAGATGAGGTAGTGAAGATTGTCAAGAGACACAAGAAGGCTACATCATCACAACCATCACAAGCCCAACCATATGATGATCCATACCAAGTAAGAAATGAAACAAATTTTTTATCTGATAAATATGGTATGTCAGAAGATGATGTTTTTAAAAGTATTTCTAATGATGGTACATTGAAGTTAGTCCCAAAATTTTATGATAAATTTGATGAAGAAGGGAAGAAAAAGATTGAGGAAGCCGTAATTAGATAACTAGCAAGGTTTAAGATGACAGTAATAGAGATTGATACTCAAGTTCCTAAGAGTTTATCTAACTTAATAGATGAAATAAAGGCTTATGTAATTGAAGAGGACAAAAGGTTGATAGATAAGGTTATTATTGGTATATGTCCTATTATACCTAATGAAGAGATATAAAGGATTCTACATGTGTTAGCACCTAAATTTAGAAGCAAGGGGAGAATGCACAGGGTAATGCTTGGAGAAATGGAAAAATTCATTGAGGAAACAAAGAAAATCATGTAGAAATATCTGGAAAAGGATGACTATGAAGTCATAACTGATGAACAGGAAACAAGTCCCTCAAGTTCCTCAAGTGTATAAAAGAAACAAGGAAAATATATCACTACACAAGCAACTGAAGTGAAAGTAATTGGTGCAGAGGTCATACAAGGAAGAACTAGGAATATGCAGAGTCCACAAAAAAGAACCAAAGGTGCATAACCTCAGCCACTTATAACAAGGAGTTTGCAACTGTAACAAGCTAAAGTTAGCATTACCCAAGTTGAACAAGTGATAGTTACAACAACAGATGTCATGGATATCCCTGACATTCCAATAGCAGAGATTGTAGACAATGAAGGGGACACTCAAGATGATGTTACCATCACCACCATGGAGATCCCTGAGAATGGAATAAAAATAAAAATAAAAAGGATCAAGAGGAAGAGAATAAACCAGAGGTAGGAAAGGAGAAACAACAAGAACCATAAGAAAACAAGAAGATAAGAGAGAATGAGATAGAAAATGAAATAGAAAGAGAGAAGGAAAATGAAGATGAATATATTCAATTTTAAAAGGTGATTCAACCTCTAAATACAATGCTTCCAATGTATGTAGATAGCCCAAGTACAAAAGAACAAAGGACTAGAATGACAAGGGAAAGAAGATAGTGCAGGAAAGAGACATTGCACGATCATTATTCGTGGGGTTAGATCATATTCCTATTGATACTAGAATACCCCAAGGACCAATTGATATATCTAAACTCTATCCAATTGAGAAATTCAAGTTTAATAAATTTGTTGAGGCACAAGCCAAATAGGAGATGTTGAAAATTCATTTAGAGGACAAAAAGCTGATGATAGAAGTGTCAGATATTTTGGAGAACTGATTCCATCACATGAAAGGAATGTAGTAGACAATCCCTTAATACAATTCAAGAAAATAATTGGTGAGGTGAGCAGGAAATTTGAATCTTTTGAAAAGTCTACAGAACTTAAGGTGAGGAAAGAATTTGATGAGAGAAGGTTTGAAAACCTTAAGACCAATGTTGTATATGAGAGAATGATCTTGAATTCACACATACAAAAGATAATAAAGACTATCACTAAAGGTAGAAACATCTATAGATCATGTGTGTATATCTATACATTTTTGGGAGATTTTGATAAGCAAAAAAAGGAATGTACACAACAAATAGAACTTATTGCACAAACTTTTGATCATCTGAAAGCTTCCAAATATACCATAGAGGTCAACTTGTGCCATTACTTGACAAAATCGAGAGCTTAGAAAAATGATAAGGACAAGATGATTGGAAAATTTAGTGAGATGAGAAATCTAATTTCCCCCAAACTCCAAACACTTTTATGTGCTTTAAAGGAAGCTCAAGAAGCCATACAAGCCTCAAATCCAGTCAATTTGGCAAAGGTGAAGGCAACTACTTACATCTTTAATGGAAATGTGCCAGTTTTGAGCAACCTAAGACAAGGATGGGACATAGATTTATAATTGTTCATGTGTGTGTGTGTGTGTGTGTGTGTGTGTGTGTGTGTGTGTGATAAATTCAATCACACACTACAATAAGTCATTAGCTCCATTAGTTCATCATGAAATGCAAAATTAAAGACATAAAACCAATAGAAATTAACTTATTACTCTCTAAATAGGATAAGAATGATCTCAAAGAGTGACTACTCTCATATTTAATCCTAAAACCAGTGACTAGCCTGTCCTAATATGATAGATTCAATGAACTTTGCAAACTATTATTCCATTATGATGATCTATGCTAAGAATTCATGATGAAATCCATTACAATTAAGCTAAATGATTTAATTAACTATGCAAGATTAAAACTCTGAGTATGAATGCAATTCTAGATATCAATGAGCTCTCAAAAAGATAACATATAAGTATCAATTCAATTAACTAGGTGAATTAAGCTTAGAGTTAGTTAATTTTATATATTTTAAAAGGAAATAGACAGTTTATCTCCTTCCATGAAGAGTGATTAGGATTGATTCTTCCTTGATCCATGGTGTAGATCCATGTGAGCATATCTTGATTGGTGGGAATTAAGACTTTTGTCTTTTAGTGTGGATGTAGAAATTAGGACATTTTGAGAAATTGAATTAAATAAATACTCTAGCCATGGGATTTAATGGGATTGATTTAAGTTTAGCATTAATTAATTAATGATCAATTCAAAGGGTCTTATAGGTTTATTGCTTGATTCCTTGATTCTTAACAAATTATGGTAGTAGGTTGATTTGATAGTTATGAAATTGATCTGATTTTGGGCAAATAGGCCTCTTAGTTAGACTAGCCTATTTTTAGGTTATTATATTTTCCCCTCTTTGAATCAATGTGTGAGAAATGCGTTGATTTAAAGAATAAATCACTGTCAGATAAGAGAGAATCAAAGAATAGCCTGATGTGAAGCAACGAAACTATTGCTGAAAATTGATCAAAAAGCTTTGACCAAAAATTCCATTATAGTTGACTTATGGTGACTAAAATATTGGTCATAAAATGTTTGTCCCATTATTCTTTATGAATTTTTGCATTCAGTTGCATGATTCTGCCTCTTTTCTATTGCATTTTGATTATATTTTGACCATAGTTTGACTTTCTACATATTAGGGTTGACTTTTTATTTGTTATCTTTTCTATCTAATTCTAGCCCTTTGTTTTTTATTTCGGTCCTAATGTGTACTTTGATGACTGATTTTGTGTTCTAACTCCATTAGGTAAAAAAGTTGACCTAATTACCCTGTTTGGAAAAAGTATAAGAAGGTCAAATTTTACTTTTTATTCACTCATTTTGACTATTTACTTTCTTGATTTTAGAGCTCTATGCACAAAAATGGTGGTCCCAATAGAGAAACATCGATTTGAGCTAGCTAGGAGCCATCGACAGCCTGCGAAGTATGGTCCACCTTTGAGTTGAATTTATACCTTGCCTTTGACATTGACATTTTCTTTTTAGCACATCTTTTATTTCTTTTATTGCCTATTGAATTTAAAATTGTATCCCGTATGCTGAGTCATAACCCATCCATCCTGAGTCGTATCCCAGTTTGCATGATTTCTTTAGTCATATCTCACTCTTAGTTTTAGGGTTTTTATAACTTTCCATTAGAAATTCATATCTTGTGTATGAAAAATCATATTTAGGATGTCGAGTCGCATCCATTTTTTAGTCAGTCATTTCCTATTTTCTCTATTTCTTGAGTCATATCAGGGAAATCTTGAGTCATTTCCTATTTTGGATTTGTTTATAAGATGTCTTGAGTTGCCTAGTATATTTTGTCTGTATGTCAACCTTGTTTGATTGCGTTCTCGACTCATTTTCTCTATTGGTCAACTTGTTTGAGTGATTTACTTGTTATTCCTCCTTTCTACTTGTCTATCAGACTGATTACTCCTCTTGTTGTCTTGATTATAGGGGCACCTTGGTGTTGTTTCCTTTCTAGGTTTATGACTGAAAGTGATGAGCATGGTGCCTCAGCTGTCTGATGAGGAGACTTGTCCTATTGGTAGATTGGGTCTATTCAATTATCTAGATTTGCCAAAAATTTAGGCAAACAAAGGTTTTTTTATTGCTCTGGTTGAGAGATGGAATTTAGAGCACAACACCTTTCAATTACCTACTAGAGAGATAACAATGAATCTAGAGGATGTATGGAGGATACTTAGGATTCCTATGGTCAGTGAGCTTATATATTTGGATCAGGATCCATAGGTTGGGATAGAAACTCCATGATGAGTATTTCGGGATGATGGCATAGTCCATCATCATATTACATGGGATCAGATGCATGATGCATATCCATCTCTTCCTTCACTTTTGGTAGGTATTATTGGAGGTATTTTTGTGTTTGGTCGAGGTATGCACAAGTTTTTGTGTGGTTAGGCCCATATTTTGGAGGATATTCTAGTTAGACCTCTGAGATTTGCATGGGGATCTTGTATATTAGCACATATTTATAGGGAGATACACAAGGTTGTATATCAACATGCCTAGAGTATGACAACATGTATATATTTATATTATAGATTTGGGCATGGGAGAATATTCTTGTTAGTCATCTTATTGTAGATAGAGTGCGAGAGTCTAGCTAACCATATGCATATTTATATTTCAAATATATTAAGCAACCCCACCTGGATAAGTTAGAGTATTGGAGATGATTATTAGATGATTGTACAAATGTTATTTCAAGACCCTATGTAGATTGTGAACCTTGGAGATCAGGAAATTTTGAGGTTCTATTTTTCCTTCAGAGCTGGTATTTGATAGGTCATACCAGATATATTATTGATATATTTATCTTTAGTCAGGTGTTACATTAGTTTGGGTGCATTTAGGGGATACCTCAAGCGATGATGATATATGTATGAATTCAAGATGAGGATTCTACTTGGGGTGTATGTATTCTTTATGAGACTACATCACATGAGTATATTTTTCCTTCTATTTGGGATTACCATGCATATATTCTTGATGTTAGGATGACTGTGGAATACCAGGCTTATTTACAATCGAATCCATTTCTGATATTAATAGCTCCATAGGAGATAGTTCCTTGTATTGATGATCCATCAAAGTATGATCCTAATGATATTGGGTGGAGGGGAAGAGGAGGTCAAGGTGAACAAACAGGTGGTAGGGATCCTCTGAGTGATGAGCATGGAGTTTTAGGACCAGTAGGAGGTGATAGAGGAGGAGATGGTGATGGAAGAGGTGGTGGCACTGCCATAGGGGGTGATGATAGAGGAGGTGATGATAGAATAGGTAGAGATGGTAGACATAATCAGTTGAGATATGTTCCTCCTCATTTAGATACAAGTCCATTGTTACCCACTATAATGTTGAGATAATAGTAGAGACAGTAGCAAGCGACAGGAGGTGAAGATGAGCATAGATAACCACCACAATAGGAACCTCCTAGATAAGATGATGATGCTCTAAGTCAATGGAAACAAGAGAGGAAATAGTTGAACACCCATGTGGCCACAATGGAGGTGCAACTAGTAGATATAAATCATCGAGTTCATAAGTTGATGATTGAGTGGCATCATGCATGACATACAACCACGTACCAGGATTAGAGAGTGGAATATTATTATGCTTTATACATTGGTGTTGTTCCAGTTTCTTCAAGGGAACCTTCATATTTTATTTTTCCTATGCAGCTAGAGGGTGTTGTTCCTCCACCATCTCCTACTAGAGTAGATGTTCACCCTTCTGCCCCTCATACTGATGCAAAGGGAAAGAGTGAGTCCTGAGCTCTTGTGTTGTCTTATTTTGATATTATTGTACTCTAATATATTGATTCTTTTATATATGATCCATTGATCTACTATGATACCTTTTATACTACTGAGACACTAATGTAGTACACTTTTGACATATTTATGGTATTTTTATTACTTGGTTAGATATTTGATATTGATTTCATTATACTCTTTTCACTTATAAATGAGATATATGAGATGCATTTTTTTGGACCCATATATGATATGATATGCACATCTTTTTCTCTTTTTATCATGATATGGATGGATGGTTAATGTTAATTCACTTTGTTATGTAAATACAATAAATGTTTTTTTCTATAATTTTCAATGCATAATACATTAGATGAATGATATGATATGAAATTGATATAATGTGACTTTATTTATGTGATGGATGCAATGCAATTGGTGGTACTAACATACTTCTATAGGTGATCCTAACATTAGTGATAGGAATAGTCAATCATTTATTTGATTTCTCTCTATTGTGGTCAAACTTGAATTTTTGTTTTTATTCTTCAGTGTGATGATCTCAATTAAGATTTGTGTCACTCTAAGCTAATTCTTCAACAAAACCCTAAAATGTATGCAATTAACTAGACTCTAGGACAATCACCGATCGTTTAAGTAGATTGTTTATCATCATAGAGAATTGTAGTGGACCACTTAGGTTAGTACAACTCTCACTGATCAATTTGCAATCATGATAATCTAAATACTACACAAATCAAATACAATGTCAAAAGTGACCCAAAGCATCAAGGTATCAGAACCAGGATGTCTTGAGTATTACTTTCTTTTGATTTATAATGTTTTCTGATTGTGTGCAAAATAAAATATGTTATATCCTCAATGACCCTTTATCATTCATATCCTTGGGTAAAACATTGTCTGTTGTACTTTAGTAAGAAATTATTATTTTTAAGAAAATAAACAAGAAAATTGTTCCAACCTCCCCATCATGTTCAAATAAAGAGGGTCGAGGTATGTGCGACATTCCACCTGAACTGGAAGCACTTATCACACACACCAAGTTTATTTTACATTTCAGGATCATCAAAACAATCATCACAGACAAAAATCAAAGAAAATGCCATGTCCCCAGTCCTTGCTTCTCTAGTTCATAGACATCATTGAATTACTCAGGAGACATGATAAGAAAAAATCAATGTATAGAGATAGCATTCAAAAAAAATTTCATATCATCATCATCATACCTCTAGTCTTATTGATGTCATCGAGTTACTCAAAATAATATGATCAACATAGCTCAAGGTTGAATTGATTTAGTTTGTCTATGTATTTAGATTTGTAATGTCTTTTTGTGATGGAGTTTTGATTTGTTTATCTATGTGGCTAGTGTTAAGAAACACTTTTTATCCATTGCCTCATAATTAGTGTTCTATTGTGAAGTGTTTAGGAGCACTATTTTGATTATTTTGGTAGGTTATTATTGAGAAATACTATTGTGTTTTTATTTAGTGTTGGTGTTTTGACAGATTGGTGTTGAGAAACACTTGTACATGTATTAGTGTTAAGAAACACTTTTGTTAGTGACAAAATGATTCCTATCCCAGAGTGCAAATAACTAATGTTGGTTAAGGGATAAATAACTGACTAATAACCTTTTGAGACTGTTAGAAAAATTGCCCCTACATAAAAGTTTCCTAGGATTCAGACATAGATCAATTCCAAGCTATGATATTGGCATTTTAGGATTAGGACTCCACTGAACTATATAGCATCACGAAAGTGATTGAAACTTGTACACAAGTTGAAAACTAAAGCAGGTCTGATAGCCAAGCATTACATTGATAGATGTAACATTAATTACAAGTAGCACATATTTACCAAGTTTTCACTACTTGGCCAATTTCTATTTTTTCTACCAAGGCACCTGTTGGCTAGGTTTTTGCCAAGGGACTTTTCTTATTTTTCAATATTTTTTTGTACTTTTTCTCTTTTAAAAAAAAATATTTTCTCTCTCTTTTTACTCATTAAGGTGCTTGTTTTCTAGGTTTTCATTAAGATCATTTTTTTAGGACATTTTATGATGTTTTTGATATTTTTTCATAAATACTTTATACTATACAAGAATTGTTGATATGAGAATATCATGTGTAGAAATTCATTAGGTGAATGGCATTGATAGGATCATGGAGAAGATCTCCTTCTAGAGTAGATGGTTGATAAGCTCCAAAGCCAAATGCTTAAGTGATAACAAAGGGACCCATCCAGTTGGGTTCAAACTTCCCTTTTTGTTCTTGATGTTACTGATTCTTTGGGTTTTCTCATAAGGCAAGATCTCCTACCTGAAGTGTTCTATGTTTGACCTTCTTTTTGTAGCTTCTTGAATTTTAATAGACCCCTAGATGATCAAATTCTTCTTTTCTTCTTTCATTTAGTATCTCTAATTCTTTGATTTTTGATATATGATAGTCTTCATCTTGGACTAGTCCTTGTAGTGAGACTCTAGGAGATGGTATCTCAACTTCAATAGGCAATACTGCTTCTACCTCATATACCAATGCAAAGGGCATTGCCCCTATAGGCATTCTGATGTTGGTTCTCTATGTCCACAATGTTGGATTTAATTGTAGGTGTCAATCTTTTTCTAATTTATTTACCGTTCAATGCAAGATCCTTAAGATTGTTTTATTTGAAGCCTCCACCTGCCTATTACCTTGGGGGTAGTAGATTGAAGAGTAATGTTGATTAATGTGGAAATTCTCACAAAGCCCATCCATATCCTTATTTTTAACTACCCCCATTGTTTGTCATAATATAAGAGGGGATACTGTACTTATAGATGATGTAGTTCAGGATGAATAGTGACACTTGTTTTCCTATCGCCTTGATCAAAAGGACAACCTTAACCCACTTTGTCAAGTACTTTGTGGTCATGATGATAAATTTGTGTCCATTTGTTGAAGAAGGATATATTTGACCAATGAGGTCAAAGGCCCATTGTTGAAATGGACAATATGTGATGAATGATATTAGATCTCTTGCAGGAGCATGCATCAAGTTTCCATGTATTTGAAATTTATTGCATGATTTTGCATATTTGAATTCTTCTTTTTCCATATTTGGCCAATAGTAAAACAAGTCTTAGAAGTTTTTTTAGCTAGCGAGAGACCATTTGAATGAGACCCATAAATACCTTCGTGGAGTTCTTGTAAAGAATGTTTAGATTCTTCTCATTCTAAGCACCTAAGGAGTGTACCATCTAGAGTTCATCTATACAAGTAATTTGTTATAATTAAATAAAGGGATTTTGTCCGTATTAGGTTTCTTTTTTTCATTTTTAGATAATCCATCAAGGATAATTTGATATTTTAGGTAGGAATAGATGTGTCTATATCTTAAGGAATTATGCCCAACAATTGTGCATATGATCTAGGAATCAGGTGAGTCATAGGCTACAGAAGGCAACTCTTCCACCAAGAATTCATAGAGAAAATATTGGTGCTCTTCTCTTTGTAGAATTAAGCCTAATGTAGCCATGACATCATCTGACCTATTTTATTCTCTTGGTATCTACTGGAAAGTAATGATTATAAAGTATTGCTTTAGATCATCTATGATGCAGGAGCATCCTGGGTGTAAGAGCAATCTTGCATCACCCAAAAATATTTCTATTTTTATATTCAATAAGGGCTATTTTGTGCAGAGCTGCTATTTATGGAAAGTTACTATTTTTGGTAATTTTCGTATGTGCTCAGAATGATCCGATTTCTTTCTTGGAGGTTCATTTTGGTCATATAAGTCTGCCAGTAAAGTTTCATTGTCAGATCAAGTGTATATTGGAAGATATTGAAGATTTTCGGTATTGGCAGCAGGGTACAAAAACTTTGAACTCAGTTTTGAAGGCTTTAGAGGCCCCGGATGAGGTCAAAAATTTGGGTGACAAGCGCTTACATTGGTCAAGCCTATAGAGCGCTTCGTGGCGTTTCTGAAATGGGGTTATAATAGCCGATCGGGTCAACTGGTGATGACTTATGGTCTTCGGAAGTTGGGCCACCTGAAATGGCAGAAAATAATTTTCTTCAAAATTTCTGTTTGGGTTTCAAAGGTTATCTTGAGCCGACTATGATGTAATAAAATGTAAAATAAAATAATTCTAAGTTTGGTCGGCCTTATTGGCTAAAATTCTGGAACCTTCCCAGGCGATGGAAAATTGCCTATATAAGGAAGGCTGTATTATTGTCTTAGGCAGTTCAGAATAGTTCTGGGTAGTAGATCTGGGTATTGATTCGAGGCTTTTTCCTACAAAATATTGTAAGGGAATGCCCATGTGGCTTTGCATATTGTAATTCTGAAAGTTTGTAATTCCACATTTGTGGAGATAATAAGAAGCCAATTTTCTGTTCTTGCATATTATTGTTATTGTTTCTCTATTTCTGTTATGTGTTTGTGGTATTAAGGGGAGCACCCTTCATCAAGTGGTATCAGAGCCAAGTTTTCCTGAGTGTGTAAATAGATCACCGACTGTGAGGCAGTTTGCACCAGGACCGTGGTTAGGGTTTCAGCGTGCATCGCAAAAATACCTCCACGAAGGGAACGTGGCGGAAGAGCTAGTGTTGTAACACCTGAGGTTAGGGCACTGCAGAGACAAGTGCGAGCATTGCAAGAAGAGATTCATAGAGGAATGAATCTTAATGTCAGAGATGAAAGCAATGATGAAGTTGAAGAAGAATATCAAGAAGGAGAAGTCAAAATTGTGAACCAGGAGGAAGAAAGACTTTTTCGAGCCATTTCTAAGATTGGGAAAAGACCTAAGATTGAGGTTCCTACATTTTCTGGAAATCTTAACCCAGAGGAATTGATCGACTGGATCAATGAATGTGAGGAAAATTTTGAGTATGAAGATGTTGAGGATCCTGATAGGGTCAAATTTGTGAAGGCCAGATTGAAAGGTCATGCAAAGATCTGGTGGCAAGAAATTCAATTGGAGCGAAATAGAAGAGGGAAAGATAAAATCACAAGATGGGATCGGATTGTGGATAAATTGAAGCGACAGTTCATTCCTGTTGATTATGAGCTTAACCTACTAAAGAAAATGCAAAGTTTGAAGCAAGCAGGAAGATCTGTTCAGGAGTATACAGAGGAGTTCTATCGACTTCTCATCAGAACAGGCCATGCAGAAGCTGATAAGGAGAAAGTTGCCCGATACCTTAATGGGTTAAGGCCAAGCATTCAGGAGGAGCTGAATCTGGTTCGAATGAATAGTATTGAAGAGGCATACTAGTTTTCCCTAAAAGTAGAGGAAAAGTTGAACAAGAAGTTTGAGAGCAGACAAAACGGAAGAGGTCACGGTGGATGATCTGGTGGACGGTCATATGGTGGCCGAAATGAAGATCTGAAAAAGAAGGATGAGGCCAGTAGCAGTCAGAATCAGTGAGAAAATAATTCCAATCACTTCCAGGATAAAAATAATAGAGATCAGAGAGGAAGAGGAAGAGGACAAGGATCTGGAAGAGGTGGCTTCTGTGGAACATGTTTTCACTGTGGAGAAGAAGGTCATAGGGCATTTGAATGTCCTCAGCATCAAGGCAGAATAGATAGGAGAAATGAAAGCCAGGCCAGAGTTGCACATGTAGATGAAGATGCCAGATCATCAAATTCTAAAGATGCTGAAAGAGGAGAAACGTTGATTAACAGAAGAGTCATTTTGAGTGGTGAGAATGAACCTGAGCAAAGGAGGAGCTTGTTTCGCACTAGATGCAAGTGTGAAGGTAAATGTTGTGATGTGATTATTGATAGTGGAAGCACTGACAATTTGGAATCAAAAGAGATGGTGACAAAGTTGAAGCTCAAGAGATAGAAACACCCACATCCATATCGGATTGCCTGGGTATAGGATGACCACAAGGTCATGGTCAATGAACAATGCCTAGTGAAGTTCAAGATTGGCGGATACCAAGATGAGGTATTGTGTGATATCATATCTATGGATGCATGTCATATGTTGTTGGGTAGACCATGGCAGTTTGACAGATGTGCTGTACATGATGGTCGTGCGAATACCTATTCCCTGACAAAAGATGGAGTGCGACATAAGCTAAACCATTGAAGGAGACTGAAGAAAAGGTATGTGGTAATGCAAGGATAACTTTTGTTGATGGAAGAAATTTCCTAGATGGTATGAGGCATGAGCATGTATGTTTTGCTTTAATTCCAAAAGCTGGTAAAAAGGACGTAGAAGATGTTCCTGTAGAAGTTGCAGATTTGTTGAATGAGTTTCAAGATATTGTATCCGATAATGTGCCTGGTGGATTACCACCAGTTAGGAAGATCAGTCATCAGATGGACTTGATCCCAGGAGCGAGTTTGCCGAATAAGGCAGCACACAGAATGACACCTGCAGAAAGTGAGGAGTTGAACAGACAAGTACATGAGTTGTTACAGAAAGGATTGATCTGTGAGAGTCTGAGTCCCTGTGTTGTACCAGTGGTATTAGCACCAAAGAAGAATGGAGAATGGATGATGTGTACAGATTCTAGGGCAATAAACAAGATCACAATCAAGTACAGGTTTCCATTACCACGAATGGATGATATTATGGACTGTTTGAGTGGAGCTGTGTATTTCTCAAAGATAGATCTGAAGAGTGGATATCATCAAATTCAGATCAGAGAAGAAGATGAATGGAAGACTGCCTTCAAGAAAAAGGAAGGACTGCATGAGTGGTTAGTCATGCCTTTTGTGCTAACCAATGCACCGAGCACTTTCATGCGGCTCATGAACGAGGTTCTGAAAGAATTTCTGGGTAAGTTTGTCATTGTTTACCTAGATGATATTCTAATCTTTAGTAAGACATTGGAGGAACATATGATGCATATTCGTATGGTATTTGAGAAGCTGAGAGAAGAGAAATTGTTGATTAATTTGAAGAAGTGTAGTTTTGTGAAGAAAGAGTTGGTGTATTTGGGGTTTGTAGTTTCAGGAGGTCTAAAAATGGACCCAGAGAAGGTACAGGCTATCCTTGAATGGCCTACTCCAAGGAGTGCTACTGAGGTAAGATCTTTTCATGGTCTAGCTAGCTTTTACAGAAAGTTTATCAAAAATTTTAGCAGTATTTGTGGACCCTTGACTGAAACAATGAGAGGGGATAGAAAAGAGTTTAAGTGGACTAATGGGGCAGAAAAGAGTTTTCAATTATTGAAACAAAAAGTTACAGAACAACCTGTTTTAGCACTTCCAGATTTTAATAAGGTGTTTCAAGTAGATTGTGATGCTAGTGGTACTATAATAGGAGCTGTTATGAGCCAAGAAGGTAAACCTGTTGCTTATTTCAGTGAGAAGTTAAATGATGCCAAGAGGAAATATTCTGTTTATGATCAGGAATTTTATGCTATAGTTCAGGCATTAAAGAAGTGGAGACATTATCTGCTTCCTAAGGAGTTTGTTTTGTATACTGATCATCAAGCTTTGCAATATTTGAATAGTCAAGGAAAGTTGAATCAGAGGCATTTGAAATGGGTTGAGTTTTTGCAAAGTTATACATTTTTTTTGAAACACAGGAGTGGAAAGTCTAATAGGGTTGCAGATGCTCTTAGCAGAAGGCAACTATTGCTGTCAGAAATGCAGATTGAAGTGGTTGGGTTCAAGGAACTCAAGAATTTGTATTCAGAGGATCCTGATTTTGGTGAAGCTTGGAAAGCTTGTACAGAACCTGTTACTCTAGATAGGACAAAATGGTTGGATTTCATCATACAGGATGATATGCTATTCAGAGGGAGTCAGTTGTGCATTCCATGAAGTTCTATGAGGGAGAATCTCATCAAGGAGAAGCATAGCGGAGGATTGGCTGGACATTTTGGTCGTGATAAAACCCTTGCTTTGGTTGGTGAGAATTATTATTGGCCACAATTGCAGCAAGATGTGAAGAAGTTTGTACAGAGTTGTAGAGTATGTCAGATGGCGAAAGGAGTGAAGTAAAATACAGGGATGTATCAGCCATTACCTGTACCAGAGAAGTCTTGGGAGGATATCATTATGGACTTTGTTCTTGGTTTACCAAGGACACAGTGGGGACATGATTCAATTTTTGTGGTGGTTGACAGATTTTTGAAGATGGCACATTTCATTCCCTGCAAGAAGACTAATGATGTTGTTCATGTAGCAGAATTATTTTTCAGAGAAGTGGTGAGACTACATGGTTTACCAAAGACCATAGTTTCAGATCGAGATACTAAGTTTGTTAGATATTTCTGGCGGACATTGTGGAAGAAGTTGAAGACAAATTTGAAGTTCAGTTCATCACATCATCCACAGACTGATGGACAGACAGAGGTGGTGAATAGAAGTTTGGGAAATCTGCTGAGATGTTTGGTTGGAGATAAGCCAACAGGATGGGATTTGATTTTACCACAGGCAGAATTTGCATACAATAATTCTGTCAATAGGAGCACTAGTAAATCACCATTCCAGATTGTATATGGAAGTAGTCCAAGAAATGCATCTGAATTGAGAAAGATAGATAAAGGAGAAATAAGTAGTGCTGAAGCTAAGGATTTTGCAGAACATTTGAAGAACATCCATGAGGAGGTGAGGAAGCATATTACCAAGATGAATGCACAGTATAAGGCTAAGGCAGATGAGAAAAGGAGGTATAAGAAATTTCAGGTTGGTGATGAAGTCATGGTTCATTTGCGGAAGGAGCGGTTTCCAGTTGGTACATATAACAAGCTAAAAATGAAGAGGTTTGGACCATGTAAGATATTGAAGAAGCATGATTCAGGAAATGCATATGAGGTAGAATTACCTAGTGAGCTACATATTTCACCAGTGTTTAACATTTCAGATCTGATAGAGTATCATGAAGGAGGTGTTGAAGATGCGATCACAGCAGCATAGTGGTGTATTCCAGCAGCTAGTTCAAACACTAAGGAGATCGAAGATATACTGGACAGTCATGTTGGTAGAAGCACAAGGAATAGGACATATGAAGAATATCTGGTCAAGTGGAAAGGATGACCTGTAGAAGATTCATCATGGCTAACAAATGAGGAGGTTAACCATCTTGGTTTTCCTCTGCACACCTGAGTCGTGACAGGGTCACTTCTCAAATTACCCCGGGTGTCTGATGCAGGAGCATCCTGGGTGTAAGAGCAATCTTGCATCACCCAAAAATATTTCTATTTTTATATTCAATAAGGGCTATTTTGTGCAGAGCTGCTATTTATGGAAAGTTACTATTTTTGGTAATTTTTGTATGTGCTCAGAATGATCTGATTTCTTTCTTGGAGGTTCATTTTGGTCATATAAGTCTGCCAGTAAAGTTTCATTGCCAGATCAAGTGTATATTGGAAGATATTGAAGATTTTCGGTATTGGCAGCAGGGTACAAAAACTTTGAACTCAGTTTTGAAGGCTTTAGAGGCCCCGGATGAGGTCAAAAATTTGGGTGACGAGCGCTTGCATTGATCAAGCCTGTAGAGCACTTCGTGACATTTCTGAAATGGGGTTATAATAGCCGATCGGGTAAATTGGTGATGACTTATGGTCTTCGAAAGTTGGGCCACCTGAAATGGCAGAAAATAATTTTCTTCAAAATTTCTGTTCGGGTTTCAAAGGTTATCTTGAGCCGACTATGATGTAATAAAATGTAAAATAAAATAATTATAAGTTTGGTCGGCCTTATTGGCTAAAATTCTAGAACCTTCCCAGGCAGTGGAAAATTGCCTATATAAGGAAGGCTGTATTATTGTCTTAGGCAGTTCAGAATAGTTCTGGGTAGTAGATCTGGGTATTGATTCAAGGCTTTGTCCTACAGAATATTGTAAGGGAATGCCCATGTGGCTTTGCATATTGTAATTCTGAAAGTTTGTAATTCCACATTTGTGGAGATAATAAGAAGCCAATTTTCTGTTCTTGCATATTATTGTTGTTGTTTCTCTATTTCTGTTATGTGTTTGTGGTATTAAGGGGAGCACCCTTCATCAATCTACCATTGTTTTATATGACATTAGCTTATCATCTTTGGTCTGGTACTTATTATTTATCTGGTTGATAATTAGTTGGGAATCTCCATAGATGTGTAGCTCAACAATTTTACACTCAATAGCCATTTTAATTCCATTTACCATGACTTCATATTCAATGATGTCATTATTGCAAGGGAACATCATTTTGTATGCTTTTGGTATTTTATAGCCTTGTGGGGTGATAAATAGTATGCCTGCTCCTGATCCTTGTTGTGTAAAATATCCATCAAAGAATATTTTCCATGGATGTTCAGTTAGGTGCATTATTGCTTCATTAGGGAACTCAATTTTAAGTGGCTTGTCATTCTATATTGGTGGATATGCCAAGTGATTTGTAATTACTTGTCCTTTGATTGATTTTTGGTCAACATATTCAATATCAAATTATCTCAGTATCAGTACCCACTTTACAAGTCTTCATGTCTATGTTGCTTTGTTGAGAAAATATTTGAGAGGATAAATTTTAGCAATCAACCTTACTATATGAGAAATCATGTAGTGTCTTAGCTTTTGAGATGCAAATACCACTCCTAGGCAAGCCTTTTCAATGATGTTTTAATTTAGTTCATATGATACCAATGTTATGTTGATGTAATAAATAGCTCATTCTTTATTTATATCATCCTCTTGTGCTAGTAAATCGCCCAATGATGTCGATGTTGCCAAGATGTATAAAAATAGTGGTTTACCTAGTATAGGAGCCATCAAAATAGACGGATTCATTAAATACTCTTTGATTTGGCTGAAATTCTTTTCACACTCTTTATTCCACTTGAAAGTGACTCCCTTGTGCAATGTCTTGGTGAATGGTTGATCCTTGTCAACTACTTTTGATATAAAACTTTGTATTGATTGTACATTTCCTTGTAGAGTTCTCATTTGGCTTATATTCTTGGGAGGTGACATCTCCAAGATTGATTTCACTTTCGCAGGATCTACTTCAATTCCTTTTGATAATACTATATAGCCTAATGTCACTCGGAATGCACACTTTGAGTCTTAGTTGGAATTGCTCCATCCTGTCAAATATTCTTCTTAAGTCTTCAATGTGAGTATTCATGTTCATTGACTATGATAAAGTATCATCCACATAGTCTTCCATGTTCTTATGCATCATATAATGGAAGATTGTTATCGTGGTCATTTGATAAGTTCCCACTACATATTTGAGCCCAAGTGGCATTATATTCTAGCAAAATGTTCCACATGCACATGTGAATGTTGTTTTCTCTTGATTTTAAGGTGGTATCTTCAATTGGTTGTAGCCCATGAAGCCATCCATTAGTGAGTACATTTCATAACCAGCAGTTAGATCAACTATCATATCAATGTTTAAGAGGAAAGTCATCCTTGGGACATTCCTTGTTTACATCTCAGAAATATGTGCATACAATTATGGATTTGTTAGGTTTAGAGACTGGTACAATATTCAAAATTCATTCTCCATATTCTATGGTTCTTATGAATCCAAATTTTAGAATCTTTTCTAGCTCTTCTTTAATGAGTAATGTTATGTGGGAATGCATTTTTCTCAATTTCTATTTTACTTGTTTGAATCCATGTGCGATAGAGATATGGTGCATTATGAAATCAAGATATAGTCCCAACATATCTAAGTATGACCATACAAAATTTATTTTCATTTCCTTGAAAAAGTCTGTGAATTGTTGCTTTTCTTATTCTAACAAAGATTAAGCTATGTGAACCATTTATGGTACTTCTACTATGCCAAGATTGATTGGTTGAGTCAGTTCTATGAGCACTAATGATCTCTCTTGAAAATGCTCAAGCAAGATATCAAGTTTCTCATCTTCTGGCACCTCTGGGAGGTTTTCACCATCATATATGTCTTTTATTTTTACTTTTTTGGGTTTTGATACCACCACAGTGTGGTTTTCACCATCAAATCACTTCTTCTTTTTATTTTTGTTCTTTTGAATAAGAAAGTTTATATCCTCCTCTGTCAGACTTCCACTTGTTGCACTAGTGGAAGACTATATGGGTTCAAATGCATTAAGGTAACATGCTAGGATATAATTATTTGGGAAGGTCATGAGGTTTGTGTTGGGTATATTCTTAATTTTTCTGAGGCTTTTGTCCAAATTTTGGTTTAGTTCCTTGCAAGTGTTTTTGCCCGGTCTAGGGTTCTTAAAATTCATCAAAATTGCTTTAACCAAGTTTGAAAACCCTAGGTCTTGCCCTTAAGAAATTTGAATTCATGTGGAAACCCTCAAAATAGCCCTAATTCTTATGTTTCATTGTTACCTTTTTGGAACACTTAAGTCCCTCTAAATGCATGTGCTCTTTCTTCATAAGTGACCACTTTATGTGTTTTACCACTAGGTCATCGAGCGGGGTCCTTTTTAAATAAATCCTTTTAAGGCCTAAGTTTTCCCGTTAATATTTCTGATTGACTAACCTCATGAAACTTGTGGCTATCATTAAATCTTATGGCTCTCGGTTGTCAAAATTTTTGACATGCGAAATGGCAACACGGTGCCACCTATCCAAGCGAGCCCGACTGATTATAAGGTATGCTAGCATCTAAAGATCAGATCAATCAAACGACTGTCACTATATCTTGAGACCAAGATGATAGCCTTTTATTCATCATGGTATAGCAACAACCATTAGATCGTCGCTAAGGAATAAAGTGTGCAGTGGGTCCTGGCAGTGCAGGTCATGTTGATATGTCTATCTCTCATTGGTTGCCAGGAGCTACGATGTGGCAGATGTCAGATTTTCTGAACTGTGAATGCAGATGACAGAGGTCCCACTTGTTAGTTATGTTATGATGTGGTGTGCTATGATTCGACATACAGACAAGTGATGTGTCAGTGGGGTCTATGTTTTCTGGAGGGTTAAAGTACAATATGATCTTGTAGTTGTCGTTACACCGCAAGGATGAGATGCATGAGTTTTAGGGATAGTGGTATGATGATAGTCGTTGATTCCTCCCAATGCTTTATGCTGATAGGAGTGGGTCCACTGACAGATAAACACAAATGGTAGCTTCTCATTGGTTACTTAGCAGTGATACGACATTTTTTAGTGGGACCTCCCTGTCAGTGGGCGTTGACATGCTCTTTTCTGATTTGATGAAAAGAATGGTGACGGGGATCTTGTTAGTGGGACCATAGTTTTTCAAAGGTGTTAAAGCACCACCATATCTTGCGGTCATCGCTAAACCGCTGGGGTAAGGTGCATGTTTTTTAAGCCTACTCTTTAGCGAAAGTTTTAGATCTTGTTTAAAGATGGGGACCGCAGGTGGGTCCTTTGCTGCTGACTTTTGATGATGCAGTTGCTTCTAATTGGCTAAGGATAATGACATGTCAGGTTGCCAGTGTGTCTGACACTGAGGATGAGGTGGGTTTTTCTACCTTCTGACTTATCCGACATGGCATTTCCTGATTGGTTGAAGGTTTTTCAAAGGCGTGCAGTGGGGCCAGAGTTTTATTAAAATGTGATGATCGTCTAATCAATGTGCATCGACGGTTGTCGTTATATCTTGAGGTAGTTTTTTTGATAGTTTTTTGTTAGCGCTTTAGCAACAGGGTGACACCTATCCACTCAAATCAACAGCTGATTTAGAATATCAGTGTGTAAATGGGGGTTAGCAGTGTATTAAGTGATCATGAGAAGATCTTCAATCGCCAACTCTCTCAAACATGCCCAGTCAGAGAAAATAATAAAAGGGGTAGGGACTATTGCCACATGGAATAAAGTACACTTTTGAGCTGGTGGAAAAGGTAATCGATTGTCCAATCACGTAAACAGGAAGAAGTTCATTGTTTGACAAGCTAGCCATGCAAGAATATAGATTATCGTAAATATTTGTCTTCAATTTGTGATGATAATGGAAAAATGGTTAGTTTGGAGGAATGGAAGCTGGAAATGGATCATTTGGTGCTTAAATAGGATGCTTTCCTAAAGGATGACAAGGCTTTAGACTTGGAGAGATGCAATAATATCTTTGATAGTATTTTCAAGATTGAGAATAATTACATATGGCTTGAAGTAGAGGCCAAAAAATATAACTGATTTCACATGGGAGCAACATATCAAATCACTACAAGAGCTATAGAATTACAACTCGCTATCTAATGATGATGTAGCAGCATGGGAGAAATTAACAAAGAAGAAGAAGAAGAAGCCAGCTGCTCAGACCATAGAGGAGGAAAAATAATAGAGTGCACATGGCACCTGATCCAGAATTTGAGGGAGAGCGTGCTCAAACAGAGGATGATGTAAGTTAGCCGAATGGCGGTCATCATTCATGTAACAAAATTTAGCAACTACTCTGAAATATCCTTAGACAAAGGTGCCACTTGTGAAATTGTTGAGAAGTGGATAATTGCATCCTATTATTTTGATCAAATATCTTTTAGTTTGTACTTTATTTTTAGTGCAAGATCTTTTCCCAGCCATCTGAAGCTTGTTGCATCCTTTCGAGCACTCCAAGATGGCTGTGGGTATATATAGCAAGTTTTTTCTCTTTTCTAAGGGTGGTTGATATATTTTGTAAGGAAGTTCTGAAATATAGAACCTTATTTTCTTTGAAGTTAAGAGAATACTGTATTGACACAGTCTGATTATCAATACAAAGATACTGGAACTCTGTTACTACTACTTGTTGTCTTTGTGTATGGATGCTTTAGTTTCCTTATGCATTTAAATTATAAGGCTTTTTCAATGCTATATTCACAAGGTGAATATAGGGGTTAAGCTTAAGTGTCTTTCAAGGAAAGAGTAAAATCTTAGGGGAGATCTCTGTGAGCTAGTAGCCCGTATATGAATTTGATAATAGTTGTAGGAATTAAAAGAATGGGATGTAAGGCATGCCATTTGGGTTTTAGTATATTGGTCTTTATAGATTTCTGTGGAAGTAGTGTTTGACTCTATCACCCAAGTAGATAAGGCACTGGTTTTAGATCCATTTGCATTTGTTCACCAAGAATATAAACAATTGATTCATTTTACTTTATTTGCATGATCTTTGTCTAAATCATTCTATGATAAATTCAGGGATGTGTGTTGTAATGCTTTATAGAAGCATTGAATAAGGTTAACCTTCCTTGAGTTTAACTCTTAAAAAGAAGAAGGATGAATGTCCTTAAGCCATTGTTCCATGTTGTTGCTTTCATAATTTCCATCATATTGTTATGTATCAAGATAATTTGGGCTGTACTAAGAGTTGTAATGTCTTATTGAGTTAATTTTGAAAGGGACAACATAGCAGTGAAGGAGCTAGTTCACAATTCAAAGCTCATTCAAATAGTGAATTTCTATAGGTAAACCCGCCTGAGTTTTCATACTCGAAGTGAAGAAGGTTTTACAACCTTAATACCTTAGTGCTTGCATTTTGTTAGATGCATTTATTGGGCCTACAAGAGTTTATGAAATTATAACCATCTGCAGATTTGAGCACTAACAGTTTGATGGCTCATTTTGATTCCAATCAATTAGTTCAAGATGTAGTAGGGATAGGGTTTTCAAAGGTTTAATGGACAACACTGCGTTATCATCTAAGCTTATGACTAGCAAGACTAACTCTATCAAGTTATTCCCTAAATGATTACTTAGACCGGGAAGATTTGGAATGTCATCCTCACTAGAGTCATTGTTATTATTTTGTAAGCCTAATATGATTGACCTAATGTTCAAGATTTTACCTTCTTCAAGTTGGTAAACATATTTGTGAGTGACATATATCTCTATTTCCATTGTTGCATCAAAGTACGAGTCCCATTCATACTCATGTGAGTCTGTATGACTATCTTTAGATCTGCCCAAGTATGTTGCTATTGTCATAGGTATCACCTCTTCTTCAATGTGAGCCTCTTGTTCTTCATCTTCTTTCAAAGCTGTCTATTGAGGTGTTTGTTGAGAGGTAAATGTGTCTCTTTGAGTATTACAGGGAGGTCTATCAATAACATAAGTAGTTGTGACTAGTTGCCCCCAGTAAGGATGTCTTTCTTCTGGTGAACTAGATTCTAAAAGATTCTCTTATCTTGTTATAGATGTTTTTCCTTGAGTTAGGACTTCTCACAGGTGCTTGTTCTTCAAGAATTTCTTGTTCTCCTTCTTGTGAATATGTTTGAGGTACCTTAGATTCTTGTTGATCAAAGAGATGAATAAGATATTGTGGTCTAAATATATCTCCTTGATAAGTTGGATTCTCCATTTGAATGTGTAATAGTCTGTCAAAGGTGAATGATTCAACCCTTGTTTCTTGATCTTCCTACGAGTCTTCTCCATGATCAACTATGGGACCATACCTAAATAGAGAATTTGATCTTTTTTCAACATATCCAAGTCATGTTTTATCTTTGGAATTCTGAAACTCTATGTGTATATGCTCAATGAGCCCCATGTCATTTGTTCCAATAGGTCCTTTTATTTTGTAGCCCATTTGTTTCATGATGTTATATCCAAGTTTCCATATTTTTTTGGTGATATCTCAACTTGTTTAACATCTTCATCCTATTTTTCTTGTTTGTATAACCATTGTAAGATAGCCTTTTCTTCATTTTCCTCTAATAAAGACACCTTGGCTTTGACCATCCTAGTTCTTTCATGGATTTTTATGCTTTAGCACTAGATGGTGTGAAGGTTGATGATGGTCTTCTGTGAGATCTAGGAGATAGAGACAAATATGTCATGGATATCAATGAGTCAAGTTTATACTCCCTCATTCCTGTGTCTCACATTTTCAATTTATTCTACACATCCTTTAGGACAATTGTTAGATAAATTTTAGCTTCTTGGTCTCTTAATGCTTCTTTGTTGTGGGGGACCATGTTGTTAGTCTATTTCACCATGTTACAAGAGTAGTTGATATTTGCCAAGATTGTGACTTCCATACCATTGTGTGGGAATTTTATGCATTAATGGTATGTTGAGGGTACTGGTTGCATGTCATGAATCCATGGTCTTCCTATCAATATGTTGTATGCTAGTGGTAAGTCAAGAACTTGAGAAATCACATCTCTTTCTATTAACCCAACTCTGATTGGTGAAACAACTAGTCCTTTGGAGGATCTTTCATCTTCATCATAAGCCTTGATTGTGATTTTTCTCCTTGGGTATATTGCATGTTCTGATAATCCCAATGTTTTAACAATATTAAATGTACATATATTTAGACCAATGCCTCCATCTATCAATATGTGTTTGTCTTGGTGTTTATGGATTAGGACCTCAATGTACAAAGGTTGGTTATGCGGGTGATTCAAAGACTTATCATCCTCCTTTGAGAAGGATTAGTAGTGCGGTGAAGTCAAATGGTTTACCATTGATTGGAATCGATCCACATCTAAAATATTTTGGAATGTTTTCTGCAAGTAGGATTTATTTAAGAACCCCCCTATGTTCAGGATATATTTTTAGTAGTTCAAAGATTGATATTTGGATGGAAGTTCTTTGTAAATGATCCATTAAGTTGTAGGATGATGATGTTGATAATCTTGATTGTTTAGATGTTGAGGGTTTTGATGTCGAGCTCACTCCTTTGATTGTGATCTTGGATTGACTTCTTGTTATCACATTAGATAATTCAGTTTCTTTGCTGGCCCCTTTAATAGTAACCGCATTGATAGCTTTTTTCATTTGATTATGTGTCATTTTTTCCTCATCCCATTCAATTTATTCATCAAATATGGGGTTATTATGAAGAATAAGGATCTTATTATCATTTTTGAATTGTTTGATTGGTTCAATCATATGAATGACATTGTCATGATCTGTATATGTATAGTTGATCTTATTACCCTTAGAGTTTGAGATTTCACCCTTTTCATATCGAGGCAATGGTTCTTTGAATGCTTTGTGATAATTATTTGATTGGTGACTATCCACTTTGATCTTTTGATTGTCTATGAGATCTTGGATTATGTTCTTAAGCTTCATACAGTTTCATTGGTCTTGTGTCCCTTATTCCTATGAAATTAATGGTTATCATTCCACCATGTTGGTTTGATTTGTGGCTCCCATGGTCTTGACTCTGGTAGCGTGATTATCTTATTGTCCAAGAGAGTCTTAAGAACTAAATCTAATGGTTTTCCAATAGGTGTGAAGTCACACTTGGGTTTTGATATCCACGGTTTATCTCTGTTTGACTCGTTGTTTCTTGGAGCAGATGTGTTGTTGTTATTCGTGTAGTTCTTTGTTTCTTGTAAGCTAGTATAAAGATTGAAGATCCATGTTTTTGGTTTTTCATTGAATAATTCAAACACCCCATCATTAACCATGTGGTTTTTTTTATTTTAGTATTTGAATTTTTCCTTGTTACCATTGTGATTGTTTGATTTAATTTCCTTGTAAATGGTGATTTATCCTTTCTTGACTAGGACGTCATTGATTTTTATTACTCTCTCCACCATCTTGTCAAATGACATGTGTGTTTGCATTTGTGATGCATAGTTCATCTCAGGGATTAAAGTGTTGATAAAGATATATATATTTTTAGTTTTAGGGATTTATCTTGGATATTGTGCAAATATCTTCCTCCATCACTGAAGGAACATAAAAATGGTTCACCACTTCTTTGTTTTATGTTATAGAGATCTAGCATTGTAATATTGTGTTGAATATATGAGAGTAATGGTGAATAAACCTTTGAATCAGCTCTTCAAATATCTTGACAACATGTGTGAGCTTTGTGAACTATTCCATGGCTTGTGCTCCAAGGCTCCTAGGAAAAAGTCTCATTAGATATGTCTACTCATGTACAAACTCCATACTCAAGGCACAAAATTATCTGATATGATCTTGTGGATCACCATTTCCATTTTACTTGTTGTATTATGAGATTTCCACTTTAGGAGGAAATTGTGGCATATGTAAGCCTTTATCAAAGGGAAAGAGAAAAATTGTGTCAAGTGAATATTGATTGGAGGGATTATTCTTTCCTTCTTTAAAACCCTTGATTTTTGTTTGTAGTGCCATCAATTGTTTAGCAAGAATGGAAATAGGTGTTTCAAGTTCCCTTGTTTTCAATTGATCTACATTAAAGTCTTTTGGAAGTTTAACCCCCATAGCTACTAGGTGTAGGAAATATTGTTTTTTTTCAGCATTAAGGGTCTTTTCCAACATCTTTTGGAATCTCTTGCTTTGTTGGCACTTTAGAAATTCCTCTTTGGTGGGGTCTTCATCACTATCTAAGATATCATGATGTCTACGATTATCTTCTTTTTCTCAGTTTCCTTGGTTGTCTTGATTGTCATTTCATTATTCCTAGTCATAATCATTATGAGAAAAGGTTGGAGTAGTATGGTTTTCATAGACTATTTGGATTGGTGATTCCTGATTTAATATAGGATTCATTCTTGAAATTTCTTCTTATTCAAAAGTGATAAGTCTAGGAGGATCTTCCAAATTTTGATTAAAAGGATAGCGATTGGTTCTAGTATTAACCATGAAATTTGAGGTTTATTCTGATTGTGTGAAGTATAACCCACTAATTTAGTCTCAAGTAATTGAATATTTGAACAAGTGCTTGTTTGAGGATTGCTTTGCTTTGAGTAAAAGATCAACTTGATTTAATATCTGATGATGATAGTTTTAGTTTTCTAGATGAGGGTTAGAATTCCTTGATATGTGACTACTAAGAATTGGATTGATTGATTAAGGATTCAAGATAAACAAGCGACTAGACAAGGATTGAGGATTTTAAACTTATAACACATTTGGGTGTGACTTGACGATAGTACTATGTAACCTCAGATTTTAGTGATTGTAATAATTGGACTTGATAAAACATTAAAAAAGGTATCTAACTCCGTGATTGAAATTTTTGCAAAGTGTATGGAAGACCTCACTATCCCAAATGTGACTAACTCCATGCAAATTTTTAAACCCAAGATGTGAATCAAGACAACCAAAGTATGACTCTTTATTTATGTGCGGCTCAGGATTTACCTTATGTGACTCCTCATTCATGATGCAACTCAAGTCAAACCAAATATGACATGAAATATAGGGTGTGATTTTCTTTGGATATGGAATTTAGTTTGTCACTTGGTTTGAAGGGTACATTTGATTTTTTAGTTTTTCTAATGTCTTTATTAGGTGAATTCATTCATTTTTTATACACATCAGGCAGTTTTTTGTTAAAAGGACGCCAAACACATTCTGCCCTATAGGAATTTGTCTTAGATTGGAAACCTTTTTTTGCAAGCTTAGGTACAAACCTCAATAGCTAATCAGAAATAGTCATTGGTGAACATATAATAGATCACACAATGCCATATTAGTTGACTCCAAGCACTAATTGGGGCACAAAATGGTGAGTGTGTTGGGAGAGTTGTTATCTCTCTTACACAAAGATTATCAACCTTTCAGAGGTAAATCAAGAGGTCTCTATCCTAGAGTTCGTATTAAGGGAATCCATTAGATTGCACCATCCATAGTTTCACAAACACGATTGAGGCCTATAGCCCTATGAAGTAATGCACCCATCCTCTGAGACTTTAATCTCAAGTAGGAATTTTATTATAGTGGGTTTTAAGGGATTTTGTTGCCTTGTCCCCACTTGAGTCATACTTGTGAGATTATTTCCTCAATGATAGGCTCTCTAAAGGATTAACATGAAAAGGAAATTGGATTGGAAACTTAGGAGTCTAGATTTATGATTTTCCACTAAGGAAAACAACATATATCCTATCCATGGTGTTTTCTCCCAAACACATCAAGCAAGTTATTTAATTATCAAGATTCCTCTAAGTGAAAGCTTAAGTGCTTCTAGGTTTCTGATTTTCCACGAGGGAAAAGAGAATAATCACCTCACACTTAAACAACCAATGCGAGTGAATCTACTAATTATCTATGTTTCTAAGAAAACAATCTTAAGAATACATGATGTTTTCTTGATTCTCTTCTTAGGAAACTTGCATGAACCTGATTAGTAGTTTGAATGTTTTTTATTTGAATCTTTGACAAGCGTGTTCTTTGGCAAGCATCCTGTAAAAATTAGTTAGGTTGTGTAATCAATGATCAAATAATATAGATACATCAAATTATTAGAGTTAGTACTTAAAAATCAAATCAAACTTAAAAACTTTGTAACTTTCCCTAATACGACTTTTAAAAACTAGATACGACTTTCTGTAATTTACTAAATACGACTCTTTACAAGATGTGACTAAGGATTAATAAAGTATGACTCCATATCCAGCATATGACTAAGGATAAACTAAATGCAACATTTACCATATGCGACTATTTAAATCTCAGATGTGACTAAGGATTTACTAGATGCGACTCCTCATCCCGGGTGCAAATTTTTGCATAATCAAAGTCAAGAAAAAGTACAAAAAATCACACTAAAATATCAAAACAATGTGGGCTAGCCCCATGGTGGGCACCAAAAATATGTGTCAAATTGTGTTTACGTGATACTTGTAATCACACACTACAATAAGTCATCAACTCCATTAGTTCATTATAAAATACACAATTAAAGATGTAAAACCAATAGAAATCAACTTATTGCTCTCTAAATAGGATGAGTATGATCTCAGAGAGTGATTGCTCTATGATTTAATCCTAAAACCAATTACTAAACTATCCTAAAATGAGAGATTCAATGAACAATGCAAACTATTATGCCATTATGATGATATATGCTAAGAATTCATGATGAAATCCATTACAATTAAGCTAAATGATTCAATTAACTATGCAAGATTAAAACTATGAGTATGAATGCAATTCTAGATATCAATGAGCTCTCAAAATGATAACATGTAAGTATGAATTCAATTAAATAGGTGGATTGAGCTTAGAGTGAGTTCATTTTATAGATTTGAGAAGGAAATCGATGGTTCAGATCCTTCCATGAAGAGTGATTAGGATTGATTCTCCCTTGATCCATGTGGTTGATCCATGTGAGCATCTCTTGATTGGTGGGAATTAAGCCTTTTGTCTTTTAGAGCGGATGTGGAAATTATGACATTTTGAGAAATTTAATTAATTAAATATACTCTAGCCACGGGATTTAATGGGATTAATTTAAGCTAGGAGCATTAATTAGTTAATGATCAATTCAAAGAGTCTTATAGGTTTGATTACTTGATTCCTTGATTCTTGACAAATTATGGCAGTAGGTTGATTTGATAATTAAGAAATTGATCCAATTTTGGGCAAATAGGCCTCTTAGTTAGACTGGCCTATTTTTAGGAATTTACAATGTGTAGATATTTTTGCAATGATGTAAGTAAGCAATTTTTGTTTATATATAGGCGACATATATCTACTTTGATTTTTTTTTGGAATAGGTTTTTGGGTTGATGTAGTGGCTTAATGGATATACCCTTTGCCATTGATGTAAAAGGGGGAGTGTAGTAGTGAAAAAATGTATATAGATATATCTAAGGCTGAGCTTGAATAAATTTTTGAAGTGAGACATTTAGAAATTCTTTTACTAAGTGTTGCCATAAATGCCAAAGGGAAGGATTGTTGGAAAGATGACAATAGACAAGGTCAGATTTATAGAGTTTTGTCATTGAGGTAACAAAATGATGAATTGACCTTATTCCAATGTGCAAAATTAAACAGGAGATTAGATTAAGTAACATATTAGTTTTTGGTTAAGTACAGGAAACAAGGCATACAAAAAAAACAATTTTTGGATCCACACAAGCTACTAGCTAAGTATTTTTTAGAGTGAAACTAGGGAAGGCATAATCAAGGTATATTCTAGATAATTCCAAAGTTTTATAGCAATATCTTTTGGTGTGTAGAAACTATACACATCTAAGTGGAAGTTTCAAGGTAAGCATTTAGAAACGGTCGACATAGTAAAATAATCTTATTGTGCGAATTGGTAAAATATTTTCAAGGGTTAAAGCATGGTCAAATGAGTTGATATAACATATTAAAAGTTATATCAATTATTATCCTTATTTTATTTGAAAATTGGATCCTAGTTTTAGCAATGAAATAAAAAATGGTTTACATTTCCCAAGAATGCTTTTATGTAAACATAATAAGATGAATTAGGTATTGCGCATGTATAAATTAAATGGATCAGATCAGGAAAAATTTAGCTGAGTGATGTATAAGGTATCAATGCATAATTGAGATGTGACAACATGTTTTTGGGTAGAGATTTCAAATATGAGTTAGCAAATTGATGTAGAGTAGAGTCTAAGGAAAATCAATGATTCTAGGGTTTTAGATATTTGTTTGTAACTTCATGGAAATGTAATCAGGTATAGTATGATGCTACTTTAGTCATTTCATTATATCCAAATCATAGTGTTGATGATTGCAAGATGGTGAGTCTTTTCAAAAGGGTTGTAACCTTAGTTGTATTGAGCAGTGAGATCTATGCAATGTGCCTGAGTGCAAGTGCATTTCAAACATATGTAAAATAAAATATTTTGATAGAGAATTAGCTTGTGGGTTTCATCCAAACCGTGGTTTTTTCCTTAGTAGGATTTCCATGATAAAAATATGTGTGTTATGGTTGTGCTGCTATTTACTTTATGATCATGCATTTTTATTTTTATTTTAACATTTACGGTGATTGTGAATTGGTTCAATAAGGTTAAAAATTCTTAAAACAATAAGGTTAAAATTTCTTAAAACACTGGTTCACCCCCCCTCTCAATGTTTCCTCTTTCCAACATCCTATGGTCGAATGTTGCATCTTCAGTTTTAGTTGCCTCGCTATCTAGAGATACCTGCAAGGATATGGAAGAAATTGTGTTAAAGCTTGGGATTCTAGATCTTTACTTATATACCATCTATAGATGCACAATCTACTCTTATAATACATTATATTAGTTATACATTCATCATATGGATCAAATAGGAAAGCATTAAACAAATTAGAAATTCATTATTTTATCTAACGTGTTTGTTCACTGTGTAGGTATAGGTGTCATAGTCATTCACATCATGTGGGGTGAAATGGGCTCCCACAAGGGTTGAGCTCATCATGCTATTTTCTTTAACATCATTAGGATTATAATTCCCTTTCATGTAATCCTATCAGGAAAATACATGTCATTCATGATAATGAACTCATAAGATCACTGTCATAAACAACCCATACGTGTTCAACATGGTTTTAAAAAAGGAAGGAGTCAAATCTCAATGATGGTAAAGTGAAACTAGGGAATAGTGGAAAATTGATACAAAGGACAACCCTTCACATCTTGTAAGGAGATTGTAATCAAATGACAATGTTGCTACAACAAAATGATGGCCAAGAGATGAACAAAAGTTATAATTATAGGGAAACATTAGTGAATCAGTCATGCAAATGGAAAAGGAAATGGCAAGGTCTTCTTAACAATATTTAATAGTAGAGACAATGGTTTAATTCAAAAAAGTGTTAAGATAGTCATATTTTGTTAGTAGGTCTGATTATAAGAGCTAGAGATTATAATTTCATGAAAATGCTATCAACATGCCAACTAATGGAGGACTAAGATAAAATCTAACATTGTGATAGTTCTTCTTAATGGAGGTAGTAACAAAGTATTTGAAGAGTCATAAGGATCAGTCAATAGGGGTAACAATTCACAATATATGTTTGATGCCAAGAGCAAGGTCATAGTAGTACATCAAAGGGAAAAGACAAGGGAGCCCCATTTAATGACAAGTATAATGACACTAGCTTCCAAATAGTAGATATGTATAGATTTGAGAGGTGAACCCTGACAATCAAAGGTATAGTAAGATCTTGGCACTGCCATATATTCAAGCATACAAGGATTTTGATAGAAGAAAAGATAAAAGATAGTCTAAATGAAATGCAATGACAAAAAAATGGTAGGAGTTTGGTATGACAGAGTAATAACAAATACTAAAGAAAATATTTGTCATGAAAACAACCCAAGCACCAAGGTACATCCTTGACAATTAGATCACCTTTGAAGGGTAGAAATAGTGAATAACCAGTAACGAAGGAGTACTCCATAAGACAATGGAGTTAAAGAGCATTCATGAAGTAGATATGAGAGTAGTGAAAAATAATACATGAATACCTAGTAATAATAAGGCATACATGTACAAGAAGCTTCTATTACTTAGTGCTAATAAAAAATAGTGATACTCATGAAAAAGATAGTGATAAAAAGTGTCAAAATTGTTTCATTGATGAAAAAAGAATTTGGTATAGAACATTGGAATTCAATGCCTAAATACAATACTATGAGCAAATGGCAAACTTACTATGTTAAATAGAGAAAGGGATTATTGCAATAGAAATAACTGTTAAAAGAGTGCAAATTAAAGACAATCAAAGACAATGTTGCAATGGATCAGTATGATAATAACTCTAAGGAGAATAGTGCTATTATATTTAAGATGTCCTAACAATGTCTTGATAATGTTTGGGTCAAAATTGAAGCTAAACTATTATGGTGCCTCTAGAGGCAATCCTAGGAAATCAGGTACTTGGGTGCTTATCTCTGACCATGAAGCAAATATTGTAAAGGGTGCTTGTAAATGTATTGAAAATGACACAATTTACATGACAGAGCTACATGCTCTATCTTTTGTCCTTGATTTGGCTATCTCCCTTAATATTAGAGGTATCATTATAGAAGGAGATCCAATAGTAACTTTTCATGCCATTTCTAATAAAAAATTATGACATAGAAACCTCAATACTTGTTGGACAAATCCCTTATACAATTACAATTTCTTTATTCTTATATCATCACACACTATTACATGGAAGTCAATTTCATTACCAATTTTTCGACAAATAAGTCTATAAATGAACAAACTACTTATTTGGGGATATTAAGAGAAGAGCTCCTAACTTCGATTAAAAAAGATTGAATTTTACTAAATGTTTTATATTGCATGCTCTATTTTGTGGGTTATATGCTTCAGTGTGACAAGTTGTCACCACAAACTCTTGGATTAATTTTTGGCAACATTGACGTGGTAGGCATGTCAATCAGGTTTTGACATGTTTGATATGTTTGTCATATCCTTGTTGTCTTTTGTTTTTCCTAATTTTTAATGTAATAGCTATTTTTGGTTATGATCAGACAAATGAATTGCATTGTAACTAAATTGGCTATTTCTGGGATGGTGGCTTTTAAAGCAAGGTTGTGTTTAATTATTCTAAGATCATTATGCCTTAGTGGATGCTAGATATTCATTGATGTCATAACATATTTCTCAATTTTAGTTGATGTCACTGCTAATTTGTAAATGGACTAGTCTTCCAGTACTTTGTATCTATCACACGTGCTAACGGTGGCTCCTCTCAAATGAGTTAGTAACATTTGATTCCATCATTTATGCAAGATTATTATCATTATTAATTGCTTGTTTGTTTCATATGAAACTTTGATGTTTGATCTTTTGATGTGATTCGAATTCACACATCTCAGATTTTGATGCGATTTCCATCCTTTGTTGATTCCACTGATAATTATTTTGGGATTGTGGTGGCTTGTATCATACTC